>PYXC01001934.1:887500-895000 GCA_015244755.2 Tenualosa ilisha | reverse complement strand
TTCACTCTGTTGCTCACTGGTGCCTACTATCTCTGTGTCATCTCCCTCAACCTGGACTGGCTGAGTGCCTGGTTTAGACTTCCTGTAGTCCATAATGAGCTCCTTGGTCTTAGGGGTGTTGGGCTGCAGATGTTTAGACCAGACCTCTGAGCAGACCTCTGTACTCCTCGTTCTGGTCACCCCTGCTGCCTCCAGGCAGTGTCATCACCTTCTGGAGGTGGAGCTGAAGTCTGCTGTGGAGAGGAGAGAGGAAGGGGGGGCAGCACTGTCTCCTATGGAGCCCTGGTGCTGCTGTCGATGTCATTCAGTTGTGTGTGTGTGTGTGTGTGTGTGTGTGTGTGTGTGTCTTTCTCTCTCTCTCTCTCACACACACTGCCTCCCTCTACCATGCACCTGTTTCTCTCTGACTACGGCAGCTTATCAGTCCACTCCATGAGCTGTCTTTCCTGTCAACACTATAACACACACACACACACAGACACACACATCAGTCCACTCCATGACCTGTCTCTTCATCAGGCCACTAGCTCGCTTCACCATTAACACACACACACACACACACACAAACACACACACACACACACACCAGGGACATTCCTATATTCTACAGTATCATTACCATTGAATATCATGAAAATAAATAATGTTTTAGCTGCAATTTAACTGTAGTCTGATTACATGTACTCATGCTATATTCAACTGCAGGCCCTATAGATTTCCATAGAATACTATGCCCTTCCAACAGGGCCATGGATGAGCGCTGACCCCAACCTTATTGGGTTGCAGGTGGTAAACGTTAAAATTAAAGAGGCAAAATTGATGTTTTTAATGTCATTGGTTGTCTCTCTCTTTCTCTCTCTCTATCTTCCCTCCATCTCTCTCAGTGGAGTACTATATCTTGTCCATTCACTGGTTCTCTCCCACTCTCTCTCCTTCTCTCTCTCTCTCTCTCCCTCTATCTCTCTCAGTGGAGTGCTATATTTTGTCCATTCACTGGTTCTCTCCCTCTCTCTCTCTCTCTCTCTCTCTCCCTCCATCTCTCTCAGTGGATTGCTATATTTTGTCCATTCACTGGTTCTCTCCCACTCTCTCTCCTTCTCTCTCTCTCTCTCTCCCTCCCTCCATCTCTCTCAGTGGAGTGCTATATTTTGTCCATTCACTGGTTCTTTCCCCCTCTCTCTCTCTCTCTCTCTCTCTCTCTCCCTCCATCTCTCTCAGTGGAGTGCTATATTTTGTCCATTCACTGGTTCTCTCCCTCTCTCTCTCTCTCTCTCTCTCTCCTCCTCCATCTCTCTCAGTGGAGTGCTATATTTTGTCCATTCACTGGTTCTCTCCCTCTCTCTCTCTCTCTCTCTCTCCTTCCATCTCTCTCAGTGGATTGCTATATTTTGTCCATTCACTGGTTCTCTCCCACTCTCTCTCCTTCTCTCTCTCTCTCTCTCCCTCTATCTCTCTCAGTGGAGTGCTATATTTTGTCCATTCACTGGTTCTCTCCCTCTTTCTCTCTCTCTCTCTCCCTCCATCTCTCTCAGTGGAGTGCTATATTTTGTCCATTCACTGGTTCTCTCCCTCTCTCTCTCTCTCCCTCCATCTCTCTCAGTGGAGTGCTATATTTTGTCCATTCACTGGTTCTCTCCCACTCTCTCTCCTTCTCTCTCTCTCTCTCTCCCTCTATCTCTCTCAGTGGAGTGCTATATTTTGTCCATTCACTGGTTCTCTCCCTCCCTTGCTCTCTCTCTCTCTCTCCCTCTATCTCTCTCAGAGGAGTGCTACATTTTGTCCATTCACTGGTTCTCTCTCTCTCTCTCTCTCTCTCTCTCTCTCTCTCTCTCTCCCTCCATCTCTCTCAAAGGAGTGCTATATTTTGTCCATTCTGTGAAGATGAAAGACTAGGAAGATTGACAAAGAGACAGGGAGAACACATCTGACCACACACACACACGGTAATGAACCTGACTGCCACAGTGAGAGAGAGAGAGAAAGAGAGAGTGATAGAGGAAGCTGCTGAGAGGAGAGCAGATGAAGGAAAGTTGGAGAAATGAGACAGAATAAAGGGGAGGTAGATGGAAGAAGCTGTGTGTGTGTGTGTGTGTGTGAGAGAGAGAGAGAGAGAGAGTAGAAGAAGCAGTGTGTGTGTGTGTGAGAGAGAGAGAGAGTAGAAGAAGCAGTGTGTGTGTGTGTGTGTGTGTGTGTGTGTGTGTGTGTGTGTGTGTGTGAGAGAGAGAGAGAGAGAGAGAGAGAGAGAGAGAGTGCTGTTGCTACCCAACATGGTGTGGACTCCTCTGATCCATTACAGACAAAAACATGTCAATTGAGCGTTGATTACAAACGTTTAATCAATAATTCAATTGTAATGATTTGGAAAGAGAAAAACAAATTCCTGTTCTGAGTATTCTAAGGGAGAAAAAAGGATTGCAGAGGTATGAATGTCTGTAGAGTTCAATCACACACACACACAATAAATTGCAATCAGAGACAAAACACATGAGGTGGCCAAGGGAGAACATTTTGCATACACACACACACACACACACACACACACACACACACACTGAACTGAGAAGGGGAGCATTTTGCATCTGCACTCAGACTAGCTGGAAGTAGGCTGTTACTATTGGCAACCTCAGAATCTGAGACGACAGAGAACACCTCAGAGAAGTACAACCTGTCACACAAACCACACACACACACACACACACTCACACACACACACACACACACACACATTACAATTAAAGAATGATGATAAATAGTAAAATCTGACCAATGTATTTTTCTCTTTCTAAAATATTAAATTTTGTTCACCTCAACCAATAATGATTCAAATGTCTGTGTGTGTGTGTGCTTGTGCATCTGTGTGTGTCTTTTGTGTGAGGGAGATAGGGAATACGTGTGTATACTGACTCTCTCTCGCTCTCTCTCTCAAACACTCCCCCCTCCACACACACACAAATGTAGACAAACACACACACACGGTAATAGGTTCTTGTTGACCGTGACATGAGTGTGTCACATTTCAAGAGCTTATTTAGTGTAATGAGGACCTCAACAGCAAATCCTTTAAACACTTCCTTTCTGAGAGAGAGAGAGAGTGTGTGTGTGTGTGTGTCTATGTGTGTGTGTGTGTGTTTGTATGTGTGTGTGTGTTGTAGGGTAGCCTCGTAGCCAGGACAATTGAGCTCAAACAGTGACAACAAAAGTAAGGGCTGAGAAGTATATCTATATAACTCCATCGTTATGGACGTGACATTTGCGCTCTTATTGATGAACAATAACCACACAACTTTAGCAAACATCGCAGTATTTCATCATTTTGTTTATTTTATTGTGCAAACGCCATAGCGGAATACAGGCCAACACACAACATTTATATCATGAGTTACAGCGTAAGAATATGAGTGTTTTCCTTTGCGTTATGGACGTGACATTCAATGGATAAGCTGTTCTGGGAGGTCTGTGACGTTGCCATAGAAACATCCAAATCATTAGCGCTATACCAAGCAGGACACCTGAGTGGACACAGAACAAAAACAACTGAGTTTGTAAAATAAGTTGTTTTTGATTAGAGTTATTTTGGGAAATCTGATGGTATGGATGTGATATATTTGTGTGACGGATATGACTTGTCTGAACCAGTCTTCCAAAACACTGTACACAACAAGTGTGAATGGTGAATTTGAACCTGTAACGATTGAAGTTGTAGCTTTGATGCCTGGGTGGGCATGTAGCTTTAAGGTGGTATTTACCAGAGGAGCCCAACAAACATAGTAGGCATTTTAAATGCACTCTGTTTGTTTTAAAAGCACTGTGTTCATTTGAATAGCACTGTGTTCATTCTAAAAGCACCGTGTTCATTCTAAAAGCACTGTGTTCATTCTAAAAGCACTGTGTTCATTTTAAAAGCACTGTATTAAGGTGTTACCAGTGGTCCCAACAGGTGCAGATGTCAAGCAAACCTCTCCAACTAGTCCCCATTGCCATAAGAGTGTCACTGACAGCTCTCACACTGCAGCCCATTGTCTCTTCACTTTATCTCACTTCTACCTGCCTGCAGGGGCAAGGGTCACAAGGGTCATCCAATGTGGCAATTTCTTTGAACATTTCCCAGCAAGGATGCATGCAGGGCAAGAAACTGTAGGCCTATATATTAACAGCAAAGATAGGCCACGAGTGATACCCAAGCAGGCACCTCATGCGCTTGCCGTGTTTTGGGGATTATGCATTCATATTTCATTGGTTGGAGATGACAGACTAGATGTCACAGTGGGCTAAACCAATCATTGACTAGATGTCACAGTGGGCTAAACCAATCATTGCTTAACTGTATGCATGGACCAGTGAATCTGCACACAAAACAACATTGGGAACAACTTACATTGGGACCTGGCTATCACAGTCAGGAACTGTATACAAAAGACAAGCACACTCAATAATAATAAAAACCCTGAAAGGAGTACATGGAGTATTTCACATCAGATACTTCAAAAGAACACTACTCCTGCCTGACAGTATACTTTCTTTGAAAAAGAGTTTCAGTCCTTTGATCGCGCCCCTCTGCGTTTTAAGAGGTCATAGCGCCCTCCATTTCTACTGCCCAAAGCCTGTTAACTGTATGTATTGAGACATAAACTTACGATTTGTGTTTGCATTTTGTGAGTTGTGAATTCTTCATGGGGTGCTGTTATTGCCAGTTTTGCAGGCCTAATAAATGAAACAATCGGGATGATAGTTTTGCTGACCTGTGAACATGCGTGTTTTGGAAGCATGTGTGTGACGTTCTTTGCTACAAGGTCTACATCATCAAAATAGTGAATCCCCACTCCAGCTCTGCATTGGTGCTGGCCATTTCCGTGTCATTCAAGACGCTGATGACTGACGAATGAAATTGCATTCCCGTGTGAAAATGATACAATGTTTACCCATGATTGTGATTTCTGGCCTGGACTTCATTTCACTGAAACTCAAAGGGAAACTGATATACATCACTTGCAACACCTGATTGTCAAATTTTGATTGTTTTGCACAGGTTTTGGGAAGCAATAAGGATGTGAATTGTGAAACATTACGGATTTGACACAATTCTAACACATCCTTTAGGTATTTAAAAATAACAAATGGGAAAAATGTGTCATAAATGACACTGACATGCTTTACAATGGCTGAACATTCTTGCCTCACCACTTAGTGGAGTAAAATTGTATTGGCACACCACTCAATGTTTCTGTATTGGCACACCACTCAATGTTTCTGTATTGGCACACCACTCAATGTTTCTGTATTGGCACACCACTCAATGTTTCTGTATTGGCACACCACTCATAGATGATGGTGATGAAGTGGAATTATCTGCACAAGTCCGTCAGAAGGTGAATTATACAATGAAACATTTTAATAGAAGTTGTGGTCATGAGTGCACAACATTTTACATGGTAAGAATGATATTTGCCCTGATAGATGAATCAAAACAAAATGCAAAACTAAAAGCAAAATATTTAAATTCAAATTTATATTCCAAAAAGACAAGACAAACACTCTAAAACAGAAGAACAGAAGAAAAATGGTCAATCGCAGTCGACTTGTATAAATATCACAACAAAAACCCATCAGCTCACATCAGCACTTCTGTGCAGCCCAGAACCCACCAGCTCACACCAGCACTTCTGTGCAGCCCAGAACCCATCAGCTCACACCAGCACTTCTGTGCAGCCCAGAACCCATCAGCTGACAGCAGCACTTCTGTGCATCACAGAACCCATCAGCTCAGCTCACACCAGCACTTCTGTGCAGCCCAGAACCCACCAGCTCACACCAGCACTTCTGTGCAGCCCAGAACCCATCAGCTCACACCAGCACTTCTGTGCAGCCCAGAACCCATCAGCCCAGAACCCACCAGCTCACACCAGCACTTCTGTGCAGCCCAGAACCCATCAGCCCAGAACCCATCAGCTCACAGCAGCACTTCTGTGCAGCCCAGAACCCATCAGCTCACACCAGCACTTCTGTGCATCACAGAACCAAAAGGCTTCCCTGCTCTCCCTCCATGGGGAAGTACATAGATCAGGTGCTCCACCAATTAACCAATCAAAAGGCTTTGCCAATCAGGCTCTACTAATCAGGCTGACAACAACCAATTAAGGTACCTAGTGCAGCTCACAGAGCAAATAGAGAAATGAGGCCTATATGCAACAATAACAAATAATAAACAACAACAACAACAACAACAATAATAATAATAAAAAAATAAAAACCTGCAACCAAACAGCAGTGCCCATGTGCACAAGGTCGCTTCCTAAACAAAGTATGACAGAAAATAAATATATAGTGTGGTGGGGTTCACACTGTCACGTGTGTGTGTGTGTGTGTGTGTGTGTGTGTGTGTGTGTGTGTGTGTGTGTGTGTGTGTGTGTGTGTGTGTACGCAGTCATAAACAGCATGAAGTATTGCATCAGTAAAAGAGATGAAATGATAGTTACTTGCTGCTTGTCAGATTCTGCAGAGCTTATAAAATCTTTAACAGTTACACACACACACACTTACTCCATACACATACACACTCACACCCTCGCTACACACAGTCTCACACACTCACTGCACACATTATCATACAGTCACTTCACACTGTCACACACACTTGCTACACACAGTCACACACACACACTACACACAGTCTCACACACAATCACTCACTGCACAGTCTCACACATGCTCACTATACACACACACACACACACTCAGTCACTACACACAGTCTCACACACTCACTACATCAGGCACACAGACACACACACTCAGTCTCACCACACACAGTTTCACACATGCTCACTACACACAGTCTCACACTCTACACACACTCTCAATCCCTCCACACCGTCTCACAACCACTCACTACTCACAGTCTAACTTACTCACTACACACTACACACACACTCAATCCCTACACACTCTCACACACACTCACTTCACACAGTCTTACACACTCACTACACACAATCTCACACAGTCACTCACTACACACAGTCACACACACTCACTGCACACAGAGAGAGTGAGAGATGTGTGTGTGTGTCTCTCTCTCTCTCTGTCTCTCTCTCTGCTATATATTGGACCTCACTGTCTCTTCCTTTGTGTGTGTCTGTGTGTGTGTGTGTGTGTGTGTGTGTGTGTGTGTGCGTGTGTGCACTTCATTAGGGTGAGATCCAGACAAGGGGAAGAGTTGACCTCACACACACACAACAGATCCTGTATCCCCTGGTGTCAAGCATCCAGCTGTTTGCTAGTGTGTGTGTGTGTGTGTGTGTGTACGTGTGTGTTGTGTGTGTGTGTATGTACGTGTGTGTGTGTGTGTTTGTGTCCTTCAGCTTTTCCAGAAAGCATGAAGTGCTCTGGACTCTCCCTACCTACTGCACTCAAAGAACCAGACTGTGTGAGTGTGTGTGTGTGTGTGTTTGTGTGTGTGTGTGTGTTGTGTGTGTGTGTGTGTGTGTGTGTGTGTTGTGTGTG
>PYXC01001934.1:880000-882500 GCA_015244755.2 Tenualosa ilisha | reverse complement strand
CCATCTACAGCACCCACTTACTAAACAGCCAGACTGTCTACAGCACCCACTTACTAAACCTTGCCTGGCCGTCTACGCATGGTCACTTCACACAGAGATGCCCGTTGGTTAAGCTTTTTTGATTGACCAGGAAATATAAATATGCATTTTGATATTATTACCTACTGCTGTGCCAGAGGACTGGGAGGACTGGGAGGACTGGGAAAAGATATCACTAGCCCTGTAATGGCATTTCCCTATAGGCTTATATGCTTTGATATCACTAGCCCTGTAATGGCATTTCCCTATAGGCTTATATGCTTTGATAAATACCATCTTTTAAACATCTTTCGGAATTTTTCCCAAGTCATCTAATGTACAGGTAGCATTATTAAACCATTTAACTTATTCACTTATTCATGTAATCCCTATGACCCTATGTCACCCGACGACCACTACGCTCCTCTAAGGAACGTTTTCTAGCACGGCCAACACCTTGTGCAGGTCGGTCCAGACTCCTCTCATATCTGGTTCCGTGCTGGTGGAATGACCTCCCAAGTGCTACCAGATCAACTGATACCCTCTCCACCTTCAAGAAACTCGTGAAGACTAAGCTCTTCCAAGAATATCTCCTGGCATAAACTTTGAGAATGCACTTAATAATTTAATTTCTCTACATTGTGTTACACTATTGCACTTTTAACTTAAAACAGCGCAGATTCTATGTTAGCAATATGCACTCCTTGTTAGTTCATTGTGTTGTAGCTTGAATGTTATCCTCTTTTGTAAGTCGCTTTGGATAAAAGCGTCTGCTAAATGCCTAAATGTAAATGTAAATGTAAATGTATACTGGCAAAAGGTAATGTTATCGATAGCTTGCTAGCAACGGGGTTTCCACTGAATTGGCAAGCGACTTACCAGCTAATGTTAACGTGCTACTTTGACTATTGGTTTACATGGTTTGGCTAATGTTAGCAAACTTTGTGAACATTAATGAGCTGATGGATACCTTTGGTGGTTTAAGTAACGTTAAGGGTCAGCCTCTCCTCTCCAAACACAGCAGAACCTGTGCCTAACTCAGTTTGAAATCAGATTTCTTCAATGCAAGCTCTGCACCATTGCTGTGAATTTGTTCATTTCAGATCAGCTTGGTGATTTAGTAACACTGATATCTAGCTCAGTTTGCTTTGGTGAGGATAGAAACACAAAGATTCATATTTTATACCAAATCATATTAGTAACTAACAGTGGTGAATTAGTTTAGTACTAAACATATGTGCTTTCTCACTCTTGCAGGAGGAGAACCTGACGGGCAGAGCTGCACTTAGATGTAACGTCGAAGTGAAATATTTTCTGGCTGAACGACGTCTTGCCTCTGACAATAAAGTTTCTTCACTTGAAGCTACATGTCCTCAGTATGACATGAGATAAGGAGTCTGACCTATAAATAATT
Organism: Tenualosa ilisha; assembly: GCA_015244755.2. Classification (NCBI taxonomy): domain Eukaryota; kingdom Metazoa; phylum Chordata; class Actinopteri; order Clupeiformes; family Clupeidae; genus Tenualosa; species Tenualosa ilisha. Next base: position 881,068 of record PYXC01001934.1, on the reverse strand, counting down.
TAAATGTTGGCACATGGCCATATTTGATCAATTTCGATGAAAATATATCCCTGAGACATCTGCGCGATGAATCCTTCTACATTGGCCCCGCAGCGAGCAGACATATGTGTGCTGTTTGGGTAAGTTGGGTAAGTCTGTCTTTTAAGTCGGGTGACCTGGACACTTTGAGTGATCAAAGGTGTGAGAGTGTACCAGTCTGTCTTTTAAGTCGGGTGACCTGGAGTGATCAAAGGTGTGAGAGTGTACCAGTCTATCTTTTAAGTCGGGAGACCTGGAGTGATCAAAGGTGTGAGAGTGTACTAGTCTGTCTTTTAAGTCGGGAGACCTGGAGTGATCAAAGGTGTGAGAGTGTACCAGTCTGTCTTTTAAGTCGGGAGACCTGGAGTAATCAAAGGTGTGAGAGTGTACCAGTCTGGCATTGGTGTGGCTTACTCATATAATTGATTTGCCTCAATTTTGACAGATCTGCCTTATGTATAAAAACTGTCTGTCTGGTAGCCCCTCTTAGACGACTCAGGGTGGAGACTAGAGGCTTGCAGACAGCTGTTCTTGTCAGTGGATCTTCTGTAGAATGTCATGTACTGTTTGTTCTCTTCACGTTTAACCCAAGTGTCAAGAAAATGTATCTGGCATTTGTCGTATTCCAGGCTGAATGTTATGGTGTCCACCAAGTTGTTCATATAACAACTCAAGTAACTGTAACTCTGTGCCTCTGAGCAAAAATAGATAATCAGAGTAACGTTTAAACATTAAAATGTTGCCAATGAAGGGATTGTCTGTGTATTTGTTTATTTCCAAAAAGCCCATAAAAAGATTTGCATAATGGAGAGCGAATGTTGCACCCATGGCAGTGCCCCTGATCAGAGGAAAATAGAAAATAAGTCTCGTTTAAAACCAATTAAAACCATTTCCATTAAAAAGGTAGTAGGTGGGAAACAGTCAGGGGAGTGTCTAGACAAACTGCAGGGCTGTAATGTCATAGCGAGTGTCTAGACAAACTGCAGGGCTGTAATGTCATAGCGAGTGTCTAGACAAACTGCAGGGCTGTAATGTCGTGGGGAATGTTAG
>PYXC01001934.1:870000-875000 GCA_015244755.2 Tenualosa ilisha | reverse complement strand
TGTGTGTGTCATGTTAGGACGCCCAGGGTGTGTCAGGCCTGGACTGCTGGCTGGTCCTTCCAGTGCTTGCGTTCTCCCACTAGGAAGCCCTTATAATATGTGTATAATGCAAGCAGGTTTTGCTTTTCTTAAAACTTCAAGGTCGTACCTATGGAGTGACAGTGTCACCATGTGACCAACTGATAATCAGTTACCAAAATGGCAAATACCAATAACTTCACTTTACTTTTAAAGCAACAACTTTTGGCCACAATGCATTTTATGAATCAATTTGATCTCATCTTCAAATGACTTTGGATGGATATATATGAATCATGAACAGTTGATGATATAGTCATATGAATCTCATGAGACACAGGTTTGTAATTGTGGTGCCTGGAGACAGTGCTGTGGCTGAGACATCTAGAGAGTCAGCTGTAGCAGCCCTAAATATTACTCGCACCTGATGCAAACACACAGAGGCACTGGTTATGAATGAGCGTCATTCCGCTACTTACAGCACAGCTCAACTCTCCCAGCTAATATTTGGCTATCTGATGAGCAGACATGGCCTCTGGAGTCAAGGGGAGATAAGGAACAGTATTCAGCCTAAATGGACGTCTTCATTAAGCGAGCCGAGGGGTTGACTGGCGGTGTTAGCACAGGGGCTACTTTTGGCTACATGTTTGCATATTGCACTTCAAATGTCTCTGATTCTTCAGCTCAAACATGCTGCAGTGTTCTGACCTACACATCAGCAGAAATAACGCTGTGGCTTGCAGTTGACATTATATGAGGCAAAATAGTCACACATTATGGGGATCCCCTTAATGCAGACAAGGGTCCAGCTGTGTGACATTAAAGTCAATCGGACACGTGTGGAATTTTATTATTATTTTACACACAATTTTTGGAGTTATTGAGGGTTTTTTGGATTCATCTGTCAAAATTCAGCAGTGTGTCATTTCAGTCCTAGTAATGTAAGTTGTTACTATTTGGATTTGAAGAAATTGAACTTTATTTCAGGTCGGGCAGCTACCGATTAGTATGAGTTGTTAGCAAACTAACGCTAGTGAACTAGCTAACGTGCTGTTTTAAACTGAGGTGGTATTTCACTGAATGACAATCAGCTGGATAACATTACTGACACTGGTGTGTGTGACATACAAGTGTACAGAGTAAAATAAAGGTTGATTACGACAATATATTAAGTTTAAGCGAAGTCAAAAAATTCTTAACTTCTAGTTAACACATTGGTATGTTGCCATAGTTACTGCCATTCAATTGAATTGACTAGTACATTAGCTCGCTAGCTCAGTTCATGGATGTACTGACTTGTTTTTCAGAGTCTCAGAGTGTGATTTATTGGTATCATACATGATTATACACAATATCACAGTAGGCCTACACAGCATTATAATAATATTATCTTATCATTTATTAAAGATAAAAAGTTTATGTTGTGACTTATGCTGTCAATCGATTAAAACAAAAAAATCCAATTAGTCACCCATTTGAAGTTCCAGAATTCTCCTCTATCTTTTGAAGACAGAATGTCACACATGGCCCTGGTTAGCGCAGGCTTTAACAAAGTAGCTTCACGCCCAACGTGAAAGAGTGTAGTGGCCACAGGTTGTCTAAAACAGGACTGCCAAGGGGTGATCTCACACAACTATCTGCTCCTTCAGATTTCTTACTACTTCAAACAGCAGATGAAAGCCTATAAAAGTCTGGGGGCATATAACATGTTTGTCAGTGGGTGGGTCCACAACCTCAGTTCCAAACGGCTCCGTGATGATTGAGGCTAGGATGTTTAGCATGAGGTACACACACACACACACACTAACAGACAAACACACACATAGAGTACTGCTAGCATACAGCCAGTGCACTTCAGAACCAGTGGGATGAGAATTTTAAGGGATAAACATGTTACTTGTAAAGTGCTACTCCATATTAGTATAAGAAGGCTGTATTGCACATCATCAAAGTGTGCTGACGTATATTCCACGTTGCCCCTGGTGTAGATTGCATTTGTGGTTTAAAAAAATGTCATATTGTATTCTATTCATAGACTTTCAGAATCATGCTCTTATGTAGTGGCAGGGTTTTTACATTGCAACTGGGGTAAAGATGCAAAATACAGTTTCCTGCACATCAGAGCAGTGAAAGTGGCCAATGCCATCACATGTAAAGGTAGGATGACACGTAAACTAAATGTAGGACAGAGAATGTCATTACTGGGACACTGTGGAACAGTAGGCTAAACTATGATGTTAATAAATAAATATTTATATTTGATATGATTGTCTATGCTCTGGATAGTTTATTAGGACACAATATTCAGTAGACAAGTAGATTGCTTGTCTTCCATCTTCATAGAAGGGATTATCATCATATTCCACCATCTAATGTCCCCTCTGGGATTATTGAAGTCTTTCTATTCCTCATTCTGCCTAAATATGTGTAGTTTGTGACATTGTAGTAAGTCCCATACCTTGTAGGGTAAAGATGAGCAAATCTAGCTACAAAAACACAGTGTGGCATCTCAGTCCTGTGATGATAGCCTTACCTGTTTTACCACAGCTATTGGATAAACAACAAACTCACACTGCATCTGACATGTGCAATTCAGCTCAAATCTATCCTATTTATACAGCGCCTTTTACAGGAGTATTGTACCATGGTGCTTTACAGTAAGGAGCACCCAAGAGCAACAGGAGCAAGTTAGTCTAGGAAGAAACCTTGGGCAGATCCAACTACCAACTTCCAAGGGTCATGCAGGAGAAGTACAATCATGATAGACTACAATTTGTCCACTATTTCAGCTGGACATCATAATTCCAAAATATTGTCCCATAACATCATATGATGTCAAAAAATCAGTCACCTCAGTCACGTCAGTCCTAGACAACCTGTGGCAACTACACCCTTTCATGTTGGGTGTAAAGGAAAACGAGGAGCGGCACGTTGCTGAAGCCTGCACTAACCAGGTAGGCTGGTAGCCTGGGCAGTGCTGGTGTAGTGGTTAAGGAACCTGGCTAGCATGCAAGTAGCCTGGAAATTTGTGGGTTCAAATCCTGGCTGCCACTGTTGTGCCCTTGAGCAAGGCACTTACCCCTACGGTGCTCTAAGGGAGACTGGCCCTGAACAATTGATAGTTGACAAATGTAAGTCGCTTTGGATAAAAGCGTCTGCTAAATGCAATTGTAATGTAATGGATAAGCCGCTGTCACATCATTGTGGTGCAGCCAAAAGAAATTGAGTGGAACCACTAGGTGGCGCTAGGCTGGATACTAACCAGGGGCACGTGTGACATTCTTTATTCACAGAAAAATAAAGGAGAATTCTGGAACTTGAAATGTGTGATTATTTGTGATTAATCGAATTACATTTTCTATTGTGATTAATTAGATACATTTTCTAATCGCTTGACAGCACTTATGAGAGAGAGAGAGAAAGAGAGAGAGAGAATAAGAGAGAGTTGTGCGGCATGACACATGAACAGTTTAAAACCCTAGAGTATCCCACAAGAGAGGTGCAAAAAGCTCTTCCTCTTATCGTAGATTTTGATATTCCTGGGATGACAAGGAGACCAGCATTCTGGGTCAGGGTAGTAAGGGACAAATGTTCGACTTTTAAGAGGGAGTCAGTGTAAAAGATTAGATTAGATTTTCAACAACTAGACAGGGGACACTACTACTCCAGGGTCCAGGTGCTCTTGACCCATATGTGTGCGGGGAGGGATTGTCAAGATTGGCGATATTTGCTGTGCCTTGTCTAATTTTCTGGAGCCTGTCGTCCAAGTAAGGAGGAAGGGGAGAGGGGGAGAAGAAGAGAGGAGGGAGGGGGTAGAGGGGGTAGAGGAGGGAGGGGGGGTAGAGGGGGTAGAGGAGGAGGAGAGGAGGGGGGGAGAGAGGGAGGGGGCAGTCTAGTACCTGAGTCCTCACACATTATTGCCATGTGCTCTTTAGACAAAGCTCTGCTTTGCAGAATCTGATATTTTCTTCTGACTGAGCCTGTGACTCTCTCAACATGAACATGTAAATTAGATGACTGAGTCTGTGACTCTCAACATGAACATGTAAATTAGATGACTGAGTCTGTGACTCTAACATGAAATTAGATACTTTTCTAGTTTCTGCCACCTCACGTGCTGACTGCTGTTTTCTCCCCTTGGTGAATGCAGGAATCTGTAGTGAAGTTTGGTCAAATTCACTCTCCTTGGTGAATGCAGGAATCTGTAGTGAAGTTTGGTCAAATTCACTCCCCTTGGTGAATGCAGGAATCTGTAGTGAAGTTTGGTCAAATTCACTCCCCTTGGTGAATGCAGGAATCTGTAGTGAAGTTTGGTCAAATTCACTCCCTTGTGAATGCAGGAATCTGTAGTGAAGTTTGGTCAAATTCACCTTGTGAATCAGAATCTGTATAGTTGTCAATCCACATTTGACATACTGACCAATATCTCCAGGTAACAGATTTGAAGAATGTCGTTCCTTTATGCCAGACTCTAAAAGCAGTGCCTTGGCCTGAAGACCTCCCAGCTCTGTTGTGGCCAGTCTCAGAACATCCTCCATCTTCTCAATGTCATCCATTGTCATCCATCCTCAGTCTGACGTCTGCATAACCTGCAGTATAGCAGTGGGGAGCATAATTAGTTAATTTATGAACAGAAATTTTGTGAGTTTTTGAAGTTTTCTTTTTCACGACCTCTTTACAAATTGCAAGTTCTGGTCCAATTATACCGAGTGTCCACAAAGTGGAATAAATGTATTACCGGCAGATCCGCTTCCAAAATGCAACTCTGACAAGCACTTGAGCCAAATGATATATAATGGTGACCAGAAACTTCAATATCTATCCTCATTTTGTTATCATTTCCACAGATGTGTCTGTTCACTTGCTTTTGTAATACATTTGTTAAATTGTAAAGAGACCTCATGGGTAAAGGTCTGGATGGATATGTGTACAGGCTGAAATTAAATCAGCACACTTGTTATTTAAAAAAGAAGTAATCACAA
>PYXC01001934.1:857500-862500 GCA_015244755.2 Tenualosa ilisha | reverse complement strand
AGATGAACCCATCTGCCTTCTCTCAATAACACCACACACACACACACACACACACACACACACACACACACACACACACAGAGAGAGAGAGAGAGGGAGGAGAGAGAGCAGAAAACAGTGATGTCTGCCTGAGAGAAAGAGAGAGGAGAGAATCAGAAAGACTGAGGAGAGAGATGGAGAGTGTGGAAAAGATAAACAGTGTGATGAAGCAATGGAACAGAGAGAAGACAAAGAAAGAGAGAGAGAAAGACAGAGTGATGCTCATAAGGCAAGAGAGAGAGACAGACAGACAGAGAGAGAGAGAGAGAGAGACAGACAGACAGAGAGAGAGAGAGAGAGAGACAGAGAGAGAGAGAGAGAGAAGAGAGACAGACACAGAGAGAGAAGACAGAGAGAGAGGAGAGACAGACAGAGAGAGAGAGAGAGACAGAGAGAGAGAGACAGAGCAGACAGACAGAGAGAGAGAGACGAGAGAGACAGACAGACAGGAGAGAGAGAGAGAGACAAGAGAGAGAGAACAGAGACAGACAGACAGAGAGAGAGAGAGAGAGAGAGACAGACAGAGAGAGACAGACAGACAGAGAGAGAGAGTCAGACAGACAGAGAGAGAGAGAGAGAGAGAGACAGAGAGAGAGAGAGAGAGAGAGAGAGAGAGAGAGAGAGAGAGAGAGAGAGAGAGAAAGAGAGAGGTAGTACCAGTAATCTATGCCAGAGCAAACAGATGCTGTTTTTTGTCTTTTCCTGAGATGTGTCTTTGAGCTCTGCTTGCGCTGAGGGAAGTGAAAACTGTTGCTTCCATGGAGACAGACGTTACAAGATATTAGGAGGATGAATGTGTGTGTGTGTGTGTGTGGTGTGTGTGTGTGTGGTGGCGGGGGTTGGGGGTAGTCCTCCACCTGTTAGCCATTGTGTGTCTTATAATGAATGCTAATTAGCAACATGTATTAGCATCACCAGCGATTAGCCAGATGACCTGCGTGTATGTGTGTGTACGTGTGTGAGTGTGTTTGTGTGTTTGTGTGTGTGTGTGTGTGTGTGTTTGTGTGTTTGTGTTTGTGTCTGTGTGTGAGTGAGAGAGAGTGAGTCTGAGACTGTGTAGATAATGCATGCACACAAAGGCATGTGTAATACACACACACAAACACACTCACACACACACACACACACACACACACACAGAAGTAAATACAGATCTGTTTACTGTCATTAGCCCCCTGCTGTCATTACACCTATTTACCACCCCTCCAGGTGTGTGTGTGTGTGTGTGTGTGTGGGTGGATTCGTGTACCCATTACCATAATGGCCACTCTCCATAAATGCATAATAATATTCAGAGCTTCTCTGTTTTTGCAACCCACTCAACAACAGTCAGTTTCATCTGCACTTACAATGAGACTTCTGTGTTAGAATTCTAGATGGACATGCACACTCACTCAGTATATGGACACACAGGACCTTTTAGCATAACGTACAATTAGACATTAGACTTGCATATGGCCACACTGACACACAGACAGTATGGACACCCACGTTATAACAGTGACACAGCTCATTATGTTTGGAGAAAAATACAACTGTCTCTGTCTCACCTGATCAGTGCTACACATTTGTGTTTTAAAGTTATATATGAAAAATATATCACAGTATATACCACACGCCATCTATGCTTGAAATTATATGCAATGTGAATTTTAGGCCCCATCACCCAGCCCTACACACATGTACGGACAGTAGAATACTACCAAGAGTAAACATGTTAGAAGCATCAGACACAAATAATGAGATTTATAACAATTGGCTCATTTTCATTCCCATTCATCATTTTCATTGGATTAAAAGTACCCATGTAAACATAGCAAACCTTTCCCAAGTTCAGTATCCCAAATAAGCTCTTATCCCAGGTTTGGAGAAGTCAGGCCGTGCGAGGTGGAGTCCTCCAAACGACACCAGGATACTGTAACATGAAACACCTTTTCCCGATGTCTTACAGCTGCGGAGAGCAAACAGTGAGATGGAATGCTGAGAACAACCAGAGATAGGTTAGCAGTTAAGTCAATATCACTTCATATACAGCGATTTTAGACACGCACGCACGCACGCACACACACACACACACACACACGCATACACAGAGGCCAGCGTTGTGCTCAAGCACTTAAGTGGTTTGGTTACACAGAGTCCCCAAACACACACTCACACACACACCTAGGCCAGTAGCGCGTTAAAGCATCAAAGTGGGTCCCCAAATGTGGCCATTCATTCCCCCTGACAAACTCAAACCTAAGGCCTGTCAATCACTAGACTGCACCAATCAGCACGTCCGCTCCCGGCAATAATGAAGTGCTCAAACCAATCAACTGGCGACACCCCCCGGGAGGCCCACGAATAACCAGCTCTCTGAGGTAAAAACGGCCGTCCCACACACACACACACACACACACACACACACACACACACACACACTTGCGATGGAAGTCTGTCACTTACATGATTAATGAGAACAGGTCCCCATCTGCTAGAACACAGCAGTTACACACACACAGAAGAATATACTCAGTAATACTCACACACAAACACACACACACAAGCAAGCATACTCTCAGTAATATTTACACACACGTACACACACACACATGTACAGTAGAGAGTAAATATATCAGTGATACGAGTACAATTAGCTCACTCTATAGACAATAGCAAAATACCATAGTCAACATACGCCCCCAATACCATAGTCAATATACCATAGTCAACATACCATAGTCAATATACCATAGTCAGCATACCATAGTCAATATACCATAGTCAACATACCATAGTCAATATACCATAGTCAGCATACCATAGTCAATATACCATAGTCAACATACGCCCCCAATACCATAGTCAATATACCATAGTCAATATACCATAGTCACATACGCCCCCAATACCATAGTCAACATACCATAGTCAATATACCATAGTCAACATACGCCCCCAATACCATAGTCAACATACCATAGTCAATATACCATAGTCAATATACCATAGTCAACATACGCCCCCAATACCATAGTCAGTATACCATAGTCAATCTACGCCCCCAATACCATAGTCAATATACTATAGTCAATATACCATAGTCAATATACCATAGTCAACATACGCCCCCAATACCATAGTCAATATACCATAGTCAATATACGCCCCCAATACCATAGTCAATATACTATAGTGTGTGTGTGTGTATGGGAGAGAATGCGCACAGAGGAGGAAAGAGGAGACATAGATGGAGGAGAGAAGATGAAAGAGAAGAGGAGAGGAGGTGACACAGATGAGTGTGTGTGTGCAAGTGTGAAACAGAGTATGAGAGTGTGTGTGTGTGTGTGTGTGTGTGTGTGTGTGTGTGTGTGTGTGCGCCTGTGCCTGTGCCTGCAGGCTGCTTTGAAATGCCCTCTGCCTGTAATCACAGACACTCTCTGAGGTGCTTCACTTCCATTTTTAACAATGTACCTCCAGGGACCACACTCTCCTTCTCTCTCTCGCTCTCTCTTGTGTGTGTGTGTGTTGTGTGTGTGTCTCCTAAGGCTTGGGCCGCCTGAGTGGACAGAGGCACAGAAGACAGTGAATACATTCACATACAGAGAGAGAGAGAAAGAGAGAGAAAGAGTGGAGGGAAACACAGAAAGTGTCAGAAAAAGAGTGTGGAAGAGTGTGTGTGTGTGTTTGTGTCAGAGAAAAAGAGTGTGGGAGAGTGTGTGTGTGTGTTTGTGTCAGAGAAAAAGAGAGTGGGAGAGAGGTCTGTGCTGTGCTAGAGGCCCATCTCAGTATGTGTGTGTGTGTGTGTGTGTGTGTGTGTGTGTCAGCCCAGTAGGTGAGACCATGGGTGGAGGTTGTAGCTCTTTGGGCCCAGAATGTTTGGCCCTAAAAGTGTTAAAGGAAAAATCTGGAGTAAAATTCAGTCGTTGACTTGGAAGCACGATCACGTCAATCGGATGTGTTTCGAGAGAGTTTGTTTTTGGAGATTTCAACTAAAAGTGGTACAATTGCTTTTTGTATCGGCACAATACTATTTTTAAACCCATTGTTTGTAAACCCACTGTAATGGGTAATGCTATTTTTAAACCCACTGCACTGGGACATAGTTGTCCCCTGTGACTCCTCACTGCACTGGGACATACTTGTCCTCTCTGACTCCTCACTGCACTGGGCCACCATACTTGTCCTCTCTGACTCCTCACTGCACTGGGCCACCATACTTGTCCTCTCTGACTCTCACTGCACTGGCCACATACTTGTCCTCTCTGACTCCTCACTGCACTGGGCCACCATACTTGTCCTCTCTGACTCCTCACTGCACTGGGCCACCATACTTGTCCTCTCTGACTCCTCACTACGCTGCCTCCAGAGACACAGGTGGGGTGCGGAGGGTTTATCTCCTGTGTGGTAGATCAGTGTTCCTGGCACGTTATCGGGACCCAGTCCCCATTAGGGAAAGCAAACAACAAAACAGACCTCCAGTGCACATTCACCTGCCAACATTGCAGACCTCTGATGCACACAACTGCAGCAGACTTAGTGTGTTTTTTTCACATGACTTTGTGATAACTTTATTAAGGTGCAAACAGCGGCCTAACAGACCCGTTCACTTGAAATGGCAAAGAAAACCAACTTAGAAGCAAGATTTAAAAAAGGAAACCAGAATCCCCTTTACAATGAATTTATTTAAGTTGCTCTAGAGCTTCATCTGACACCAACCACAGACAGTGAGAGTTCAAAATTCTTTTAATCAGGCCCAACCAAAACACTTTGGGCCAAAACAAAATATAAACAAAACCCACCAACCTAGAGTGAAGCACACAGACACACACACACACATACACACACACACACACATATATACACACACACACACACACAGAATACAGTCTGAGATAGAGAGATGGAGAAGAGAGGGATGATGGGCCGAGAGGAGGGAAGATGGAACAGAGAGAGGAGAGATGGAGACAGAGACAGAG
>PYXC01001934.1:847500-850000 GCA_015244755.2 Tenualosa ilisha | reverse complement strand
TCTCTTGTAATGAAGCCTGTAGTTGTTCTGTGGTTTCGGGCTTTCATGTCATTGTGAGAGATGAGATGTGAAGAAGGCTACATGGAGAGGCTACACGATCTGCCCCAGAGAGGGGAATTATCCCCACACTTGATCGTTTTTTGTGCTCAGTCATAGTCAAACTCCGTCAGTAGCCCAGTGCTAAAAATATGTATTAGCAAAACATATTTGTAATCTGACTGACGTGCTGTCAGAGTAGACCTACCATTTGTTTGGTTAGAAAATGCACTACTAATTCAGTGGCAGCTGTGATAAATTCCCACTTTGTCTGCAGCTCATTTCAAAAACAGGGCAGCCAACTTTAAAAAGACCTTGGAGTGAGATTTGGGGGGTTGGGGGACAAAATGATGCCACACGTAGCCACACAAGGTGGGCCCAGGGAAACATGGGCACTTAGGAATGACTTCAATATCTTAACGTGTTCCACTGGTGTTCCACTGGTGTTCCACTGCATCCTGGCTGGACGCAAGGACATGGGGGGTCCTCTCTCACAAAAGTTTGGATTGGGTAGACGTCAGTCCCTGCACTCTGGAGGATTTGGGGGTGGCATGCTGGAGATCTGCAGCGCCGAAATTCCTTCAGAGTCACAGCCTATTCAGCTCGACCTGCCAGGCCTTCAAAAGTAAACCCTGACTCAGCCTGAGCAACAAAGCCCTCACTAACACCACCATAAATGACTTAAGTCTACTTTATAGATCTGTCTTTCAGATTTAAAGGTGACTTCAAAATCGTTGTCCGTTTGTTGAGTAAGAGTTTGTGAATTATTGCATCAAAAAAGTGGGTGTGTGATGGTTGCAGAGCTGCAGAATGTGTTACGAAATGTAATGTAACCTTCTTCTTCTTATTTTCCTCACAGAAACAAATGCCTGATGCATCACTAGCGAGTTCAGATCGCTCAGTTTCTCTTGTTATGTGGACGGTATCTGTGTGACTAGAACTCCGCGAGCAACTTGGGTCAATTCCAGCTAGAGTTAGTTGAGCATTTTTGCGTGATGAATTGGAGGTGTGTTGTTAGGGAGTATGAAGGCAGTCAAATGTGTGTGTGTGTGTCACACTCAATCCGTGAGCGCTGGTAGCCCTGCAAAACTCATGAGTGTCCTGGCCTTAAATCATGAATCCGACCATGAGTGTATCGTTACATCCCTAGAAGGTAATTAGACGATAAGCTTAACAGATGTAGCTGACTGCAAGTGAAGTTATTTATTGAACACATTGCTATTTATAGCTCCAGCCCAAGTCTTGCTGTCCACTCATCCAGGTTAGTGCTAGGCCTATTACACAGGACATGACTGTATTTCATTTCAATATGGACAGACACTGCATGGCCCTCAGCAAACTCCAACAACACTAGCGTTAGCTATTAGCAAACTCCAACAATAACACTAGCATTAGCTATTAGCAAACTCCAACAATAACACTAGCATTAGCTATTAGCAAACTCCAACAATAACACTAGCATTAGCTATTAGCAAACTCCATAACAACAACACTATTAGCTAAGTTCTTGAAAACAAGACTGGTGTCAGCTCCCACTCTAGGGTCAGGTGCAATACTCCTCCCCCTCGGCCAGCCCCAGGCTGGCACAAGTGTTTTCCAGTGTTGTTTGTTTGTTTTTAATTTTCCATTCTTCTCTCCGTCGCTACAAAAGTTCAAAACTTGGAACACAGCTCTTGAATTTTAAAAACATTTTTGAATTCAATTTTCAATGTCCTGTTTTCCATTAAAGTGTGTATGTCATTCCTGTAACCTGGCATATATGTTTGGTGCCTATAGCACACTATATGTGACATTTCTTTATAGCATGTTGTAGAGTGAGAGAGAGGAGAGAGAGAGAGAGAGAGACAGAGAGGGGAAAAAGAGAGATAGAGAGAGAGAGATTACTTTAAAGACCCTTCAAGTGTCTTGTCAATAAAGGTGGACATTTATTGAATACACATTGCAAGATCTGCACATCATGACACAATTTACTTTTCTTCTCTCTCTCTCTCTCTCTCTCTCCCTCCATATGTGTCTGTCAACATTTCCAGTCCATCAGAGAATGATGAATGGGAGTACTGGACAGTGTGTGTGTGTGTGTGTGTGTGTGTGTGTGTGTGTGTGTGTGTGTGTGTGTGTGTGTGTTCATATGGTCTACATTAGAGCTGTTTTTTCTCTGTCAGCTTTGTCTCCTACACAATGGGGGGTGGCCAGAAGAATCAGTCTGCCATCAGCCTCATCACACACACACTCACACACACACATACACACATACACACACACTCACACACACACATACACACACACACACACACACACACACACACATATGAACACACACACACACACACACACACACACACACATACACACACACACACACACACACATACACACACACACACATATGACCACACACACACATATGAACACACACACATGACAATGCACACACACACACACACACACACACACACACACACAC
>PYXC01001934.1:807500-832500 GCA_015244755.2 Tenualosa ilisha | reverse complement strand
CTGCTGCAGCAGTTACTTGTGACTGCCATCATCCTACTGTGTCTGAGCTGCTGCAGCAGTTACTTGTGACTGCCAGCTACAGAGAGACAGGAGGGCCAAAAACAGTACAAAGTGGTTCCTTACAAATAATTTTTTTTTAAAGGAGCGAAAAGCTGTGACTTACAGCAATTTCAAAAAAGAAAAAAAGTCAACCAGAATGCAATGCCAACTCCAGTTATTTACTTCAAATGTATCACTAATATGTAGTAAAGTACTGTAGAAATGACAGAAAGGTCTAACAGTGTAGTAAAAGTAATCAGGAACAGAATAGAGGGAGAGAAGAGATAGACAGAAACACAGACAGATGGAAAAGAGAGAAAGAAAGAGGGAAGAGAGAGAGAGAAAGAGAGGATTGATGGGTACAGAGCAGGATGAAAAACGAAGCAAAGCATCCTCTCTCTCTCCTCTCTCTCTCTTTCTCTCTCGCTCTCTCTTACACACACACACAATCATCTAAACAACACTAACAGACACCTACAGACCTATAGACACATGTAATTGCACCTAAAACACATGTAAATATACACACACAAACATAAGAATAGGCTTCATAGCACATATCAGATTTTTTTTCACACACACACACACACACACACACACACACACATGCATATGTGTTTTTGTTTATTATTTTGTATTGTACATAGTAGACAGAACTCAGAACAGAGCGTCGATTAATTAGTACAGCTTGACATTGAAGTGCTTAGCATATCCTAACACACTCACACACACACACACACTTCCTGAGAGCTTCTGTCGTGTTAACCAGCTGAGGTTGCCAACCTTGTAACCATAACAACACCCCCTCAACCTCCTCACTCACTTGAATGTATAATTAATCACTGATATAACAGGACATCACTTATACATAAGCGTGTGTGTGTGTGTGTGTGTGTGAGTGTGTGTGTGCGTGTATGCATGTGATAGTGTGAAAGGATGTTGATGAAGTGAAATGTGTGTGTCTGAGTGAAGATGCACGTGTAGTGTACCCCAGAGATTGGGGTGTGTGTGTGTGTGTTTCCCTGTGAGAGAGTTTGTGATTGGCAAGCTGTATTTGTGTGTTAAGATTTTGTGTGTGTGTGTGTGTGTGTGTGTGTGTGTGTGTGTGTGTGTGTGCCCTGGTGGTCTTGATCACTCTGATCACAAGTCCCAGAAGGAAGCAGATCCTTGGCTGGCATGAGGAAAGTGTGTGTGTGTGTGTGTGTGTGTGTGTGTATGTGTGTCTCCCTCTCTCCAGTGGAACACACTCTTTTATCGGTCTCATTTATTCATCTAATCACCCTCTTGCCATCACACACACAAGTGTGCGCACACGCACACACACACACACACACACACACACACACACACGCGCAGAGTGAGTGTGTAATCACAGGCTCTTTAGACACGTTCTACTTCATTATGGAGCGGCGCAGAGCTGAATAATTTAGCACTGAGTTGAACATCCTCTGATGTCAGAGACCCTGTGTGAAGAGGGTGTCAAGGACCCCAGACACACACACACACACACACACACACACACACACATACACATACTCCAAGTTCAACCCTTGCCAAGTGTATTTGTAAATGTGCACATATGTGTGCCTGTGTTTGTGTGTGTGTGAGTGTGTGTGTGTGTGTGTGTGTGTGTGTGTGTGTGTGTGTGTGTGTGTGAGGGCCCAGTGAGACAGACAGACTTCTGTATTAATGGTGGCTCATATCAGTCTCCTAAAGAGCTTTCCCTGAATGCATATTTCATAACACACTAGAGTCTGACATTACAGGGAAATCTCACAACTACACACAGACACACACACACACACACACACACAGACACACACACGGCGGACAAGGACAAACAACAAGAAAGAATAAAAGAAAGACTTGGGAAAGGAGTGAGTGAGGATGAGTGAGTGAGTGTGTGTGTTTGTGTGTGTGTGTGCTTATGTGTGTGTGTGGTCTACGAGTGTGTGTGTGTAGAGTATGACTGTGTGTGGTGTGTGTGTTTGTGAGTGTGTGTATGTGTGCATGTGTGTGTGTTTGCTTATGGGTGTGTGTGGTCTACGAGTGTGTGTGTGTTTGTGAGTGTGTGTATGTGTGCATGTGTTTTCTTATGGGTGTGTGTGCTTATGTATGTGTGTGGTCTACAAGTGTGTGTGTGTGTGGTGTGCAAGTGAGTCTTTGTGAGAGTGTTAGATGTTGTTGGCGTGGAGCTTTGAGACGGGCTTATAGAATTACAAGTGAATGAAGGAGTGGCAAGACTGGGATTTGGAGACAAGCAGGAGGAGAGGAATATGGAGTATGGATGGGATCTGTTAGCTATTCTACCCACACACACACACACACACACACACACACACACACATACATGCACGCATGCACACACACATAAACACACACACATACAAACACACAAACACACACACACATGAGACGACACCCTGTGTACACCCTTCACTCTCTGTCATGGAAGGAGTGCACTTAGCAACACAGGAAGTAAACAGTCTCTTGCGTCACACTGATTTAGTTACTCAGAGTAGGCTTGAAACCATGAACCAGAGATGGAGTGAGCTGCACGTGTGTGTGTGTGTGTGTGTGTGTGTGTGTGTGTGTGTGTGTGTGTGTGATGAGTGCTGAGTGGATTCGTTAGAGAAGCAT
Organism: Tenualosa ilisha; assembly: GCA_015244755.2. NCBI lineage: Eukaryota > Metazoa > Chordata > Actinopteri > Clupeiformes > Clupeidae > Tenualosa > Tenualosa ilisha. Next base: position 829,821 of record PYXC01001934.1, on the reverse strand, counting down.
CCTTCAAGAAGTATCCTCTAGGGTGGATGGAGCTGACATATTGATGAACACACACACTCACACAGTTACACACAGAGGATGACTTTTAAAGCTGTCCAGAGGGGTGTGTGTGTGTATGAGATGTGTATTTTTAAAGTGTTGATGCAGTGGCTCACACCTTGAGAGAGTGTTAATGAATCCAATGTGATGTGCGTGTGTCAGTGGTATGTGTGTGTGTATGTGTGAGTGTTAGTGATGTGTGTGTGTGTAGCAGATGGGTTCAACTACGCACCTCTTCTGTTCCTGAGGCACACACAACCTTCAGGGGCGGGAAGGGAGAGGAAAAGAGAGCTGAAGATAGATGCAGAGAGAGAAAGAGAGAGAGAGAAGGGAGAGGAAAAGAGAGCTGAAGATAGATGCAGAGAGAGAGGAAGAACAGCAGAACACTGCAGCAGATGGCATCTTGGAACATGTTACTTCTATACATACACACACACACACACACACACACACACAAACACAGGAAAATTCTCCTTCTATAAGCGCAAACAAACAGGTCTGTGATATTTGGTAGTTCTCTCATTGGCTGTCAAAGCCTCAGATGTTGTTTTTGCTTTCCAGTCATTGGTTGCCCTGGAATTATTAAAAGTTTATTTACAATGCAGTTATACAACCTATTCATACAAAGTGAGCCACTCTAAAGCTAGTTATATACAGAGTGAACAACGCTAACGCTAGTTATATACAGAGTGAACAACGCTAACGCAAGTTATATACAGAGTGAGCCACTCTAACGCTAGTTATATACAGAGTGAGCCACTCTAACGCTAGTTATATACAGAGTGAGCCACTCTAACGCTAGTGATATACAGAGTGAGCCACTCTAAAGCTAGTTATATACAGTGAGCCACTCTAAAGCTAGCTATATACAAAGTGAACAACGCTAGCGCTAGTTATATACAGAGTGAGCCACTCTAACGCTAGTTATATACAGAGTGAGCCACTCTAACGCTAGTGATATACAGAGTGAGCCACTCTAAAGCTAGTTATATACAGTGAGCCACTCTAAAGCTAGCTATATACAAAGTGAACAACGCTAACGCTAGTTATATACAGAGTGGGCCACTCTAAAACTAGTTATATACAGAGTGAGCCACTCTAAAGCTAGTTATATACAGAGTGAACAACGCTAACGCTAGTTATATACAGAGTGAGCCACTCTAAAGCTAGTTATATACAGAGTGGGCCACTCTAAAGCTAGTTATATACAGAGTGAACAACGCTAACGCTAGTTATATACAGAGTGAACAACGCTAATGCTAGTTATATACAGAGTGGGCAACTCTAAAGCTAGCTATATACAGAGTGAACAATGCTAACGCTAGTTAAATACAGAGTGAGCCATGCTAACCTTAGTTATGTACAGAGCGAACAACACAAAAGCTAGTTATACAGAATGAGCCACGCTAAAGTGAAAAGAGTGAACCATGCTATAGCTAGTTATATAGAGGGGGCCACACATTAAAGCTTATTATATACAGAGTGAGCAATGCTAATGCTAGTTATATACAGAGTGAACAACGCTAATGCTAGTTATATACAGAGTGAAGCATGCTAAAGATGCTAAAGCTAGTTATATAGAGGGGAACTCACATTAAAGCTAGTGGCAAACAGAGTGAGCCACGCTAAAGCCAGTTATATACAGAGTGAACAGCGCTAATGCTAGTTATATACACAGTGAACCACACTAAAGCTAATTATAGAGTGAGCCACACTAAAGCCAATTATAGTACAGAGTGAACCACTCTAAAGCTAGTTATATACAGAGTCAACCACGCTAAAGCCAGTTACAATACAGAGTGAACCACGCTAATATAATCTGTATTTTTGATATAATGTTGCCTCATGGTGCTTTAAAGCAAGGAGCACCCAAGAGCAAGAGAGTTTCTTCTTCTTGGAAGAAACTTTGGGCAGATCCATGACTCAGGAGACTAACTGAACTGCCAGTGATCATGCAGGAAAATTACAATCAGTAGAAATCATGATAGATTTATGACATGATAGATTTCACAGAAATCATGTCCATGGTTTTAGCTAAGTATCATAATACTTCCAAAATATTGTCCCCTAACATTATATGGTAGTCAATCCATAGGTGGTTATCAATGAATTATGGCTGGACAGTGTAGCAGCAACCAGACATAGTGTTAAAATGGAGGAGTGAGATGGGTCATGGACCCACTAAGGGTCCATTTTTGACCATGCCATTGTGAGGGGGTCTGGGAAGGAGGGTCGTGTAGAGAGAGCCCCTAGGGTGGAGAGCTGGTCCCGGCATGGGCCTCCTGTAATTATAGAGTGACTCATGCTAAAATTCCTAATCTCTGCACTTTCTTATATAATACAGCCTCTGTCCTGAGGTGATGGGTTATCATGCAATGTATTCCTCTAGTTGCACGTGATTGGTTGGGTTGATGCCACATTTTGATTGGTTGCTGCAGTGCTTGTGGCTCTGGGAATGCTGCTGTCCTATGATTGGTTGCTCCACTGCACCTCTGAGTGAGATCGACCAATTAGAGGCCATTACTCCCCTCATTGAGCACGCAAACGAGCGAACGGCGAGGAGCCAGCCGAGGCACACACACACTAATTAGCCCCAAGAGTGTGTGTGTGTGTGTGTGTGCGTGTGTGTGTGTGTGTAAGAGAGTGTTTATTGGTACTGCATTCAACACTCCCCAGGAAATGTTACCAGCCTGTCACAGTTTTCACTCTCACTAGTTGTGAGTCTATTCTGGCCTTTACTCTGTGTGTGTGTGTGTGTGTGTGTGAGTGATGAGAGCAAAGTACCCTTCTCCCAGGGACACACACACACACACACACACACACACACACACACACAGAAGGAGTCTGCATGAGAAGTAGCTCAGGCGCCTTAAGTGATTGTGTCCATTCCTCTAGGGTGATATTGTTATGGGATTGAGTTACCATGGCGACATAAACACTTCCTAGGAGATCTGATCCCTGATGGCAGACAGCAGATACAGGTGTGTCGTTGCATACACACACTCACACCACACACACACACCCCACACACACAGACACACACACACAGGAGAAGCACAAATGATTTAGAGAGCTTGTGCCTAATGGTAGACCATAGCCTACATAACTGAACACGTGTGAATGCACACACACATCCATTGTACACGTGCACACACACACACACACACACACACACACAAACCCATTGTACACATGCACACACACACAGATGAGTATGAGTCCAAGAGAGTTTTATTTTAAGAGCTCCTCTTCGGCCTCAGAACACAATGCAACCATATCCGTGTGACAGACCATCAATGTCACCATGGTTAAAGAACATTAAAATGGGCCAGAGAAGGAATGTGTGTGTGTGTGTGACACATGCACCTCAGTAGCTGTATAAAAGAACAGTTCACCCAGTGGACACACAGACACACACACACACACACACACACACACACTGAAAGGACACAGAGTCGTGAGAGGCCTCAGGCAAGCATCCCACACCATTGCACATCATCAAAGCTCGACTTGGTCAAAGAACAGACTCAATTAAAATGAAACACAAGAGTATCACACACAACACATGGGATATGAGCTACAGATTCATCCAGTCCCAGTCAGAGTGCTGGTCTTATTGGGGAGAGAATTAATTGATGTAAATGTGTCTTTGTGTGTGTGTGTGTGTGTGTGTGTGTGTGTGTGTGTTTAGGCATGTTTGAGTTTGTGTGTATGTGCACATAGTTGTGTAGCATGTGAATCATTTGTTCTTTTAAGACAACATCAAATGTAGCCATTGACTGGTGAAAACAATGCCATCAATAAAGGTTCTCAACTGAAAGGTCTCCTCTCTCTGTCTCTTTCTCACACACACACACACATACGAACACACACACAGAGACACACACACACACACACACACACAATACAACTGCTTTGAGGAAATATTTAGGGAATGTGTTTTGCATGTGTGTTTGAAGGGTATGTGCTTGTGGACGTGTGTGTGTGGTATGCATTTTTCATGGCTTTCATTCTCGCTCCATTCACTCCTTCACACCCTCTGCTCTCCTCTTCTCGTATTCCCTTTATCTCTTTTTCATGACTACCCCCTTTCTCTCTGTCCATTCCCCTCTGTTTCTCTTTTGCTCATTCTTCCACTCTCTCTCTCTCTCTCTCTCATATTCAGGTGGGGTAAGCAGAGCTGTGCCGCTTTATTGAGCATGCTAAGGGGAGAGCCACACACACACACACACACACACACACACACACACACACACACAGAGTCCCTCATTGAGCAGGTGAACCCAGTGTGGTTCCCACACACGAGGCATCACCTTCTCACTTTACAGCTACAGCCAGTGCGTGCACACACACACACACACACACACACGAACACACACACACAGAGAAGGAAAAAGAGAGACAGTGTTGTCTGTGTGTGTAGTGTTTTAATTTCAAACCACTTGAACAAAGGGAGGAGAAAGGAGAGAAGAGACCTTGTGGCAAAATAAATTCAGAAAGACACGTCCACATCCAACAGACACAACACACAAGAACAGAGAGACACGTCCACATCCAACAGACACAACACACAAGTACAGAAAGACACGTCCACATCCAACAGACACAACACACAAGTACAGAGAGACACGTCCACATCCAACAGACACAACAAAGAAGTACAGAAAGACACGTCCACATCCAACAGACACAACACACAAGTACAGAGAGACACGTCCACATCCAACAGACACAACACACAAGTACAGAAAGACACGTCCACATCCAACAGACACAACACACAAGTACAGAGAGGCATGTCCACATCCAACAGACACAACACACAAGTACAGAGAGACACGTCCACATCCAACAGACACAACACACAAGTACAGAAAGACACGTCCACATCCAACAGACACAACACACAAGTACAGAGAGGCATGTCCACATCCAACAGACACAACACACAGGAACAGAAAGACACGTCCACATCCAACAGACAGTGTGTATGTATGTGAAACAAAGAGGAAGAAAAGATAGACAGAGAGAAGGGGAGCGAACAAGAGAAGGAGAGAGAGAAAGATAGTGAGAGAGACAGAAAGAAAGGAGAAAGAGAGTAAGATCGGGAGAGAGTGAGATTAGGAGAGAGAGCAGGAGAGGCAGAGAGAGAGATTAGGAGAGAGAGCAGGAGAGGCAGAGAGAGAGAGATTAGGGTTGACAATGGCCTCCTTTATTCCCTCTGGAATGTCTGAGAGCCTACAGCTTCCTCTCACTTTCAAAAAACAATATAATCAATCATGGACACACACACACACACACACACATACACATTCAAATATACACTACACAAATACATACCAGTCATCACACAGCACTAGCCAAGAAAGGCAAAGTTACAGCTCAAATTCAGGCACATTTGATGATTCACAGTCCTATAGAAACATACACACACACACACACGCACACACACACTCACAGACACACACACACTAATTCAGCAGAAACCAGTCAGAAACAGAGGAAAGTAGAGAAGAAGAGTATTAAAGTGAACATAACCTTAACCATGAACTATGACAAAGAAGAGTAGACATAACCCAACCAATGACAGAGAGGAGTAGACATAACCCAACCAATGACAGAGAGGAGTAGACATAACCTAACCAATGACAAAGAGGAGTAGACACAACCTAACCAATGACAGAGAGGAGTAGACATAACCTAACCAATGACAAAGAAGAGTAGACATAACCTAACAGGACCCCCTGGGGAAACAAGAATCTAAAAGTCAAACCAAATTGGCATGTAGGTGGATTTGAATCTCTGGGTGACACCGTACACTGCTGGAGCTACCATGACCTCACCACTGCACTAGTCTGACCAGTAACCTGCAAGAGTTAGTATCACTGCACTAGTCTGACCAGTAACCTGCAAGAGTTAGTACCACTGCACTGGTCAGACCAGTAACCTGCAAGAGTTAGTACCACTGCACTAGTCAGACCAGTAACCTGCAAGAGTTAGTACCACTGCACTAGTCTGACCAGTAACCTGCAAGAGTGAGTACCACTGCACTAGTCAGACCAGTAACCTGCCAGAGTTAGTACCACTGCACTGGTCAGACCAGTAACCTGCAAGAGTGAGTACCACTGCACTAGTCAGACCAGTAACCTGCAAGAGTGAGTACCACTGCACTGGTCAGACCAGTAACCTGCAAGAGTGAGTACCACTGCACTGGTCAGACCAGTAACCTGCAAGAGTGAGTACCACTGCACTAGTCAGACCAGTAACCTGCCAGAGTTAGTACCACTGCACTAGTCAGACCAGTAACCTGCAAGAGTTAGTACCACTGCACTAGTCTGACCAGTAACCTGCAAGAGTGAGTACCACTGCACTGGTCAGACCAGTAACCTGCAAGAGTTAGTACCACTGCACTGGTCAGACCAGTAACCTGCAAGAGTTAGTGCCACTGCACTAGTCTGACCAGTAACCTGCAAGAGTGAGTACCACTGCACTAGTCAGACCAGTAACCTGCAAGAGTTAGTACCACTGCACTAGCCAGACCAGTAACCTGCAAGAGTGAGTACCACTGCACTGGTCAGACCAGTAACCTGCAAGAGTTAGTACCACTGCACTGGTCAGACCAGTAACCTGCAAGAGTTAGTACCACTGCACTAGTCTGACCAGTAACCCCCACTAGTCAACACCACTATGCTAGTCAGGCCAGGAACCTGCACAGCTTAGCGCCACTGTAGTAGTCAGGCTAGTAATTCTTGTAGTTCTTGTAGTTTGGTAGCTCCTGTTGGTGGCAGTACACTAAAGACAAAAATCAGGAAGACCGTTTTCTGGTGCAGTGCAATACCTTATTTGAAACCCTTTTTTTAATGGCAGGCCTGTCCATTCACAGACTTGCTCTGCATCAGAGAGTGACGTTTGGTGGCCTGTCTAGACAGTAATGGGGTAGGAACGGTGGTGGAACAGTGACACTGATAAACACTCACAACCCGTGGACCCAGGTTCAATTCCCAAGATGCTGGTATATTCTTAATTCTTTAGCTAAACTCAATAAATGCCCTTAATGGCGTCTATTGAAAAGTGTCCTGTATGCACACGTCTATAAATACAATGACAAAAACCTTAGGGTGTTTTGTGGAACAGAATGCTAGCATTGCAAAAATCACTTGTTCAACGTGATTTGAACCACTAACTTCAAGACAGCAGGACAGTGTGTGTGCCTCTAGACCACTGGTGGAGGATGGTGACAGTAAAGCACGATTTCAATGCAGAGAGAAAAACATTAACATTTGGATCATAATTTCTAAATGATCTATGAAGGAAAATAATGACTTTTATGGCTGATTGAGTGCAGACCTTTTAAGAATTCACCACAATGACCACAAACAACATCACACACAGTTGCAGTGGCGTTGGTGAAAGACGCTCGACCATTAGCCTAGCCTGGTAGTTCTCTCAGCCTCAGTGCGATGTGGTTGGAGCTCTATTGTCTGAACGACCGATATGGGGTAATGGGATGGAGAAGCGCTGCTTTCCAGACACAGTTGTGAGTGAGTCGTTATCTGAGTGATAGTATCGCACCATCGACTGAGCTAATGTTTATGGAATCGCACCCCAGGTCAGTAACCTGCACAGGTCAACACCAGGCCAGTAACCCACACAGGCCACAGGAGGCTGATATGGTGAAACCCCACTGTGCCAGTCAGGCCACAGGAGGCTGATATGGTGAAACCCCACTGTGCCAGTCAGGCCTCAGACGGCTGATATGGTGAGCTATGATATCCAGCAGTAAGAATATGGTCAAGTCACTAGATTTCATATAGTCAGTGGCACAAGGCTGAAGAAAAAGGGATTTTCTGACATGAAGCCTCTAGTTAGTTTGTTTGTTTGTTTGTAGAGATGTAAAAAAGTCAGAGTGTGTCACTGCGGAAGCACTCAGACACTCCCCCATAGTCTGGGACACAAACCCAGTGCACTGTTTCAGTCCTCTCAATATTAGTATTGATTAGAACATTCTTTCTTTCTTACTCTTCCTCTCTCTCTGGTATTGATGTGGAAATTAAAAGTATATAAGAGAGGTAGTTGGGCGGTAGGGGATGACCCGCATGAACGACCAGACAAAGAATGATAATGTTCTATCGATCCCAGTATGCCTGCCCTCTTCATTAAAACACACACACACACGCACACACACACAGAGGAGGCCCTTAGGACCACCATAATAATCTCACACAGACCTGCTTCAAAGACACACACAGACACACTCACTGAGGCACACACCGACACAAACACACTTAACATTAACAGAGACATTTTCAAAGGTACAACATGGTGAAGGTTATGGAATATCTCGACTGAGAATGTCTCGTGTTCCATATATGGGCCGATTAGGATTCTATGATGATGATGTAGGTGGTGAATTACAAAAACTAAACCTTCAAAATAACCTGTGTGTGTGTAGTATGTTGTGGGTGTAAATTCAGACACAGAGCTAATATCAAGCGATGACTATGTGCCAAATATGTTTCAGTGATGACACACTGCCGTCTCAAAAAGATCCAAATCAGGCTAGTGAAAAAGTTAAACTCTTGAATGCCACATCTAAGGACTTCACACAGATAAAACAGCAGATAGGTATTCAATCCAGCAGAGTTTGTTGCAAAAATTATTATTTACATTTTTTTTTTGTTCAATCTCTAACAAGCTTTTGTGTGATCTGTAGCCTGATACTTTAAATGCAATTAGCACACCATCAGCCTGCTGTGGCCATCCAGCTCTTGTGGTCTTCAGTCAGTATGGAGTCAATGAAAGCACTTCTATAATGCTAACATTTCCTTTCTATACGGGATTCAAACACCAAAATGATGGATCTTTTATGTCTCACACACAGCGTGTCAGAAATGGAAATCTAATGTCCAAACCTTAAATACAAAACAAAACCCTTAGTTGGGCACAACAGATGAGATGATAATTCTTGAAGGAAAACTGAATAAATAATTAAAAGAAAAATCTCCATCTTCAGTCGCAGTTAGAGAAGTTTACAGTGTTGACAAAACAAAACTGTTGTTTTGTTGTATTTACAGTTTGGAAAAAAGTGATCACAGGTTGGACAAAAGCATGCATCACATTCATTAATGACTGACTCATTTAACAAATTGCACACATCACTGTAAACATTCACACTAATATAATTGGTGTGTCCATGAAAAGAGAAGCAGGATTTGAGGTGAAGTCATGGATTTGAAGAAGTCATGGATTTGAAATGAATGAAAATGGATGTAGTTTTAGATATGCCACGAGTATTCAGTATTTTCAAATTCAGTGGACTATGAATGACTACATGCTCAGTATGTAAATAAAAACAAATGCCAGTGTCTGGTAAAAAAAAACATATGCCAGTGTCTGGTAAATAAAAACAAATGCCAGTGTCTGGTAAATAAAAACAAATGCCAGTGTCTGGTAGAATTCTTGGATTTTGAGCCATATTGTCTGTTATTGGATGTTGAGCCATATTGTCTGTGTTTTGTGGTGTTAGCATGTATAGAGAGAAGATTTTGTATTTTAAAATGTTTTTAGATTTAATGTTTCGTTAACAAATGTGCTTTTGATAAGAAAACTCACTGTTTGGAATGTCTGTGTATGGCTGTGTCAGGAGTTTAGAAAAAGTATTTGAAGTATTTCAAGTATTTAAAGGATTTGAAGTATTTGAAGGATTTGAAGGATTTGAAGTATAGGTTAATGCCTTATACTCTGCTTTAAACAAGCTGCATCATTGTCTTGTCATAGCCGATACATGATACATCTACATCTTTCCAGGAACGACAAAAGACACAATCTTATCTGGTTACTGGTTATTTTAAATAAAAGTTTCTATTCCAGAACATAAAAAAGCAATATGAAAGAAGTTTCTGATTTTCATTTTTGTTCCATGAACTGGTTCAAAGCCTTGGTCGTCAGCATAGCCCCAAAAGCATCATCCCCTCCATGTGCTAGGCCTAGCATAGCCCCCCTCCATGCGCTAGGCCTAGCATAGTCCCCCTCCATGCGCTAGGCCTAGCATAGTCCCCCTCCATGCGCTAGGCCTAGCATAGCCCCCCTCCATGCGCTAGGCCTAGTATAGCCCCCCTCCATGCGCTAGGCCTAGTATATTTCCTTATTCATTATGTTATGACACTATAGGCAGTGACAGCATAGCAGAGTGAAGTCCCTCTTGAGTGGAGTCAAGTTAATTATGTGATTATGATGCAGGGATAACTGCTGAGATTTATAAATGGGTCTCACACATAACATTCACTGCTGTTTTCATCTTCATCTCAACACAATGTGTTCATTGCTTATCATTTATTGATTTCCTACAACATTTGTCCTGAGCTGTGTGTGTGTGTGTGTGTGTGTGTGTGTGTGTGTGTGTGTGTGCGTGCCTCCTCCTCCACAGATGTCATGACCTTGACACAGCCTCAGGGAGACTTTCAGCTCTTCGGCTTTCTTTTTCAAACACTCACCCACACACACAGACACACAGACACACACACACACAGACACATACAGAAACACAGCAGCATTTACAGCCAATCTCTTTCTCTCACACACACAAACACACACACACACACTGACACATTGGAAGCATTAGCAACAGACCTCCAACACATGTCAGGAAGAGAAAAAGGCCTTGTTCCACTGCAGAGAGGGTCATCACACACACACACACACACACACACACACACACATGCCTCAGTCATGCTCTCACTAGGCCATCAGTTCTAGGGTCACCCCTAAACCATCCCCATGGTGACCGGATGTGATCACTCATGGCAACTGTCAGCATCCTAGCAGCAGGGTCTGTGTGTGTGTGTGTGTGTGTGTCCATCAAGCTGTCGAAGAGTCCCAGGGTAGACAGCCAAAACAGAGAACCTCTGTACCACACTCACAGCCACATAGACACAAATACACACATTCATGTATACACACAAAAGCACACTCACATACAGACAAACACACACGCACACACATACAAGCATGTTTATCCACATAATTGCACTGATCTCAATGTAGCAAATGTATACCAGCATCCTCATACAGACACACACAGACTCAGAGTCAAACAGACTCACTGACTCAAACAGACACACACCGACTTACTGACTGAACCAAACAGACTGACTGACTCAAACAGACACACACCGACTTACTGACTGAACCAAACAGACTGACTGACTCAAACAGACACACACCGACTTACTGACTGAACCAAACAGACTGACTGACTCAAACAGACACACACCGACTTACTGACTGAACCAAACAGACTGACTGACTCAAACAGACACACACCGACTTACTGACTGAACCAAACAGACACACACCGACGTACTGACTGAACCAAACAGACTGACTGACTCAAACAGACACACACCGACTTACTGACTGAACCAAACAGACTGACTGACTCAAACAGACACACACCGACTTACTGACTGAACCAAACAGACTGACTGACTCAAACAGACACACACCGACTTACTGACTGAACCAAACAGACACACACCGACGTACTGACTGAACCAAACAGACTGACTGACTCAAACAGACACACACCGACTTACTGACTGAACCAAACAGACTGACTGACTGACTCAAACAAACTCACTGATTCACACTTACTCTCTGACTGATTCAAACAAGTTAAGACACACACAGAAATATTATAGCAGACACATCACTAGACACAATCAGACAACTAAAGGACTTTAGCAGACAGAGGTAACCAAATAGGATCAGAGCAGACGCAAGCTAGTGTGGCAGGCTAGCACCACCTAGCATTTCCCACAGTAAGGGAGCTCTCAAAAGAAAAGACTTCAGGTATTCACATAATATTTTTCTGCAGATGAATCAGCGGACAGAGCAAGGGCCATGCGCTCTGTAGGAGGACTGAAAGCGATGTCACGACCAAGTGGCAGTGAGGCCTCACCCAATGGTGAACAAAAGTGAACTTTACAGATGACTGAAACACTAAAATAAACACCAGATGGATATGAGACATACTAACAACAAAGGCATACTATGCAAACACACACACACACACACACACACACACACACACACACACACGGGGGGGGCATGTAGCTTTGCTCCTGTTAGCAGGATTATTGTGTGTGTGTGTGAGTGTGTGTTGGTGTGTGTGTATAAGTGTGCAGGGTATAAAATTAGCACACTTCACTCACCAAATGCGAGTGAAAATATGGTTTGGCAGAGAAAAAAGAAAAGAGGCCAGTTGCCATTGGTGAAATCTGACTGCTTCCTACATGACTTTCACCATTACTGCCATTGGCAGTGAGACACACACAGAACGCAGCCACAGCAGGTCCACATCCAGGTCTGAATTGCAAAGTTGTCAAGCAGTTCCCTGTCATTCAAGATTCAAAAATGTTTCAAGTTATCAGAGCTACGTGCTGTCAGCTGGTCATTAGAACTAGCAGCGTTTCATTAGACTCAATAGAAGCACCTAGCAACAAATCTAGCTACTTTTGAACCAGCACTGTCTTCTTTCCATGCGAGAGCATCATCAGTTTTGGACCACAAACGAGAGGGGAAATGTCTATTTTGGGAATCCTGTCAGCGAATGACTGCCAGAGCACCTACCTACTACCCTACTAGGCTAAAGCTGCCATTGATCCACGCAGCAGCTCACGGCACCGGCCATGAACCCTTGCGGAACACTGCATCTGACCGAGTACCGAAGATGAGTGCGCAGTGCACACACTAGCCAGTGAGAGGTCCCCATATGAGAGCCCTCAGTGCACTTAGAGTATGTACCCTTTTTCAGTGCACACACTAGCCAGTGAGAGGTCCCCATATGAGAAACCTCAGTGCACTTGTATGTACTTTTTTTGGAAGATATTTTTGGCCAGTAGATGTCCAGGCCTCACCTGCTTTTGCCCTTTGGCAGGCAGGTCAAAAAGTCAATTTACGCACCCTGAGTGTGTGTGTGAGTGAGTGGATGTCTGTCAGTGTGATTTGCTGTGTGTGCAGTTGTGTGTGTGTGTGAGAGAGAGAGAGTGCCTGGAAGAGAGAGTGCCTGTGAGTGTGTGGATGAATGTGTGTGTGAGGGAATGTGTGTGTGTGCCCGTATCTCTGACTCCCAAGAACAATTTCATACAATATTAATTAAACAGCCTCACTGCTGCTACAACACACAAGAGACTGCAGGCTTCACAGCCCTTCAGGCACACAGCAGCATATGGACACACACACACACACACACACACACACACACACATACATACACACACAGGTCCATTAAGCATGCAAACACCACTGCAATACAGCAATGTAAGACAAGATGTCTGGTATGAGTTGTGTGTTATCAAGGTGTGTATCTGTATGTCTTAGAAAGTGTAGAGACTGTGACTACACACTACACACAAATCCAAATCCACAAAAATACAAGATTCAAAGAGCCTGTGAGGAATTCTGTGTGTGTGTGTGTGTGTGTGTGTGTGTGTGTGTGTGTGTGTGTGTGTGTGTGTGTGTGTGTGTGTGTGTGCGTGTGTAGTGAGAGTCACTATTGGAATCCCAATCACAAAAACATACTATGTGGAACTCAGTGACTTTCCCTAAACACTGAACAATGACGTTCACTTAACTGTGTGTGAGTGTGTGTGTGTGTGTGTGTGTGTGTGTGCGCACACGCGTGTGTGTAGCAGTCATCCCTGACAGGTGGAATTCAAGTGTAAACATTTCTGAGTGAATCTGACTGGCAACAGTTGAGTCTCTGTTTTTCCTGACCCCTCCACCCCACACACGCACACCACACACCACACACACACATCAGTCAGACACACACTCATGTGAACATGATGCGTGCACACATGCACACACAAACACACACAGTAAGCATGCTATATTTAGCATGCTAGCATGCAGTGTACATACATTTGTTCCTACACTCTACACAAAGGAAAACCCTTTTTATTTACATTGGCTCTGAATCACAAATGCACACGCGTGTTTGTGTGTGTGTGTACATTTGTGTGAGTGTGTGTGTGTAGGTAAACGTAAAAGCATGTTGACGTTGACTACGTCTCCTTTCTTCTACCTAGTGGCAATACACTGAATCTGTTACCATGGCAATGACAAAACACAACCCACACATTGTTTAAAGAGAGAGGAAGTGTGCCAGAGTGTTAACATTATTAAGGAAATTAATGAAAATATCCTACAATAAAGTCTGTGGGAGTCTGTTTTTCAGAGCTAGCCAAGACACATTCCTATTAGCTATGCTAATGTTATAGAGCGTATGTAATGGTGTCATTTGCAGTGAAAATGGGTAATGTATGTAATGGTGTCATTTGATATGCTAACGGATTATGGATGTACTTCAGTTCAATTATATTTGTACAGCACCATTTACAACAGAATCGTCTTGTGTCATTTACACACATTAACAAGGAGCACCCAAGAACAACAGGGACAAGGTAGTTATTCAAGGAAGAAACCTTTGGCAGATCCTTGGCTCAAGTTGCAACCCAACTGCCAGTGGTCATGCGGATCATATCAGACAAAGCAATCTAAGAGCTTATGATAGTTCATCTGAAAGATGAGCATGATAGCTAGCTAGCTTCACTTTGTTTTGGCTAATGACATAGGCATTTAGTTTCTGCCACCTAGCATTTTGTGAGTGTTTTATATCTGTTTCCTGTTTGTGTACAGGCCCTACTGAAGGGCGACAGCAGAGACTTTCATGAGGACTATGGTGATGCCCTTTCTGTTTTCATTGGCAGCCTGAAGGTAAGCAGTAGCCTAACAGTTCAGAGAATAGTTACCAGCTATATTTGAGTCTCCACATCACTGAATATCCTACCATCCTAAGTTTTCTAATATTACAGTTGTATACTGCATGCATTGGGCTTATTACTGAGGTAAATGCAATATTTTTGACATGAAAAATACAAAATACTGCACTTACATTTTTTTTTTCTGAGATCGCTAAAAAGGTTTTGCCTGATTATCCGCCTCATTTTCAAACTAAATACAATTTGCCCACCATCGGCCTGTTCTGGCCACACAGTTGACACATTTCCTGCTCTTTTCACACTATATGCACTCAATGAATGCATTTCTATACAGCTTACATTTGCTTTCCACACAACACACACAGCACAACAGTTACATAGATGATAATTCTTGAATAAACATTGAACAGACAATTGGGAAAAGACAAAAGCAAAAACAGACAAACCATCTTCAGTTTCAGTTGCAATTAGACAGGTTGGCAGATGTTGACAATAGACTGATGTTTTGTTGTATTTAGAGGTTTTTGATCAGGTGAAAACATGTTAGCAGCTGGGAATAAATGGAATCAAAGCTATGAAGAATTTGAACATTCATTATGGAACATTCATTATGTAATGTAAAATGACTCGTTTTAGAAATGACACACATCAATGCAAATACATTAATATAACTGGTGGTTACTGTAAGTAAATAGAACAGGGGTTTTGCAGTCAATGTAGTCTGTGAAGTCGTGGATTTGAAATACATGAAAATGAATGTAGTTTCAGAAATGCCATCACTTGTTAGTATTTTAAAAGTCAGTACACTCTGACTGACTGTTCACTGTGTAACTCTGTTCACTGTGTAATGAAAACACCTGCTAGTGTTTATTAGAATGATCTGCTTTTGAGGTTGTCTGTGTTTTGTTGACAAAATGTGCTTTTGATATCTGCTGTTTTGCTGTGTTAAGAGTTTAGAGTTGTTTTAAGTGTAGGTTAATGCTTGTAAATTGTAATTTCATAAATTCAACATTTTGGACAAAAGTATTGCAGTATATTGCACTTCTATCTTCTTTCAGAATACATAAGTATACTCTTTTGGTCCTGTGAGGGAAAAGTTGGTCTCTGCATTTAACCCTCTCTTGAATTAGTGAAACACACACAGTGAGGTAAAGCACACTCTAACCCAGAGCAGTTGGCTGCCTGCCTCAGCGGTGTTTGGGGAGCAGTGAGGGGTTAGGTGCCCTGCGCAAGGGCACTTCAGCCATGGTCTACTGGTAGGGGATGGAACCAGCGACCCTTTGGCTTTCACCCTGAAGCCCTAACCAGCAGGCCACGTCTGCTTTTCACCCTGAAGCCCTAACCAGCAGGCCACGTCTGCTTTTCACCCTGAAGCCCTAACCAGCAGGCCACGTCTGCTTTTCACCCTGAAGCCCTAACCAGCAGGCCACGTCTGCTTTTCACCCTGAAGCCCTAACCAGCAGGCCACGTCTGCTTTTCACCCTGAAGCCCTAACCAGCAGGCCACGTCTGCTTTTCACCCTGAAGCCCTAACCAGCAGGCCACGTCTGCTTTTCACCCTGAAGCCCTAACCAGCAGGCCACGTCTGCTTTTCACCCTGAAGCCCTAACCAGCAGGCCACGTCTGCTTTTCACCCTGAAGCCCTAACCAGCAGGCCACGTCTGCTTTTCACCCTGAAGCCCTAACCAGCAGGCCACGTCTGCTTTTCACCCTGAAGCCCTAACCAGCAGGCCACGTCTGCTTTTCACCCTGAAGCCCTAACCAGCAGGCCACGTCTGCCCCGATTATTCATCTTTTTACAGCTTCTTCTTCCTGTGTCCTGCAGGAGGCAGATTGTGTGAAGCGTCCAGTGGATCCGTGTGTCATTCCAGACTGGTGCAGGAGCTCACTGAGGTGTCCTGACAAACATGTACAGTACAGTAGCTGACAGGCTCAGTACTAAAGGTAATATGTAGCTAGATGTTAGCATATAGGCCAATTATGTTTTAAGCACTTTTAGCTATTCCTGGCTAATGTCCTCTAAGCTGACCACTAACCTGAAGGATTGGTGATCCTGACTGACCATGTTGTGCATGAACTAGTTCATTATACAAATTCATATTCCTACTTCAGATTTTTGTGAGATTCTGACTCACTGTTTAGGTGCAGACAGTCTCTAAAGTATTATAGTCTTACTCAGTGTTCACGCCAAGCACTGCCAAACCTGCAAAATCACTTTTGTCTCTCATAGAACACAGATGCTAAAGTATCTGTGTTCACTAATGTCGCTGTGATTATTCATGTCTGTGTTCACTAATGTCGCTGTGATTATTCATGTCTGTGTTCACTAATGTCGCTGTGATCATTCATGTCTGTGTTCGCTAATGTTGACATTTCATTTAGAGCCAAAACACGTCATAGCTAATTTGAATGAAGTTGAGCAGTTTTAGGTGAACTACCTCCAAAATGCGCTCCCTTAGTGAACCATTGCTCCAAGTCTATTTTTAATAATATGATTCATATTATTTGTCTGTAGTTTCTGTGGGCTTTCCAACTAATTTTGGTCTGTTGACATAAAATTTTGGATGATGGTGGCAGTTGTAGTTGAGTTTAATGTGTCATGCTGTTGGGGCAGGGCAGGTGGTCAATGGCGTTTCTCAGTGTGTTTATTGCAGAACCCTGCAGGCATCAATTGGGATTTCACTCCACGCAAAAAGACACCTAGATGGTCGTAAAGTCGTCTGTCCTGCGGTCATGTTCTGCTGCTGTTTAACTCACATTATTCCGCCAGTATCTTTTGTTTCTATATCAGATGCAGATATGGCGAGTGGTGTTGCACCTGTGATTAACAGTTTTGAGTTTCTGATTAAAAAAACCTTTGAAGTTAGCCATCAAACAACATAAACATGATCCAACCAACAGAGGATAGAGGAAAACTTACAACAGAACTTTCTCAACAGCTTTGGTATGAAAGGAAAAATGGCTGAGTGGTTGAACTGTCTTTTGATTCCCAGACTTCCACTCTTTAAAGGGATCTATGGACCTGCACAGGCATGAGTGACATGAAGCACCTTTCAGAACGCTAAGAAACATGCGTGAGGCAAATCCCATTTACATTGTGCAGTGAAGCTAGCCACGTTAGCTCAAGTGCTGCACAGCTAGACGAGGGATATCATGTCAGTGTGAGGAATCACAACAGGGAGTGAAGCTGCGAGCTGCCACCCGGAGTCTTCCGGAAGGAACAAGAGAGAAGGAGAGAAAGAAAGAGACCAACAACAACTGACACATTCTGTCAAAGCTCACTGACTGTATACAATTCTGTGCAGCATTCGAAGCAGCTGTCAGAGGGCATGACGAGTCAGGATTCTCCGAGAACCCTGCAGTCTTCCTGGGCTTAGTGGAAGCAGCACAAAGAGAGAACATCTGGGGAAGATAAGGCTGAAAACCACAGATTTCCTGGCAGTACAGGACAATGACACGACTGATGTTTAAACCATATAGCCACATAGCACTGCCTCCCCCATAGTCTACACACTGTGTCCCCAAAACCCTACCCCTCACCCCTACTCCACACACACACACACACACACACACACTCACATTTAGCCCCAACCTCAACACACCCCTCACCATATAGCACTGCCTCCCCATAGTCTACACACTGTGTCCCCAAAACCCTACCCCTCACCCTACTCCACACACACACACACACACACACACACAAACACACACACACACACACACACACTCACATTTAGCCCCAACCTCAACACCCCTCCTGCCAACCACCAGCCACCAGTGCCACCTCCACACAGGGGTAGTAACCCAGACATTTTTAGAGTGTACAGCATAGACTACAGGGTTCTGAAAATGTCTGAAAATGTGCAACCTTCCTAAGCAGACTCCAACAATCTGCAACACCACTGAGAAAGACTTTACTGAGAGTCTTTCATGTGTCACACACACACACACACACACACAGACTTACAAACTGCTATCAAGTCACAAACTCTCTCTCTCCCTCTCAGTCTCTCACACACACACACACACACACACACACATACACAAACCTTTAGTCACACACACACACACACACACACACACACACACACGCTCCCACACAAATACACACGAACCCTGAGTCACAAACACACACCCGACCCCAGATTCACACTTTAATAACCATCATCAGGATCCCGCCAACACGGCTGCTTATTTAGGCGCCATCACCATAGCAACCGCCTCTCCAGAGCCGGAGGAGGCGAACTGCCACCCGGAGTCTTCCGGAAGGAACGAGAGAGAAGGAGAGAAAGAAAGAGAGAGAGGAGGAAATGAAAGGAGAGAGCAAGGAGGAGGAATAAAAAGCAAGTGAAAGTGACAAACGTGAGGAGCGAGAGATCAGTGCAGTCACCAGCACACCTGACTTATCTAATGTCTTAACGAGCTCGTCAGGGAATCGCTCGTTAACGAGAGCGCTGATGGAATCACAGCTTTAGGAGCACAAAGACACACCTGCAGAACAACACACACACACACACACACACACACACACACACACACACACACCTCACATACTCCACATTGTTAGCTACCTAATGCTCTTCAGAGAAACAAAAGTTGAGAAAGTAGTTTCTGTGAGTGTGAGTTTGTGTGTGTGTGTGTGTGTGTGTGCATGAGTGTTAAATTGCTTTTGCTGTTTTTCTCCCTCTGCCTTTGTGAGTGTGAATGAAAATGTGTATGTGTGTGTGCGCCTGTGCATGTGTGTATATGTGCGCTTGAGTGCTTGTGTGTGTGTGAGTGACAGATGCTCTGTGCCTCTTCCATTCTCTGTGCGTCTCTCAGCTGGAGAAATGCAGACAGGCATCCGTGTTTGTTCTCTAAGCTTCTTTAAGCACTGTGTGTGTGTGTGTGTGTGTGTGTGTGTGTAAACCTGGGCACAGCAATGAGTGCTTCAAACAATCCTACCCTCTGCTTTTAAACTCAAAGTGTCCTGTGACAGCGGTTTGTAAATATGTGTGTGTGTGTGTGTGTGTGTGTGTGTGTGTGTGTGTGTGTGTGTGTGTGTATCTTGTGACTATGGTTTGTAAATATGCTGGGAAGTTAAACTCACAGCAGATGAAAGAATAAACAGCTAATGAGGAGAAAGAGCAGACGCACACACACACACACACACGCACACACACACACACACGCACGCACCACGCACACACACACACACACACGCACACACACACACACACACACACTCACACACAAACACTCATATATACATCCACACAGTTATACAGAATTGTTATTTTATCGATATGCATGTCATGTAATGTACATACATTATTTTGATCAGTCTTCTAAGATCAGAGCGTGATGTGTGTGTGTGTGTGTGTGTGTGTGTGTGTGTGTGTGCTTGAGTATGGGCTCTCATTTCTCTTTTCTTCACTTTTTCATTAATGTTCTCTCTCTCTCCCTCTCTCTCTCTCTCTCTCTCTCTTTCTCTCCATCAGGATGTTATATTTATACCTTAACATCGATTCAGCTTGTCTCAGCTCCTCGTTTCAGCAAAGCACAGGCTGAAAAGACCCAACCCACACAGACACACACACACACACACACACACACACACACACACAAAGAGCAGGCGGAGGAAAAGAGAAAGAGGAGCCATC
Organism: Tenualosa ilisha; assembly: GCA_015244755.2. NCBI lineage: Eukaryota > Metazoa > Chordata > Actinopteri > Clupeiformes > Clupeidae > Tenualosa > Tenualosa ilisha. The sequence continues at coordinate 809,358 of PYXC01001934.1, read as the reverse complement.
CATTCTCATGAAGGAGGAGAGCAGGGGGGACAGCTAACGCGTGTGTGTGTGTGTGTGTGTGTGTGTGTGTGAGTGTGTGTGAGTGTGTGTGTGCTATGGGAGAGAGGGATGAAAGATGGCAGAGGTGGAGAGAGCAAGAAATAGGAAGCTCATTTTTCCTTCTCTGACGATGATGCACTGGACCTCCAACGTATGGGCACACACATACACACACACACACACACACACACACACACACACACGCACTTGCACTCACACACACACATGCACACATACACACACACATCAAAGCGTACCAGGGAAAAAAAATTACAGTAAAAGCTCTCCTGGTTGGTTATTCTTCTGTGTCCTGCTATGTGTGTGTGTATGTGTGTTTGCGTACATGCGTGTGTGTGTCCATACGTTGGGCATAAATTCTGTGTGTGTGTGTGTCCATGTGTCCGTGTGTGTGTGTGTGTGTGGGTGTGTGTGTGTGTGTGTGTGTGTGTGTGTGTGTGTGTGTGTGCAATCTTTCTGCATAGTGTAATAATAATGTAATAGCATTAGTTGGAGTCTGAAAAATAGTGAAGATGCGCTCCAATCAAGAGCAGCTCACTGGAGCAGAACTTTACTTTACTTTTACTTTACTTTCTATGCATTCAGCAGACGCCTCTATCCAAAGCCACTTACAACTTGTCAACTATCAATGGTTCAGGGCCAGTCTCCCCTAGAGCAACTTATGGTCAAGTGCCTTACATCAGGGCCAGTCTCCCCTAGAGCAACTTAGGGTTAAGTGCCTTACATCAGGGCCAGTCTCCCCTAGAGCAACTTAGGGTTAAGTGCCTTACATCAGGGCCAGTCTCCCCTAGAGCAACTTAGGGTTAAGTGCCTTACATTAGGGCCAGTCTCCCCTAGAGCAACTTATGGTCAAGTGCCTTACATCAGGGCCAGTCTCCCCTAGAGCAACTTAGGGTTAAGTGCCTTACATTAGGGCCAGTCTCCCCTAGAGCAACTTAGGGTTAAGTGCCTTACATTAGGGCCAGTCTCCCCTAGAGCAACTTAGGGTTAAGTGCCTTACATTAGAGCCAGTCTCCCCTAGAGCAACTTAGGGTTAAGTGCCTTACATTAGGGCCAGTCTCCCCTAGAGCAACTTAGGGTTAAGTGCCTTACATTAGGGCCAGTCTCCCCTAGAGCAACTTAGGGTTAAGTGCCTTACATTAGGGCCAGTCTCCCCTAGAGCACCTTAGGGTTAAGTGCCTTACATTAGGGCCAGTCTCCTCTAGAGCAACTTAGGGTTAAGTGCCTTACATTAGGGCCAGTCTCCCCTAGAGCAACTTAGGGTTAAGTGCCTTACATTAGGGCCAGTCTCCCCTAGAGCAACTTAGGGTTAAGTGCCTTACATCAGGGCCAGTCTCCCCTAGAGCAACTTAGGGTTAAGTGCCTTGCTCAAGGGCACAACGGTGGCACACTCAAAACTAATCAGTCTATAGCACAACAGAACAGTCTAGAACAGAACACTCAAAACTAATCAGTCTATAGCACAACAGAACAGTCTAGAACAGAACACTCAAAACTAATCAGTCTACAGCACAACAGAATAGTCTAGAACAGAACACTCAAACTAATCAGTCTACAGCACAACAGAACAATCTAGAACAGAGCAGCTCACTGGAGCATAACACTCAAAACTAATCAGTCTACAGCACAACAGAATAGTCTAGAACAGATCAGCCAACAGTCTAGAACAGAACACTCAAAACTAAATAGTCTACAGCACAACAGAACGGTCTAGAACAGAGCAGCCAACAGTCTAGAACAGAACACTCAAAACTAATCAGTCCACAGCACAACAGAATAGTCTAGAACAGAGCAGCCAACA
>PYXC01001934.1:800000-802500 GCA_015244755.2 Tenualosa ilisha | reverse complement strand
GCTAACCAGCAGCTAACCAGCACGCTAACCAGCAGCTAACCAGCAGCTAACCAGCAGCTAACCAGCTTCCTTAACCGTGTCACCACCACTGCCCCTTCAGTCATTTTTTGAAAGTCCACAGGTGATTAGATTTGTAAGAGATCTCTCATATTTTTGGCAATCATTACAACATTAAACACAAATACTTAAAGAACTGTTATATTCACTCATCAACAAGCATCATATTCTTAAACTTTAAAGACAGAGAAGATTAAAAGTAAACAAGATTTATGTTGTGGTTGGTTGGAGTCACACTTCCATGACGGAGATGTTGGTGAGTTGCCTCCAAGGATTATGGGTAATTATCAATTTGAAATTGTAATTTATTTATTTATTTATTTTTTACTGGTTTACTGGCTTAAGTTGCTGCAAAGGTGTCATAGAAAGTTGGGTGGTGTGTGTTCACTTGGGTGGTGTGTGTTCACTTGAATGGTGTGTGTTCATTTGGGTGGTCTGTGTTCACTTGGGTGGTGTGTGTTCACTTGAATGGTGTGTGTTCACTTGGGTGGTGTGTGTTCACTTGGGTGGTGTGTGTTCACTTGGGTGGTGTGTGTTCACTTGAATGGTGTGTGTTCACTTGAGTGGTGTGTGTTCACTTGAGTGGTGTGTGTTCACTTGGGTGGTGTGTGTTCACTTGGGTGGTGTGTGTTCACTTGAATGGTGTGTGTTCACTTGAGTGGTGTGTGTTCACTTGGGTGGTGTGTGTTCACTTGAGTAGTGTGTGTTCACTTGAGTGGTGTGTGTTCACTTGAGTGGTGTGTGTTCACTTGAATGGTGTGTGTTCACTTGAATGGTGTGTGTTCACTTGAATGGTGTGTGTTCACTTGAGTGGTGTGTGTTCACTTGGGTGGTGTGTGTTCATTTGGGTGGTGCACTTTTGGAAGGGAGGACACAAATAAACTACTCTTATCTGATTGGTTCACGCTGATCTTGCACCACACTTCCCAGTGTGGCCAAGTTTCTTTGTAAACTAATCAGATAAGTTTCTATTACAATTTGAATATTAACAAATATGAAATTGATAGCTTATAACAAAGCGTATAGAACATTCCACAATCACCCAAGAGAGGCCATACTGAAGGCTCACACTGACTCTGTGGCAGCACCTTTGGTTTAGTGTATAACCAGCACCTTTGGTTTAGTGTATAACCAGTGCCTTTGGTTTAGTGTATAACCAGTGCCTTTGGTTTAGTGTGTAACCAGCGCCTTTGGTTTAGTGTATAACCAGCGCTGTTATGTGCTTTTGGTTATACGGACCTCCATTCACTTTGAATGAACCTTCCCAGGTTAGTTCTGTATAATCGCCGCTGCAAGAGTGTGATGACCGCTGTCAGCGGCAACAGGCTTTCTGCTTCAGATTCACATCTGCACGTCATTCAGTAGAGGCCATTCACTTATTACAGTGGAACCTCTTTACATTAAAGTCAAAGGAGATCAGCTGTGTTCTAAAGAATACATAAGGCAGTGTGTGTGTGTTACTCTATAGGAGTACATGGGGCAGTGTGTGTGTGTGTTACTCTATAGGAGTACATGGGGCAGTGTGTGTGTGTGTGTTACTCTATAGGAGTACATGGGGCAGTGTGTGTGTGTGTTACTCTATAGGAGTACATGGGGCAGTGTGTGTGTGTGTGTTACTCTATAGGAGTACATGGGGCGTGTGTTTTTGAGTGTTGTTGTGTTACTCTATAGGAGTACATGGGGCAGTGTGTGTGTGTGTTACTCTATAGGAGTACATGGGGCAGTGTGTGTGTGTGTTACTCTATAGGAGTACATGGGGCAGTGTGTGTGTGTTACTCTATAGGAGTACATGGGGCAGTGTGTGTGTTACTCTTTAGGAGTACATGGGGCAGTGTGTGTGTGTGTTACTCTATAGGAGTACATGGGGCAGTGTGTGTGTGTTACTGTATAGGAGTACATGGAGCAGTGTGTGTGTGTGTTACTCTATAGGAGTACATGGGCAGTGTGTGTGTGTTATTTTAGTTTATTATTTCTTAGCCAATCACTGTGCCTTTAAAATCTGGAAGGGTCTCATCCGTAAGTGACAGGCAGCCTCTTTCTCCCTTTGTTACAACCACTTAGTAATCCAGAGCCTGAGTGAAGCGTGCTCCAGAACCCATGACAACATTAGGTGTTCATGTGTGAGTGTGTGTGTGTGTGTGAGTGTGTGTGTGTGTGTGTGTGTGTGTGTGTGTGTGGTGTGTGTGTGTGTCTGTGTGTGTGTGTGTGTGTGTGTTAGCTCACCTTTATTTTATGCAAGGATCATTAGGCAAAGACCTATGGAAGCACAGCCTGTGTGCTACATTGCTGGCCTACGATCCAGAACTTTATTATGGAACGTCCTTAACAAGCATTTCATCTCCTTTATACTGGCTCTTCCTATCACTGGTCCAGACTTTTCCATTAGCTACAAACACACACACACAAACACACACACACACACACTCTCTCTCTCTCTCTCTCT
>PYXC01001934.1:792500-795000 GCA_015244755.2 Tenualosa ilisha | reverse complement strand
GGGTTATAATGTCTGACACAAACATACACACAAGCATGCATGCATGTACGCACACACACACACACACACACACACACACATACACACGCACACACACTACCTGTCAGGATTAGAAGCTTAACTAATCACCTGGGTTGGAATTTCACTCAGTTTGCTCACTGGAAAGGAATGGTAATGGCCATGACGACAACCAGATCACACACAAACACACACACACATACACAATGCATGGCTTGTTCAAGTGTTTCTTGTAGCCTGAATGAAGACAATGAATGTGAAAGTGTGTGTGTGTGTGTGTGTGTGTGTGTGTGTGTGTGTGTGTGTGTGTGTGTGTGCGTGCGTGTGTGTGTGTGTGTGTGTAAATTTGTCAGGTTTGGTTTGTATGTTGCTTTTTAAGTGTTATGTTACATTATGTTAGTTGATGCCTTAGGTTACACTGAATTATTTTACACTGTGGCATTACGTTGGGTTCCCTTATGTTCCATTGTGTGTATGTGTGTGTGTGTGTGTGTGTGTGTGTGTGTGTGTGTGTGAGTGTGTGTGTGTGATTGTGTGAGTGTGTGCATGTGTGTATGTGTGATTGTGTGTGTGATTGTGTGTGTTTGTGTGTGTGTGTGTGTGAGTGTGTGTGTGTGATTGTGTGAGTGTGTGCGTGTGTGTATGTGTGATTGTGTGTGTGTGTGGTTGTGTGTGTTTGTATGTGTGTGTGTGAGTGTGTGTGTGTGTGTGTGTGTGTGTCTGTTTCTTGCGTTACCTTGTGTTCCCTTGTGTTCTTCCTCACAGCACCTGAACGCAAGGCCATGGACCAGTATATCAAGGGGTTGCTAGCTTCTGGCTTCATCCAACAGTCCTCCTCTTCTGCTGGAGCTGGATTCTTCTTTGTGGTCCGGAAGGATGGAGGACCGGGGCCCTGCATTGACTATGGAGGTCTGAACAAGGTCACAGTAAGGAAGTGTTAACCTCATCACCTCCGCTTAGAAATTGCTTCAGGGGGCCACAATTTTTTCCAAACCCGACCTCCAGAATGCCTGCCACCTGATCCGAATTCGTGAGGGAGATACTCAGTACTCCCACTGCACATCACGAGTACAAGGTCGTGCCTTTTGGACATACTAATGCTCCTGCTGTGTTTCAGCCACTGATTAAGCTCCATCGCCGCTCCCATCTCTCCCATCAACACTTACTCGTAAGAACAACTGTCCCTTTTCTTAGACTCCTGAGGCTGCTAAAGCATTCAAGGACCTGAAACAGCGTTTCATCTCAGCCCCCATCCTTTGTCAGCCAGACCCCACCCAACTGTTCAATTGTGGTTGTGGATGCCTCAAATGTGGGAGTTGTGGAACGGTCTCAGAGGTCCACAGATGGAGAGCTCCACCCTTGTGCCTTTTTCTCCCGCAAGCTCAGTTCCGCAGAGAGGCCGTGAAGATGGCACTGGTTGGAGGTGGCCCAGCATCCTTTTCTTGTCTGGACTGATCATAAGAACTTGGAGTATATCCAAGGCGCCAAGCACAATAGGCTCTCTTTCAACCGCTTTGACTTCCTACTTTCTTAGAGACCTGGGACCAAGAACCAAAAACCTGATGCCCTCTCACGTCAGTTCTAGTCAGACCGCTCAGAAGGTTTCCCTTGTGACCCTCCCTCCAGGTTCCTGAGTGGTGGCCCCAGTCCGCTGGGAGTACACCTCTATTGCTCAGCGGACGCTACGCAAGGACCCTACTCCTCATGCAGCTCCTGCTGCTCCTGGTCCTCCAGTGGAGCCATGCCTCACAGCTCACTGCTCACCAAGGGTCATCCAGGACCTTGGAGTTCCTCCGACATCACTTTTGGTGGCCAGGCATGAAGAAGAATGTCCAGACCTTTGTGGCAGGGTGCCCTAGGTGCATCCTGGGTAAAAATCCTCGTCAGAGGCCCCAGGGCTTACTCAACCCCCTTCCTGGGCTGGAGACCTGGGCTGGAGACCTGGGCTGGAGACCCTGTGCGGGCATAACCTGTGACAATATCATTTAGGGAGCTAATTCTTATGTGACAACTTGATAGAAAGTTTAACCTGTCCTAATTTTGTTGTTGACAGGTGTTTTCACAGCAGCAAAACTAGTGACATAACTTTTGCTAGTTTGGAGGGAGATGCATTGCGGACGGCTCTGCTCAAAGGTCAAAGGTCACGCTGCACTGTCAGCAGGACCTATTTTGGCCTGAATCAGACACGCATAATGCACACAAGTGCTGAAACTAACTGGGAAAGAATGTTTAATTTGCAACATTAAAGTGGCAGAGATGTATGCTATATAATGCTCTTTATTTTTACCCTGGCCTGAATTTGAGTCCTGTCTTTATTTGCTCGTATGGACCGCGACCCTGGCCGCTACCTTAGGCGAGGTCACTCATTCAGGCCAGTTTAAATGAAGGCAGTAGTCAGTATGTGATGGAGGCAGGACAGATAACACAGCTACTGTTACATTTCCACATTCCCACATTTCCATTTCTCTTTACATCTCTTTAT
>PYXC01001934.1:772500-785000 GCA_015244755.2 Tenualosa ilisha | reverse complement strand
ATCATTGACTCAACATTACTGTATCTGTCTAATCTCTATCTAACATCTAGCTAACATCTAACATCTAGCTAACGCCTATCTAATGTCTATTTAACGTCTAGCTAACGTCTAGCTTCATCAGAAACCTTCAGCTTCATCAGAAATCTTCAGCTGCCCAAATCAACTAAACACACAAAGCGTCTCTTCCCAACACCTCTTCATGTTCAGTAGCCTTTCACACTGACCGTATGACTCTGTAGACACACACACTGACCGTATGACTCTGTAGACACACACACTGACCGTATGACTCTGTAGACACACACACTGACCGTATGACTCTATGTAGACACACACACTGACCGTATGACTCTGTAGACACACACACTGACCGTATGACTCTATGTAGACACACACACTGACCGTATGACTCTGTAGACACACACACTGACCGTATGACTCTGTAGACACACACACTGACCGTATGACTATGTAGACACACACACTGACCGTATGACTCTATGTAGACACACACACTGACCGTATGACTCTGTAGACACACACACTGACCGTATGACTCTGTAGACACACACACTGACCGTATGACTATGTAGACACACACACTGACCGTATGACTCTATGTAGACACACACACTGACCGTATGACTCTGTAGACACACACACTGACCGTATGACTCTATGTAGACACACACACTGACCGTATGACTCTGTAGACACACACACTGACCGTATGACTCTGTAGACACACACACTGACCGTATGACTCTGTAGACACACACACTGACCGTATGACTCTATGTAGACACACACACTGACCTTATGACTCTATGTAGACTTTCATGTTCAGTACTGCTCTATTCAGGCTTTCACATGGACTAAATACTGCTACTGATATAGACTGATACTGGCCATGTCAGAATCATCATCCTCGTCGTCCTCACAGCTGTCTTTGACTCTGTGTGTCCCAGCTACGTCTTAACACAGCTGTCTTTGGCTCTGTCTGTCCCAACTACCTCTTAACACAGCTGTCTTTGGCTCTGTCTGTCCCAACTACCTCTTAACACAGCTGTCTTTGGCTCTGTCTGTCCCAACTACCTCTTAACACAGCTGTCTTTGGCTCTGTCTGTCCCAACTACCTCTTAACACAGCTGTCTTTGGCTCTGTCTGTCCCAACTACCTCTTAACACAGCTGTCTTTGGCTCTGTCTGTCCCAACTACCTCTTAACACAGCTGTCTTTGGCTCTGTCTGTCCCAACTACCTCTTAACACAGCTGTCTTTGACTCTGTCTGTCCCAGCTACCTCTTAACACAGCTGTCTTTGACTCTGTCTGTCCCAGCTACCTCTTAACACAGCTGTCTTTGACTCTGTCTGTCCCAACTACCTCTTAACACAGCTGTCTTTGACTCTGTCCCAACTACCTCTTAACACAGCTGTCTTTGACTCTGTCTGTCCCAACTACCTCTTAACACAGCTGTCTTTGACTCTGTCTGTCCCAACTACCTCTTAACACAGCTGTCTTTGACTCTGTCTGTCCCAACTACCTCTTAACACAGCTGTCTTTGACTCTGTCTGTCCCAACTACCTCTTAACACAGCTGTCTTTGACTCTGTCCCAACTACCTCTTAACACAGCTGTCTGTGACTCTATCCCAACTACCTCTTAACACAGCTGTCTTTGACTCTGTCTGTCCCAACTACCTCTTAACACAGCTGTCTGTGACTCTATCCCAACTACCTCTTAACACAGCTGTCTGTGACTCTATCCCAACTACCTCTTAACACAGCTGTCTTTGACTCTGTCTGTCCCAACTACCTCTTAACACAGCTGTCTGTGACTCTATCCCAACTACCTCTTAACACAGCTGTCTTTGACTCTGTCCCAACTACCTCTTAACACAGCTGTCTTTGACTCTGTCCCAACTACCTCTTAACACAGCTGTCTTTGACTCTGTCTGTCCCAACTACCTCTTAACACAGCTGTCTTTGACTCTGTCCCAACTACCTCTTAACACAGCTGTCTTTGACTCTGTCCCAACTACCTCTTAACACAGCTGTCTTTGACTCTGTCTGTCCCAACTACCTCTTAACACAGCTGTCTTTGACTCTGTCTGTCCCAACTATCTCTTCACCCGTCTGGACACTACTTGGCATCACTGGCACTCCACTTGCCTAGTTCGAATGGACCTGTCTGATGTCTGATAGGAGCAGTTTGTTTTAGGTCCCCCAACTGAGCTCTTCCCCACCGTGTCCCCCGGGCTTCTGTCTCTCTACCTTAGTGCTCTCAGTAGCTGGATGAGCAGCAACTTTCTCAAGCTTAGGCAGCATAAGACAGAAGCCATTCTTACATCCATCCCCAGTGTCCTCTATGAGCTGCCACCCTCACAAGTCTTTTTCACTACCAGCTCTTCCGATATAAAAACCCCTCGAGTCATAATTGACTCTACACTCAGTTGACTCTATACTCTTCTTCAACCCCCATATCAAATCTCTGACCAAAACATCTCCAGACTCCACCCCTCGCTCTCCCCACCCACTGCTGAGACACATCCATGCGTTTACTTCTGCCAGGCTGGACTACACTAACGCCCTTTCCTTTGGACTCTGTGCTAAGAGCATGAACCCCTTACAGTACATACTAAACTCTGCTGCTAGTCTCAGTGGCACCAGACCCTGGGATCATATCACTCCCATCCTTCTTCAATTCCACTGGCCAGTGAACAATAAAGACTCATCCTGCTAGTTTACAAATGAATTCATCATCTGGCCCCACTCTACTTCTCTTCCCTCCCAGTGCCATACAGACCATCCCGCTCCCTGCTGTCAGCTGATGCCCGCTTGCTGGTTATGCCCCTCTCAGCTCCGCTCCGTGGGTGACGGGGCCTTCAGTGTGGCTGGCCCTACACTTTGGAATGCCCTCCTACTAACTGTGCCAACGCCAAACACTTCCCACCTTCCAAACCCCTCTGCATACACATCTTTTCAGACTAGCTGTCCCCACTGCCTCCTACCTGGCTCTGTGTTTATTGTCTAAACAGTCTAAACCCTGGTGTTCAGTCCCCTGGTGTTCAGTCCCCTGGTGTTCAGTCCCCTGGTGTTCCTGTGTTATTGTCCTCGCTTGATGTTTGTGTTTAGGTACTTTTTCTCCTTCTATATGGGTCTTCACACTGACTATATGGCTCTCTATAGACTACGCTGATTATATGATTCTATATGGGTCTTCACACTGACTATATGGCTCTCTATAGACTACGCTGATTATATGATTCTATATGGGTCTTCACACTGACTATATGGCTCTGTACACGCTATAGGTTTTTAGTCCAGTCTACTGTTGTTTGGACTGGCAAGTCTCACAGTTTCACATTTAATAAAGGCCCTCTCTTCTTCTTTAACTTGAACTGTTCTCTCACTCTTGTCATGATCAGAGCTGAGACACACACACACACACACACACACACACACACACAGATCAGTTTATTTTTCACAGATCTGTTTCTCAGCTGTCTCTGTGTGTGTGTGTGTGTGTGTGTGTGTGTGTGTGTGTGTCTGTGTGTGTGTCATTTTCAGCTCAGCGCTGTTTTTGGCTCCTTAGTGCCATTGCAATGAGCCTCTAGATTGTGTGTGTGTGTGTGTGTGTGTGTGTGTGTATTTGTGTGTGTGCGTGTGTGTTTTTGCCCTGTCTAATGGAGTATGCCTCATGAGACCGAAGTGTCATTCAGTCAGTCCTCCTAAGAAGCTCTGCTTCATTAGGCCTGCACTACAGAGCCCATCACACACACACACACACACACACACACACACACAGACACACACACACACACACACACACACACACAGACACACACACACACACACACACAGAAGTTAAGGAGGGACAACAAAGACAGAGAGGCAGAAAACAATGAACAGAAAGATTGTGTGCAACACATACACCTAGTGTATCTCTCTTAGTGTGTGTGTCTGTGTGTGCGTGTGTATCTGTGCGACCGTCCGTCCGTGTGAGTGTGTGTGTGTGTGTGTGTGTGTGTGTAAGGTTTTCTTTGGCCCTGTTGGACTCTGTAGGTCTGCCAACACAGAGATGGGAGAGTGATGATCATCATTACCAATATCTATGAATATTTATAGCCAACATCTGCAGTGCGAAAACTTCAAACACACACACACACACACACACACACACACACACACACACCACGCTTGAGCACACATAAGCCCACACACACACACCTGGTTTCTGATTCTATGCCATAAACAGATGACCTCAAAAGTCCAGCGTTCTGACTTGAACTGGCACTGTCAACTCAGTGTGTGTGTGTGTGGTGTGTGTGTGTGTGAGAGAGAAGAGAGAGAGAGAGAGAGAGAGAGAGAGGAGAAGGACACATTGGTCAGATGAAACTCTCAGAGGTCTGATGCATAACTCCTCCTCTGACACACACACAGACACACGCATGCACGCACACACGCACACACACACACACACACGCTTCCACAGAAACACTCACAAACACACACACACATTCACACATACACACGCTCACTTAAACATGAATATATCCAAGTCATCAGAGTAGCTGGTGTTTCTATATTGCAAGTAACTTCCTCTGATATCAGCATGCAGATATACACATAGAACTGAAACACACACACACACATACTGCACTCTCCCTTCAGTCTTTGCCACACACACACACACACACACACACCTTGCGGGTTTCATTCTATAAACGCCACTCTGCCAAACAGCATAATAAAACAACTTCATCACAAATTGGCTAAATATGACAAATGCTTCCAGTGCGATATTAAACACACACGCACACACACACACACACGCACACACACACATACACAGAGATAATTAGCTTTCTCTTTCACAAGAGAGGAGAGGAGAGGAGAGGAGAAGAGGGGGGTAGAGAGGGGGATGAATAAAAAGACTGTCAAACATAATTAAGATTATTTTTTTGCGTGGTGTGTATCCGTGTGTGTAAGTGTGTGTGTGTGTGTGTTAATCAGTTGTGGAGATGAAAGGCAAGTAACTGGCATGATGATGTTCTTTATGAAATTGAAAGAAGATTTGTTTGATTTCTCAGAGGGACATCATTCTGTTTCCAGCAGAGACTACCTCTTTGTGTGTGTGTGTGTGTGTGTGTGTTTGTGTGTGTGTGTGTGTGTGTGTGTGTTTGTTAACAGTAAAACTAGAGACTCTTGAAATAAAACCCGACCATTATGTCTCCAAAAAGCAGACAAAAACAATTATGTTTTGGATTAATTACTGCAAACTAAGTTCATCGCAAGTGAGTTCAGAACAAAGTACAAACTGTCACTCAAGAGTCTCTCTCACATTCAATTCAATGAAGCTTTATTGGAATGACAAAATACATTTCGTATTGACAAAGCTTTTACTTGTACAGGTAATCAGTGCATCAAGGAGCATCTTTCTCAGTAGTTCTCATCCGTACATTTACATTGATTCATTTAGCAGATGCTTTTATCCACAGTGACTGGCATTTTGTCACCTATCAATTGGCCCGGGCCAGTCTCCCCTAAAGCTACTTACTCAAGGGCTCAACAGTGGCAGACCAGGATTCAGACCCACAACTTTCCAGGCTACTAGCATGTTAGCCAGCTCATTTAACCGCTACGCTTCCACCACCCCTGTACAAAGATGTACATCAGTACATCTTCCTTTCTCTCTCTCTCTACCTCTTTCTCTTTCTCTCTATTTCCTCCTGTCTCTCTCCTTTGTAGTTTGGTAAGTAGTTGAATCTCAGTTCATATTAATGTTGCTTTATTTGCATGACTGTTACTACAGTGTTGGTGAAGCAGAACAAAACACACACACACACACACACACACATTAACTTGAAAAAATATGAACTTGAAAAGAGGGGTAGTATACAGTTCTCTCTCTCTCTTTCTCACTCACACACACACACACACCTACACACACACACACACCCACACACACACACACACACTCACAAACACACACACACACACACACACACACACACACAGTGTTGGGGAAGTTACACCCAAAAAGTAACTAATAGCTTTACTTTAGTTCTGCTTTAACTTGTAACTGGATTACATTAGTCATTACTGCTTTTAAAACACCAACTTCACTACTCGTTATTTAACTTGTAACTGGATTACATTAGTCATTACTGCTTTTAAAACACCAACTTCGCTACTCGTTACTTAACTTGTAACTGGATTACATTAGTCATTACTGCTTTTAAAACACCAACTTCACTACTCGTTATTTAACTTGTAACTGGATTACATTAGTCATTACTGCTTTTAAAACACCAACTTCACTACTCGTTATTTAACTTGTAACTGGATTACATTAGTCATTACTGCTTTTAAAACACCAACTTCACTACTCGTTATTTAACTTGTAACTGGATTACATTAGTCATTACTGCTTTTAAAACACCAACTTCACTACTCGTTACTTAACTTGTAACTGGATTACATTAGTCATTACTGCTTTTAAAACACCAACTTCACTACTCGTTATTTAACTTGTAACTGGATTACATTAGTCATTACTGCTTTTAAAACACCAACTTCACTACTCGTTACTTAACTTGTAACTGGATTACATTAGTCATTACTGCTTTTAAAACACCAACTTCGCTACTCGTTATTTAACTTGTAACTGGATTACATTAGTCATTACTGCTTTTAAAACACCAACTTCACTACTCGTTACTTAACTTGTTTCTCTACTCATCCAGTTTCCCTGCAGAAGCACAAACTATATAGTCTTTCATTCAGGGCTGTAGGCCTAGTAGGCACTGGACACGGTATCCACCCACCTCCTGGAGCAGATGAAGTACCGTTTCTCACTATTAGGCATCTCTAACATTGCATCAGTAAGGTGCTGAGACCAATAAGTGCCCCTGTCCACCAAGCCTCTCCAATAAGCCCGTAATGAGGGTCTCCATTGCCCTACAGACATGTAACATAATACACAATCAGTCGGCTCGCTACCATCAGCCACAACTCTCCATCACCTGAAAGTTTTGCTAGTTACTGAGAAAAAAAACCTCACTAACTCAGATTAGATATTAATCTAATCTAATAATTGCCTGCATGTCCTCATGATGGACGTCAGTACGGTGGGAGTTTCTGGGATTGTTGTACAGCAAGAATGTAGATCAGCGCACAAAATGATTGTATTGTGGCTGCATTAACAAGAAGAAACATTAATTCTGAGTGAAATGAGACTGCCTGCAGTAGGCCTATGTATAACATGTAGGCCTAAATATAATATATCATATAATATGGCCTAGCAGAATTATTTGCAAATGTCAGACGTTTCAGTAGGCGTAAGCAACTTTATATGAATAGGCAAACTGACACTGCACACAAAGTGGCATTGGGTACATCTTGCATTTCACTGATTTTGTTTTGTTTTGTTTATTTGTCAAACAATAAACTGAATTCAATGTGAATATTTCATTTAGCCGGCCATTAAGCACGCAAGATCCCCTTATTAACGATGCTAACAGCAACTAGGTACGCAGGACCCACAAACTAAAACAGTGGCGTCTCCTTCGTCACACACACAGGTCAGATCCTTCGTCACACACACAGATCAGCTCCTTCGTCACACACACAGATCAGCTCCTTCGTCACACACACAGATCAGCTCATTTAAAAGGTCAGATATGATTTCCCTTCACAAAATGTTGGTGATCCAGAAAAAGTTAGTTACTATAGTTAGTAACTATAATGAAGTTACTGATATTTCTAAGGTAACTTGCTATGCTATGATAAGGCCACCGTTGTGCCCTTGAGTAAGGCACTTAACACTAAGTTGCTCTAGGGGAGACTGGCCCTGAACCATTGATAGTTGAGAAAAATGTAAGTCGCTTTGGACAAAAGCGTCTGCTAAATGCGTAATGTAATGTAATGACACATTTGATCAAATACAGAGAGAAGAAATAAAGCTCAAACATTGAGGCTGTAGTGGATCTGGCAGCTTCTTCTAGTCGTGGGCTAATTCATCAAGGTCTTCAAGGGAAGTGAAATTGGGTATTTCGTCTGAAAATGAGAAATACATTTTCCTCAGTTGTTCAGTCTTCAGCAGTATAGTAGAAAGTGCATCTCTGTCTCGCTCTCACCAGTCGGACAGTAACCACAGATTGGTTGCTCTCTGGGGAGCCATTCTTTTATGGTTAGTGGTCCTATACTTGGTAAGGATCTGTCTCTGCTTAAGATATACTCGGCCAATTCATATCTCTTTCATTCTAATTTAGGTTATGAATTTGTTTGATTGTCCCAATGTTCCAGATATGTTTTTTGTTCTTCACACAATACACACACACTCAAGGAAGCAGGTTTTTAATCAAAGCGGTATGCAAAAACGCCACTCAAAGAATGTTGCCGACAGACGAAATGTTTGCGACTTTATGGCCACCATGATTCTTAGTGGTGTCAGTGTGTTCTGTGGCCACCATGATTCTTAGTGGTGTCAGTGTGTTCTGTGGCCACCATGATTCTTAGTGGCTTAGAGGTAGGTTGGGTGAAACATTCAAATCAGAATGCCTTTCTGTCACTGTGGAATTATGGTCTGGGGAGTGTTTTCTGCCTCTGGTGTTGGTGAGCTGGTGATCTGACAAGTCAATTAATGCAAAAGAATACCAAAAGATAGTGTGGAAAGGGTTGATTCCTAGCTTGGATAAGTTGTCTAGCCTCAGTGAATGTCAGGAGGTCATTTTTCAGCAAGACAATGCCCCCAGCACACTCAGCAAAAAGGCCATCTTGGCTAGAGCAGCGATCTCCATCAGTGATGTTTGGGCGTGGAAAATCACCCGACCTTAAGCCCAGAGAAAATATTTGGGCTCACATCAAGGCAAGCAGAAAATGTGGGAGTGACCAGTTTTGGGAAGAGCTGAGGAAGGAATGGAGTACCATTGATGTGGCCACTGGAAGAGAGAGAGGCTCTCAGACACCCCACTGTCTTTAGGACGAGCAAGGGAAATGCTATGGCCGATTGAATTTCAATAGTAAAATGCATTAAACATTGTGAAGTGCATTAAACACTTACTTCAATTCAAATTACTTGTTAAAATACATGTGTGACTGAAAAAACATAACATGATGAATCGTGTGCAGGCTTCCTGGTCCAGGTGAACTGTCTGTAAAGTAGACCCCCTGGTCCAGGTAAGATGTCTGTAAAAGTAGACCCTCTGGTCCAGGTAAGATGTCTGTAAAGTAGACCCTCTGGTCCAGGTAAGATGTCTGTAAAGTAGACCCTCTGGTCCAGGTAAGATGTCTGTAAAGTAGACCCTCTGGTCCAGGTAAGATGTCTGTAAAGTAGACCCTCTGGTCCAGGTAAGATGTCTGTAAAGTAGACCCCCTGGTCCAGGTAAGATGTCTGTAAAGTAGACCCTCTGGTCCAGGTAAGATGTCTGTAAAGTAGACCCTCTGGTCCAGGTAAGATGTCTGTAAAGTAGACCCCCTGGTCCAGGTAAGATGTCTGTAAAGTAGACCCTCTGGTCCAGGTAAGATGTCTGTAAAGTAGACCCCCCTGGTCCAGGTAAGATGTCTGTAAAGTAGACCCTCTGGTCCAGGTAAGATGTCTGTAAAGTAGACCCTCTGGTCCAGGTAAGATGTCTGTATGTCTGTCTGTGTGTGTGTGTGTGTGTGTGTGTGTGTGTGTATAAAGTCCAGTCATTGCTGGGTTTCATGACGCAGATCCTCTCATGACACCAGAGCACTGATGTTCCTAAAGGAAGAGACTGCCCTTGTCTTATTTGTACAGCTGTTCCACACACACACACACACACACACACACACACACACACAACCACTCACTCACCCGTTGTCAAAAGACACACATCTACTAACTTGCACCCCAATGTCCACCCACCCACCCCCCCCCCCCCCCCCCCCCACACACACACACACACACACACACACACACACACACAGTGATCTTTGGCATGGTGGATGCTGGAGGCTTTTTGACTCTGCCCTCATCTCTCACCTCTCTCTTTCCTCTCCCTCACTCCCCTCCTCCTCTCATACATTTACACACACACACACACACACACACACACACATTCCTCTTCTCTTCTCTGTTCTACTTCTTCTCATATTCAAAGAAAAACAAACAAGAGGAAGCTACTTCATTGCTCCCACATGGAAATGGTGTGTGTGTGTGTGTGTGTGTGTGTGTGTATATGTCTGTGTGTGTGCTCTGCAAATTCTGGAATATGAGTCATACAATATCCCTCTGTTTTAATTCCATGGAGTCAGACACAGACTCACCCAGAAATACAGAAACCTTTTCCTAATGCAGACAGACACACACACACACACACACACACACACACACCTACAATCAATGCCTCATCCTAAAATATACATCTGCATGCGAGTGCATGCATCCATGCGCACCACACAGAGTTGTCGTGTCAAAACACTCTTACACACATGCACTACCTTCATCCTTTAAAACCATTACTGAACCATGCTTAAACCCTTAGTGTCTGTGTGTGTGTGTGTGTGTGTGTGTGTGTGTGTGTGTGTGTGTGGTCTGAGAAGGCTGATTCAAAGCCTAATCAGGTCATTTGCCGCATTGTTAGAGCCATTATAAGACTCTTGTTTCAGTGAAGGTCCACTAAGTCAGAGAAACAGAGTGCACACACACACACACACACACACACACACACACACACACACACACACACACACACAGTAACTCTCTCTCTCTCTCACACACACACACACAGTAACTCTCTCTCTCTCTCTCTCACTCACACAGTAACTCTCTCTCTCTCACACACACACACACAGTAACTCTCTCTCTCACACACTCACACAGTAACTCTCTCTCTCTCTCTCTCTCTCTCTCTCTCTCACACACACACAGAGTAACTCCCTCTCTCTCTCTCACACACACACAGTAACTCTCTCTCTCTCTCTCTCTCTCACACACACACACACACACACACACACACACACACAGTAACTCTTTCTTACACACACATACACACACACACACACACACACACAGTAACTCTCTCTCTCTCTCACACACACAGTAACTCTCTCTCACACACACGTACACACACACACACAGACACACACACACACACACACAGTAACTCTCTCTCTCTCTCTCTCTCTCACACACACACACACACAGTAACTCTCTCTCTCACACACATACACACACACACACACACAGTAACTCTCTCACACACATCCACACACACACACACACAGTAACTATCTCTCTCTCTCTCTCTCTCTCTCACACACACACACACACACAATTGTTATCCTCCTGGTCATCACTGTAAAAAGTCAGCGTATGAGAGCACTTTTCCCCTTTGTCAGTAAGGAGACCAGCACACCACACACAACCATAACTATGGTCATAACACACACAGAGAGAGAGAGAGACAAACAAACACACACACACACACACACATCAGCAGCTATAAGAGTCTCTATAAAGGGAGGTGACCTTGTGAGGAGTAATGATGTCATTTCAGCATAAGCAGCAGACAGAAAGGCACTGTAAAGCATGAAGCCTTTCAAGGTTTACTACCACACACACACACACACACACACACACTCAAACACACACACACACACACACACACACTCACACACACACACACACACACACACACACACACACACACACACACACACACTCACACACACTCACACACACACACACACACACACAGACACAGACACACACACTCACACACACACACACTCCATCCACACAAACACACAGACACACACACATACATACACACTCTCACACACCACACACACACACACACACACACACACACAACCATACACAGACACACAACCACACACACACACATACACCATGCACACACACTCTCATGCACCACACACACACACTCCACGCACACACACACAAACACGCGCACACACTCACGCACTGCACACAGACACAGACACAGACACAGACACAGACACAGACACAGACACACATTCAAAGACATTCATACACACATGGCCACTCTCACTCACTCACACACAATGGCTGCTCCCATACTACACCCTGGTTGGCTAGTCATGAAGGGTACAGTTATGGAAATATGGCTAGATGGTCACACTGAGTGTGTGTGTGTGTGTGTGTGTGTGTGTGTGTGTGTGTGTATGGTGCATGAGAGTGTGTGTGCGTGGAGTGTGTGTGTGTGTGTGTGCGTGTGTGTGCATGGTGTGTGTGTGCATGGAGTGTGTGTGTGTGTTTGAGAAAAAATGATTGAGAGAGAGAGAGATGAAGGGAGCTGACATGAGAATAACAGAGAAGGCAAGAGGGAAAGAAAGAAGAGAGAGGAAGAGAGGAAGAGAGGTGAAAATAGATGAACAGAGAGAGAGAGAGATGAGGAGCTAGAGAGAGGAAGAGAGATGAGGAGAGAAGCCTTTCTCTTCAGACACTTCAGTCTGAGAGTGATTGCACTGCCTGAGATATCAATCTGAAA
>PYXC01001934.1:752500-755000 GCA_015244755.2 Tenualosa ilisha | reverse complement strand
GAAGTGTGTGTGTGTGTGTGTGTGTGTGGAAGGAGTAAAACTGGATGAAGGGAGTAAATCTTGCACTTCAATTCATTACCTTGTAAGGAATGTAAAGGAATCCACTCTGAATGGTGCAAATGGTGGTGACTGGCGGCGCCTTGGGGGTCTGTAGTGAAGACAGGACACAGTAGGGTTTCAGAGACAGGACACAGTAGGGTTTCAGAGACAGGACACAGTAGGGTTTCAGAGACAGGACACAGTAGGGTTTCAGAGACAGGACACTGAATGGATCAGAACTCATCTCCTTACACATGTAGTGGATGCCAGCAGCCTAGCGGCGCACGTAGAACGTTAGTAAACCTCCCTCTCGACACTGCAGGAGCCTGGGACTGAGAGCATGGGCTGTGGCCAGTACTCTGGAGCATGGGCTGTGCTACTGGCCTGAGACTGGGACTGGGAGTCTGGGCTGTGCTACTGGCCTGAGACTGGGACTGGGAGTCTGGGCTGTGCTACTGGCCTGGGCACTGGGACTGGGAGTAGGGCTGTGCTACTGGCCTGAGCACTGGGACTGGGAGCCTGGGCTGTGCTACTGGCCTGAGCACTGGGACTGGGAGTCTGGGCTGTGCTACTGGCCTGGGCACTGGGACTGGGAGTCTGGGCTGTGCTACTGGCCTGGGCACTGGGACTGGGAGCTGGGCTGTGCTACTGGCCTGAGCACTGGGACTGGGAGCCTGGGCTGTGCTACTGGCCTGGGCACTGGGACTGGGAGTCTGGGCTGTGCTACTGGCCTGGGCACTGGGACTGGGAGTCTGGGCTGTGCTACTGGCCTGGGCACTGGAACTGGGAGTCTGGGCTGTGCTACTGGCTAGGGCCAATACTGTGGAGCCTGGGCTGTGCTACTGGCCTGGGCACTGGGACTGGGAGTCTGGGCTGTGCTACTGGCCTGGGCACTGGGACTGGGAGTCTGGGCTGTGCTACTGGCCTGGGCACTGGGACTGGGAGTCTGGGCTGTGCTACTGGCCTGGTCTCTGTCCTCGCAATCCAAGGCTAGTGTGAGGTTGCAGGTTTGAGCCCACTGGACCACGCAGGATGACCTCAGTGACACCCACACACTCTCACATACCCACTCTCAAGCGCACTCACACATACACACACACACCCACTCTCAAGCACACACACACATACACAGTCTCTCTCTCTCTCTCACACACACACACACACACTCTCAAGCACACACACACATACACAGTCTCTCTCTCTCTCTCGCACACACACACACACACACATACACAGTCTCTCTCTCACACACACACACACATATATACACAGTCTCTCTCACACACACACATATATACACAGTCTCTCTCTCTCACACACACATATATACTCAGTCTCTCTCACACACACACACATATATACTCAGTCTCTCTCTCACACACACACATATATACACAGTCTCTCTCTCACACACACACACATATATATACACAGTCTCTCTCTCTCACACACACACATATATATACACAGTCTCTCTCTCACACACACACACACACATATATATACACAGTGTCTCTCTCACACACACACACACACACATATACACAGTCTCTCTCTCACACACACACACACACATATATATACACAGTCTCTCTCTCACACACACACACATATATATACACAGTTTCTCTCTCACACACAATCTCCTAGTCATCTGATTTCACCCCCTGTGTATGGAACTGAACATCAGTCCAGTGTTCTAGCAGAAAGATGAAAGATAAGCTAAACTAACATGGCCTCTTTTTGGATACTAATAACTCCCTGTGTGTGTGTATGTGTGTGTGTCCATAGAGGGATACATGTGACTGCTGTATATATGTTTAAACCTGTTTGTGTGTGTGTGTGTGTGTTTGTGTGTGTGCTTGTGTGTATGTGTGTGTGTATGTGTATGTATCTGTGTGCTTGTGTGTGTGTGTGTGTGATATATCTTCCAGAGAGCACTCCACTTGCCCTACATTAAATCTGCTCGATCAACTTAAAGACACAGTGCACATTTTATATGTGTGTGTCTGCATGGGTGGCACTGACTTTATGTGTCTGCTTGCGTGTGTGTGTGTGTGTGTGTGTGTGTGTGTGCGTGCGCGTGTGCGATAACTACAACAGTAGAGCTCCACTAGTCTGCCGATCCGATCCCTGAGTAGAACAGGATTAAACAAGGGAATAGAAAGAGAGAGAAAGAGAAACATGAGGTGTGATGGAATGAACGAGGGAAGGATGGGGGTTAGGAGAAGGAGAGGAGGAATGGAGAGAGCGAGAGGGAGGTCATGAATCACACCTATAAACCCTGAAAGCCTGAAGGGTTGAGCAGAGGAGAAAGGGATAGTGGAGGGAGGGGAGAGAAAGAGAGAAGGGGGGATAGAGGAGAAGTGAGAGAGGGGCGATGAGGCAGAGAGAGAGGAAGGTGAAAAGAAAACATGAAAAAAAAACAGAAAGAAAGAGGAGAAAAGGGAGGGATTGATAG
>PYXC01001934.1:737500-747500 GCA_015244755.2 Tenualosa ilisha | reverse complement strand
GAGTAGTGTAGTGTAGAGTAGTGTAGAGTAGAGTAGTGTAGAGTAGTGTAGTGTAGAGTAGTGTAGTGTAGAGTAGAATAGAATAGTGTAGAGTAGTGTAGAGTAGTGTAGAGTAGTGTAGTGTAGTGTAGAGTAGTGTAGTGTAGAGTAGAGTAGTGTAGAGTAGTGTAGAGTAGTGTAGTGTAGTGTAGAGTAGTGTAGTGTAGAGTAGAGTAGTGTAGAGTAGTGTAGAGTAGAGTAAAATAGAATAGTGTAGTATAGAATAGTGTAGAGTAGTGTAGAGTAGAGTAGAGTAGAGTAGAGTAGAGTAGAGTAGTGTAGTGTAGTGTAGTGTAGTGTAGTGTAGAGTAGTGTAGTGTAGAGTAGTGTAGTGTAGTGTAGTGTAGAGTAGTGTAGTGTAGAGTAGTGTAGTGTAGTGTAGTGTAGAGTAGAGTAGAGTAGAGTAGTGTAGAGTAGAGTAGAGTAGAGTAGAGTAGAGTAGAGTAGTGTAGTGTAGAGTAGAGTAGTGTAGAGTAGTGTAGTGTAGTGTAGTGTAGAGTAGTGTAGAGTAGTGTAGAGTAGTGTAGTGTAGTGTAGAGTAGTGTAGTGTAGAGTAGAGTAGTGTAGATAGTGTAGAGTAGTGTAGAGTAGAGTAAAATAGAATAGTGTAGTATAGAATAGTGTAGAGTAGTGTAGTGTAGAGTAGAGTAGTGTAGAGTAGAGTAGAGTAGAGTAAAATAGAATAGTGTAGTATAGAATAGTGTAGAGTAGTGTAGTGTAGAGTAGAGTAGAGTAGAGTAGAGTAGAGTAGAGTAGAGTAGTGTAGTGTAGTGTAGTGTAGTGTAGAGTAGAGTAGTGTAGTGTAGTGTAGTGTAGTGTAGAGTAGTGTAGTGTAGAGTAGTGTAGTTAGTGTAGTGTAGAGTAGTGTAGTGTAGAGTAGTGTAGTGTAGTGTAGTGTAGTGTAGAGTAGAGTAGAGTAGAGTAGAGTAGTGTAGAGTAGAGTAGAGTAGAGTAGAGTAGAGTAGTGTAGTGTAGAGTAGAGTAGTGTAGAGTAGTGTAGTGTAGTGTAGTGTAGAGTAGTGTAGAGTAGTGTAGAGTAGTGTAGTGTAGTGTAGAGTAGTGTAGTGTAGAGTAGAGTAGTGTAGAGTAGTGTAGAGTAGTGTAGAGTAGAGTAAAATAGAATAGTGTAGTATAGAATAGTGTAGAGTAGTGTAGTGTAGAGTAGTGTAGAGTAGAGTAGAGTAGAGTAGAGTAGAGTAGTGTAGTGTAGAGTAGTGTAGTGTAGTGTAGTGTAGAGTAGTGTAGAGTAGTGTAGTGTAGTGTAGTGTAGTGTAGAGTAGTGTAGAGTAGTGTAGTGTAGTGTAGAGTAGAGTAGTGTAGTGTAGTGTAGAGTAGTGTAGAGTGGTGTAGAGTAGTGTAGTGTAGTGTAGTGTAGTGTAGTGTAGAGTAGTGTAGTGTAGTGTAGAGTAGAGTAGTGTAGTGTAGAGTAGAGTAGTGTATAGCTGGCACCATGGCATGAAAAAGCACCATTAGTGAGGGTCTGTATGGAAGACTGTAGACAGAGGACACATTTAATATGAAAAGGTCAAAACTTAAGATCAAAACATCCCAAACGACATTAGATACTCATGAAGAACTGTGTGCTTTCCATATCTGCTATACTCCTGTTCTCTCTGCTCTGGGGTCAAAGGTGAGCAGCGGCCATCTTAACCTCACACCCATTCAAACTAAGAGTCCCTATTCAGAACAAACACAAATCCTGAGACGCAACAGAATATTAGCCTAGAAATCTAGATGCACCCCTGTGGTAGCAGATAGTTTTGCCCAGTGGGTCCGTCTGGCCACGCACCATTGGGGCCTTAGTAGGTCTACCATTGGTCTTACACAGACTTGGTCAGACCAATCACAACGCTCTATCTTTGTAATGAGTGGTTGGGCGGGCTTAGCGTGATAATGACAGGGCTGTGACGGTGCAAATCAAGGAATGGAGGTTGGATCGGCTTTGGCATCGACTTTGGAAAAGTTTGACTTGGCTTCTCTTTGAGAGTTGAGCAGGAAAATGTACTCAAGTCAATCGTTTCAAACAAGGACGTATTTGCTGTGCCAAAGTTGCTCTGATTGGTTGTAGCACTATCCAGTTTGAAAGACAGCTGCTGATTCCGCCCCTAGGACTGAGCTCGGCCTATCGGTCGAGGCCAGACTACACATTTTGATGTTACAGTCTGGCTTGTCAGACTAACACAATATATCAATGCTCTTGTAGCATGCAAAGATGACCTTAAATAATTCATTGACTTTACGCACGGATATGCACACACACACACACACACACACACACACACACACACACCAGACCTCCTGTTGTGTTGTGTGTCAGTGGAAGTGATTAGCTGGCAAATACACCTGATAAACACATTGTGTTTTGGGAGTCGAGCACATCAACCTGCTTGTCCACACACACACACACACACACACACACACACACACACGCCTGGAATGTCTTTGTGGAAACTTCACAACTGTCTCTGCTTGACTATGCATGTGTGCCTTTGTGAATGTGTGTGTGTGACTACAAGTATGTGAG
This sequence comes from Tenualosa ilisha, assembly GCA_015244755.2. Classification (NCBI taxonomy): domain Eukaryota; kingdom Metazoa; phylum Chordata; class Actinopteri; order Clupeiformes; family Clupeidae; genus Tenualosa; species Tenualosa ilisha. The sequence goes on along the minus strand of PYXC01001934.1, from coordinate 744,937 downwards.
TGCATGAGAATGAAACAGTGTGTGTGTGTGTGTGTGTGTGTGTGTGTGTGTGTGTGTGTCCTTCCCCGTTATGTTGCGTGTACTTCTGTTTAGTGTACTTCATTGCTCTGCTCTAAAAACCCTCTATCTGCAGTGTGTGTGTGTGTGTGTGTGTGTGTGTGCGTGTGCGTGCATATATTTGCCGCTCCACTCAGCTCTCAGCCAACATGGGTTCTGTCACATACACACACACTCACACACACACACACACACACACACACACAGGCACATACATACACATGCACACACATGCACGCAGGCACACACACAGACAAGCACACACACACACACGTCATAACCTTGCGATAGGCGATCAATCTCGTGACGTTTTAATGCAGAATTAATTAATGTTCCACTTGAAGAACATATATTTTTATTGTTTCTATTAACTTCAGTGACTGCACCAGTGTGAGATTCCAAAAGGCTCAGCTTGTGTGTGTGTGTGTGTGTGTGTACGCTCGTGTGCATGCAGGGATCATATTGGATTGTGAATGAGGTAATCACTGTCTTTAACTGGACAGACACCAGGGGAGTCAAAGTAGAGTGAGTGTGTGTGTGTGTGTGTGTGTGTGTGTGTGTGTGTGTGTGTGTGTGTGTGGTGTGTGTGTGTGTGTGTGTGTGTGTGTGTGTGTGTGTGTGTCTGTGTGTGTGTGTGTGTGTGTGTGTTTGTGTGTGTGTGTGTGTGTGTAGGACAGTGACAGCAGTACTATTTCATGGGTCACTTTAGAGACCGAAATGAGATCAGTGTGAAATCTCAGCCGTGTGTGTGTGTGTGTGTGTGTGTGTGTGTGAGAGAGAGAGAGAGCTGGAATGTATGTTTTGTCATTGGAGTAAACTGCACTCACAGATGGACTTGTATGAATGTTAGACGGTACAAACTGTTTCTTTTGTAATTTACCCCACTGGACAAAAACAATATTTGGGATGTGATATTAGTCATTCCCAGCAGCTTAAAGGAGTGTGTGTGTGTGTGTGTGTCTGTATGTGAGAGAGAGAGAGAAAGAGAGAGAGAAGGAGAGCTAGACTGATTTGTAGCTGATAACAGGAGATCAGTGGATGTGAATGTGTGTGCAGGAAGCCTTTTGGAACAGACTCAAATAACCCAACAGCCTAGCAGTGTTTCAACTACAGCACTGGCTGTTGGGAGTCAACTAATGCCAGCATCTTACCAGAGACTATTTACATTTACATTTATGTTCTATGGTCTCTACCAATTATGATATTAAAAAGCCTACAACTTAGTCCCTACGTTTGTGCTCATAACTAGTTCAGTCTGTAGGTTTGGCCGCTTCAGTCTTGTATCTATCTAATCTATCTAATCGTAATAGACTCAGTCTGTAGGTTTGGCTGCCTCAATCTCCTTCTTATCGTAACAGCCTTCAATCTCACTCTAATCGTAAAAGACTGAAAAAGTCTGGCAGAGTTTCCCAATTTAACCGCTTATGCTACCGCCACTCTAAAGACTCCTGTGCAAAAAGACTCCTGTGCGAAAAGACTCCTGTGTGAAAAGACTCCTGTGCGAAAAGACTCCTGTGCGAAAAGACTCCTGTGCGAAAAGACTCCTGTGTGAAAAGACTCCTGTGTGAAAAGACTCCTGTGCGAAAAGACTCCTGTGTGAAAAGACTCTTGTGCGAAAAGACTCCTGTGCGAAAAGACTCCTGTGTGAAAAGACTCCTGTGCGGGGAGCGAACCTACGCCCTCTACGTTATCAATCGCGGCGTATAGTGTATATCACACAGTCATACACAGAGGTTAGTTAGTTAGAAGTTAGAAGTTACTCACGCTACTGTAATATGTAGTGGGCCATCTTCCAAACCAAACATCAACCAAACCACTTTATGCACACTGAGTGTATTAACCTCTGTTTTATAACGGGCATAGGCTCTTTTTAATAGCGCCCAGGCGTCTGTCATGTGGTAGGATATCTATTTCTGTTTCTATTTCTGTTTTGTTTTGTTTTTCTGTGGCCATTTCTCATCACAAAGGTCCTAATTGTTATGTGGAGAAAAAGCTGATTAAAAGCAACCAGTACTGGACTGGATTTATGACTCATTCTTTTCTTCAAGCCATTGAAAGTAAATAAGTAACTTGGACTCAAAGTCAATTTTAACACAAGTGCTCTTTATTTTTACTCAAGTAGATTTTTAGTTGGGGTTTTTTACTTTCATTTAAGTAACATTTAATCGAAGTAAAGACACTTTTACTTAATTAAACTGTTCTGTACATTTTCCACCTCTGAATACGCGCCACACTCAGTGAGACTACACATAGACTACACACAGTGAGACTACACACAGACTACACACAGTGAGACTACACACAGTGAGACTACACTCAGTGAGACTACACATAGACTACACACAGTGAGACTACACATAGACTACACACAGTGAGACTACACACAGTGAGACTACACATAGACTACATACAGTGAGACTACACATAGACTACACTCAGTGAGACTACACACAGTGAGACTACACATAGACTACACACAGTGAAACTACACACAGTGAGACTACACACAGACTACACACAGTGAGACTACACACAGAATCCACAGAGAGACTACACATAGACTACACTCAGTGAGACTACACATAGACTACACACAGTGAGACTACAAACAGTGAGACTACACATAGACTACACACAGTGAGACTACACACAGACTACACACAGTGAGACTACACACAGTGAGACTACACACAGTGAGACTACACACAGTGAGACTACACATAGACAACACACAGTGAGACTAAACAAAGACTACACACAGTGAGACTACACACAGTGAGACTACACATAGACAACACACAGTGAGACTACACGTAGACAACACACAGTGAGATTACACACAGTGAGACTACACATAGACTACACACAGTGAGACTACACACAGACTACACACAGTGAGACTACACATAGACTACACACAGTGAGACTACACATAGACTACACACAGTGAGACTACACACAGACTACACACAGTGAGACTACACACAGTGAGACTACACATAGACTACACACAGTGAGACTACACATAGACTACACACAGTGAGACTACACATAGACTACACACAGTGAGACTACACATAGACTACACACAGTGAGACTACACATAGACTACACACAGTGAGACTACACATAGACTACACACAGTGAGACTACACATAGACTACACACAGTGAGACTACACACAGACTACACACAGTGAGACTACACATAGACTACACACAGTGAGACTACACATAGACTACACACAGTGAGACTACACACAGACTACACACAGTGAGACTACACACAGACTACACACAGTGAGACTACACATAGACTACACACAGTGAGACTACACATAGACTACACACAGTGAGACTACACACAGACTACACACAGTGAGACTACACATAGACTACACACAGTGAGACTACACACAGACTACACACAGTGAGACTACACACAGTGAGACTACACACAGTGAGACTACAAATAGACTACACACAGTGAGACTACAAACAGTGAGACTACAAATAGACTACACACAGACTACACACAGTGAGACTACACATAGACTACACACAGTGAGACTACAAACAGTGAGACTACAAATAGACTACACACAGACTACACACAGTGAGACTACACATAGACTACACACAGTGAGACTACACTCAGTGAGACTACACATAGACTACACACAGTGAGACTACACACAGTGAGACTACACACAGAGAGACTACACATAGACTACACTCAGTGAGACTACACATAGACTACACACAGTGAGACTACACACAGTGAGACTACATATAGACTACACACAGTGAGACTACAAACAGTGAGACTACAAATAGACTACACACAGACTACACACAGTGAGACTACACACAGTGAGACTACACACAGTGAGACTACACACAGTCTGCCCATAGTCATAGTGGTGCTGAGTAATTTAGAGAATTAGAGATGAAGAGAGAAAAAGAGAGAAAGGTGGGGCAAGAGAGGAGGGAATTTAGTGAAAATAGAGGGAAGGAGAGGTATAGAGGGAGGGAGGAAGGAAGAGAGATAGAGGGAGGGAGGGAAGAAGAGGGCAAGGGCCAAAAAGGGTGTGGAAAAAACAGAGGAACAGAGAGTGAAAGACAGAGAGGGAGAGAGAGAGAGGGTTAGACAGAATAGATGGGTAAGATACAGGTCCAAAAACAGGGGGAGAGAGAGAGAGAGAGAGAGAGAGAGGGGGGCTAGAGAGGAGGAGGGGGAGGAGAGAGAGAGAGAGAAGAACGGAATAGGGAGGAGGAGGGGAGAGAGGTAGCGTGCAGGTGTAATGTGCTGAAATTGAGGTCGCTGATTAAACGCTTGAGGATTGGCGTATAATGGGGGCCGTCTCCATCGGCAACAAGAGAATGCTAATGTGCTAGCGCAGCGGTAATCACAGCAATTTAGCAGCAATGGTCTGCCTCTCTCTTTTTCCTCTCTCCTTTTCCTGTCGTTCCCTTTCTCGCCTTTTCCTCTCCCTCTCTCACATAATCACACCAGAGACCTCTTGCATGCGCGCACACACACACACACACACACACACACACACACACACACACACACACACACACACACACTCCAACACTTTCGCTCACATTCTCCATTGCATCTCTAATTCCTTTCTCTTGCCACCAGAGCCAGTGTGACACTCGTGTGCTCACTGCCTGACTTCAGTCCTATTGTGGCATTTGTCACATCATTCTATGGGACACTGAATTTGAGCATTTGGAGGTGGAACAAGACAGCAGTGCTTTACACAATTACATACTAACGTTCTTGTGCATGTGTGTGTGTGTGTGTTTGAGAATGCAGACACTCTCTGTGCGTGTGTGTGTGTGTGGGTGTGTGTGTGTGTGTTTTAGAATGTAGACACTCTCAGTGCTGCCAGACTAAAGCACTGAGAGGGAAAACAGCTAACCTGTAATTACCATCATAAAAGAACCCAGTGTGTGTGACCGTGAGTGTGTGTGCGCGTGTGGTGTGTGTGTCTAAAGTAGAATAGACCCCTTTTGAAGCAACATCATACTGGAGGCAATCACTCCAATCTTAGTAAATAAGTTACGTTACCTGCTACTTAATTTTAACGACTTTGACTTTGCTCTTGTCAAGGCAAACAAACACACTGACAGTGGATGCAACTCTAGCTGTATATTTGAATGAAAACTCCAACTCATCACCAAATAACATGTTAGTTTGTTCACTGGGTTTGTTCGCTGACAATGCTATGTAATGTTGCAAGCCTAGTGTTTTTCTGTAAAAATGGCATCTTACCTTTACAAATTTTTGAACCACTGAAAGGCACCCAGGATTGCTATTGTAGTTAGATCTCATTAATATACATCTAATAGATTGTGTCAGACTTATAGAATGTAGGACTACCTGTTGATTAGGCATTAAAAGTCACTGCTGAAAGTGGTCAGTTTTGTATTGGTTCCAATAGCATTAAAAGTCACTGCTGAAAGTGGTCAGTTTTGTATTGGTTCCAATAGCGTCTGGAGCAAAGATTCTAGAGCGCTATGCCCAAGATGGATTACTGGCCGGAAAAAACGTAGATTATGAGGAAGTACAGAAGTATGGCGCTATGGACGCCATTTTGGTAAGATGGGTTCATTCGTCACAGAGGCCACGGGAAACTATGGGAAACAGCGTGAAACTTGTGGCGTTTCCCTGAAAATCACCTTGATATTTATTGTTTTGGTGTATCTTCCTCATTTGGATTATGGGAAAGCAAATTGATCTTCTATGTTTAAACAACATCAGTATATGTTTTTTAACGAATTGCTTATTTTTCTCTCAATAACATTAATCCAATTAAGGCAAGTTCAGCTTCATTGCAGCTCCACAGCAGATTAGCCCCTTCTGGTTTAAGTCTCAGATATCGATTAATATTTTTGACTTGACGATATTCAGACTTTCACAGTTCTTCCATTACAGTTGCTTTTCAAAAGACTTCTTTCGCGTCTTTACATCTTTATCAACATTATTCATCACTTTTAGCAAAGTTCAGTTCTTACACAAAACAGCCAAGCATGGCGCCTGCAAAATGGCTTCTCTCTCCCTTGCTTCCGACTGGGGAAATATCAGCGCTTCAAAATAAAAGCACCTAATCGTAACTTAGTAAGTATCTCTACATCAAAATGTTTTTAGCAATGACTCCTAAATTCATATGAACTTTCTTATCAAAATTATGATCTGTGACTATTGTTTCTGTTTATTGTCCTATTTATCAGCTGGGTTACATAAGCCTACACATTTACGTCTCGATTTAATGTGGTTTGGACTATTGTTGATCAAGCCAGAGAAATGATAATAGGAAGCTGTAAACCTTTGCATAAGCTTGCTTAATTCTTAGGAAATCCTTTGTTTCAATAAACATACATGTAGAAATTTAGTTTTGTTTGCATCATATATTGCTAGATATTTTCAAATATATGAGGAAGTTTCTTATAAATTGAAATGTATTTTCTGATGTATTGCAATATAAATTATAGTATATTGCAGTATATTTTTGTTTCGTAAGGGAAATATTCTGAATTCTGGGCAATTACACTCATGGATTACATAGATTTATATTTTGTTTTTCCAGTGAAAGAATATTTTTTTGGATTATCCACGTGTTGCAAACGTTCTGTCTCTGGCCCTGAAGGCGCTTGACCACCATGAAACATTTCCAACGCGCATTGGCCAGTTGTTTTTCTATGGAGAGGCATTAACGCCTTCATTTCGGGCTCAGCGTTGCGTATAAATTTGTTGAACTTTGACCCCCTTGGCGCTGACCTTTCAGCGTTGCCTCAGTGTTTTAATATAAATAAACTAGCAGGCTAGTCCTGTTCTCTTTCTCTTTCTATTTCTTTTATGCTACAGCTCCTGCAGCCTCCGTTATATTTGTCCAATACAAATCTGTCATTTTGGATGGAGCATCGCGGCAAACTCAAGATCAAGCATTCGATAAATATCAGTAAAGGGAAATGGCTAACTTTTAGCAGGGGTGAACATAAGTGTAGGTGGCCATCTGTGTAGGTTGAAATCAAATCCACACACTCCGTTTTGTCTTTATTTCAAAAAGAACAAACACAAGAAACAAGTGTGTGAGAGCACAGACCTCCGCTACTTCATCCAGCTCATCATCATTTTAACCAGGTAGCTTATGGAATGGACTTGTTACTTATGATGTTTGTTCATAGAAAGAGTATTGACTAGAGGAACATCATTGTTTTTGATTGTTTGCAGAAATCTACTGGAAGTTAACTTAGGGCCATGGAAATTTCAGGCATTTTTTTAATATTAACGATAACTACTTTATTACTGCTGCTACTATTTTAATAGAGAGAGAGATAACTACTTTATTACTGCTGCTACTATTTT
>PYXC01001934.1:710000-725000 GCA_015244755.2 Tenualosa ilisha | reverse complement strand
TCCAAGTTTTATAAACAGTTGTAAACACAACCATTGTTCATGTTTGAGTGTTTATAGCTGAGTTATAAATCTCTCATATAAACCACAGCTGTCTAGATGAGGATACCATCAGGGAATTATTTATACAACAACACACATACACACACACACAAACATGCACACACAAACATACCCAATGCCAGTGGGGAACCAGGGAAAGGTCCCGGGGGAAGAGTGGCAGTTGGTCTTGCCTGCCCTGAGCTTAGCATCAACATGCTGCAGAAGCAGAAGCAGAAGCAGAGCCTGGAAGCTTGGAGGTTTAAGTCTGAGTATTTCGGCACTTCCTGCTCGCTAAGAAAAGAAATGTCTGATAGAACAGTGGTTGTAAATACATTAAGTTTAAAGTAGCATTTGACATTCTAAACTGTCAAAAACATGACCCCCCCACCATCAAAACATTATCAGACTGAGTCAGATCCTCACTTACAGTTAGCCTCATGCTAAAGCGCTAGTGCCCAACACATTAGAATCAGACTGAGTCAGATCCTCACTTACAGTTAGCCTCATGCTACAGCGCTAGTGCCCAACACATTAGATTCAGACTGAGTCAGATCCTTACATACAGTTAGCCTCATGCTAAAGCGCTAGTGCCCAACACATTAGATTCAGACTGAGTCAGATCCTTACATACAGTTAGCCTCATGCTAAAGCGCTAGTGCCAAACACATTAGAATCAGACTGAGTCAGATCCTTACTTACAGTTAGCCTCATGCTACAGCGCTAGTGCCCAACACATTAGAATCAGACTGAGTCAGATCCTCACTTACAGTTAGCCTCATGCTAAAGCGCTAGTGCCCAACACATTAGAATCAGACTGAGTCAGATCCTCACTTACAGTTAGCCTCATGCTACAGAGACAAATCCTCACTCGGATAATTTGAGCTGTGCCTCTAGATTAGATTAAGACACTTTTAATTTGAGCCGTGGCTCTAGTTTAGAGACAGATAATCTGATCTGTGCTTCTAGATTAGATAATGTCATGTCTGTCAAAACAAAACTGTTCAGATCACTTCTGTTGGGATCATTTCTGTTGGGATCATTTCCCCGTTAAGAGAATCCCAAGAGATGGAATCAGATGCTCATTCCTTCATTAAACCTTTGTAAAATATTGAAGTTATCCATTTCATTTCGAGATACTAATTCTGCTGAAACCTCTACCACTGCACCTGACATAGTCAGGTATCAGGCACGCATTTGTGGTCTCAGCCCTCAGGATATAAGATGCTGCTGCAAGTGCGCCATCTTCCTCTTTCACACTTAAAGCACAAAGCTGAAGTGGGCAGAGGCAGGACAGGTGGCATCTCGTGTTCTCCGACAGAGAACCCAGATTATCTGCCATAACGTTACATTTTCTTTCAGTCGAAGCACTCCGACGGCAACTATTGGGAACACGTATACAACACAGACTCTGAACACAGTGCTTATGCGTTCCACACAAAAGACTGTACTGAGAGAGTGTCTCCACGCAGATACTAGTCCAGAAAAGACTGTACTGAGAGAGTGTCTCCACGCAGATACTAGTCCAGAAAAGACTGTACTGAGAGAGTGTCTCCACGCAGATACTAGTCCAGAAAAGACTGTACTGAGAGAGTGTCTCCACGCAGATACTAGTCCAGAAAAGACTGTACTGAGAGAGTGTCTCCACGCAGATACTAGTCCAGAAAAGACTGTACTGAGAGAGTGTCTCCACGCAGATACTAGTCCAGAAAAGACTGTACTGAGAGAGTGTCTCCACGCAGATACTAGTCCAGACAAAAAAGGTCACAGTGGGCCGGTCAGACCAGACGTTATACGTGGACATGGCACATTGAGCACACGTGTGACGCAAGGCAGCAGAGGCCAAGTGATCACACTGGGCCCTTCAGCACGTCAGACACGCAGTGAGCGGGGCATGACAGGCCAGGGGCTTGCACATCGTCCCTCCATCAAAAAGGTGGGTGAAGTGTCTCCAACAGCTCCGGAACAGCTCTCACAGCAGCCCAAAGGACGGAGCAGCCAACAGGCATGTTTGTGGTGTCCAGGTTTCAGAACTGTTTCAGTGCGAGGGACACTGTCAGCAGCTTTAAGACACTGATTTGCAGATGGGCTTGGGATCCTGTCCACAGCCCCCTGACCGATTTTGCCGGCGCATACGGCCTGTCAAGTTATGTCAGGTTTAAGTCAGCTCTTACTTGAAAAACTGTCTGGTCTAAAAGTCTGACCATTTTAGTCTTATTTTAGTCAGAGTTATCCATGAGCATTTTCGTCTAGTTTTAGTCAATGAAAATTGTATTTTTGTCACTTTTTAGTAATACAATTCTATTTAACCCAGTAATTATAGTACGAGTACCTAACAGTACAGAGAAAACCAACATGCACTTTTAGTCAAAGCCATTTCACAATGTAAAAAAGGTTCTTATTATTACATTTTTGTTACCTTATAGACTCAAAAATACTGTACATTCATTCCAGCAACGCCATCTTATCAGAAAAAGATTGCTAAGTATCCATGCTTAAGGAATGTTATTTCTCCAACGTCTCTAGCCCCACGAGGTAACGTGATTGTCTGTCGGACATTAGCTTTAGAAGTTAACACATTGCCTGTGCTGCACTACGTCGTGTGGCTAGAGATATTTCGTTTTGGAGAAATAATATTCCATATGCATGGACACCCGGTGGTCTTTACAAGAAATCCTGTCTGATTAAGATGGCCATAGATAAAGAGGAGACTATCAATGTATAGCTAGCAAGCTAGACGAGTAGCAAATAGGCAGTGTGTTAACCTGTAAAGCTAATGTCTAAATCTAGCCAAAACCTTATGTTAGCATGTAGAGTAGACATATTTTATTCATCCCGAAGACAATTAAGGATTTTTGTGAAACATTAAGCACAACCTCATGAGCTGGCATACGCTTTCATAGTTTAGAGAGTAATGTGTTCGTGTCTTGACTTACCTGAATGTCATTGTGGCATGCCTTCAAATGTCGTTTTAAATTTGTAGTGCTTTTCTCCAGCGATTTTGTGGCCGCAGTTCTTTCCGTCTTTTTGTACGACACATTCTCTTATTCTCCACTACAATGTCATAAAAGTGTTGCCAAATGTCGTCTCTTTTCTTCTGTCCAAGGATCCCAGGCTGGCTGGCCATATCCTTATCTTTGGGTAATAACATATAATGGCGCGAGGGGGTTCAGTCACCTGGCTGCAGTCCGGAACTGAGTCACAAAAAACACAAATAGGCCTACTGCAAAAAATAATAACGTTTTCGGCAACGAAAATGAAGAAACATTTTAGCATAGTTTTTATTTTGTAAGCAACATTTAGTCTCGTTTTTATTTGTCATCTATGTTGCATTATATATTTAGTTACAGTTATCCTCGCAAGACCAGCATTTCCATCTAGTCTTGTCTCGTTTTCGTCACACTATAAAGGTTCGTTGACGACAAAATTTAGTCATCAATTTGGTTGACGACAGCAACACTAGATAGTAGTGCAATTTAGAGTAGTTTTAGTTTAGTGGAGTTAGGTTGATAACCTTCAAACTAAAAGAGACTATTTTATTTTATGCATTATTTCCAGTATTTTAAACTAAACACACCACATTTATCATTTATCATTGATATTAATAAATCAATAATTGCATTTACTGCCGCTAAAGAAATAACAAAGAACAATTTCATTGTAATATAAGCATATAGCATTAGATGCCTGTATTTAGAATTCCACTTAACTGAGCCATTAGTCATTCAAACAAGTATTCAAACAAAGCCTAATATAAGACAACTGAACATTCTGTAGTGTAGCTCAAGATAAGCAAGATGAGTTAAATATGCACCAGGCACAAACAGCCCACCAAACTTAAATACTGATTCAATTTCTTAAGTTTTTCCCAAAGTTCACATTTCAAAGTTATTTTACAAAGTCCATGTTCCTACCAGTTGCGTCTTCAGTGTCTTGGCCATGTTTTAGCTGTTTGCTGATAGATTTTCCTTTGTGTAGAGATTCTCCCCTGTGTTTTCAAATCTTTTTTTTTGTTCCCATACAGGTGTACAGGTAATATGGCCGCTTTAGGAAGTTACTTACTACTACCATGCACTGACCTTCCTTCTCTCTGCCCCCTGCAGGTTTGGAGGTTTGGAGCTGAGACTGAGACTTCAGTGAATGCTGTGAGCTTGTGAATGATTTCTGACTAAAATGTAAATGGGTTTTTAGTACAGTTTGTTTTGACGCAACACCTCTCGCTTGACCTCCTGGTTCTTGAACCCAGGGAGGTCCCACCAGTCGTGCATGCACAGCGTCAGGTTCAGTCTTGGTTTTGCTTTTGTTCTTCTGCAGGTAGTAGAACGATGACACGACTGACGTCCCTATGAAGAACAGTAGAGGGGATTTTGGTTAAGAGCTTCCTTGATTTTGTGATCAGGTTTCATGGTTGGGGAAGGTTCGGACATGTATATCTCTGACGATCAGTCACGAGTGTTGACACTGATGACTCAAGTTCATACTGACCCCTCAGAGTGTTCTGGTCAGCCAGCCAGACAACATCTCCAGTGGCCACATTCCTGTGTGCTGTGTGCCACTTACTCCTAATGAATAGATTAGGCCCCGCTAACTGACTCCACTTCCTCCAGAACCAGTTAACTTCAGTTTGGACGGCTCTTAATCTTTTGTAGGCATAGCCTCCAAACTCAAAGCTTCCCAGATCTCCTCTGGGCCCAGTTCTTCCAAGCAGAAGGGAATTTGGGCTGATGTAGTCTACACAATCCTCCCGACTCTGGGTTCTGGCATCTGTAGGTCGCTCATTGGCAAGGTTAGCGGCCATGTAGAACCTCCATCTCCTCCCAGGTTGTGCAGAGACCGTTTGACTGTACGAACAGCCCCCTCTGCGCCGCCATTCCTGTGAGGGGAGTCAGCAGGGTGAAACATCCAATTCCATTCCGTTCCCTGCTTGGAGGCTTCATTTTCAACTTCTTACTTTTCCAGCTGGTCCAGAAAGAGGTACAGTTCTCTGAGGGCAGGTCTGGCTCCCACAGAGTTCGTTCCAGGTTCTGCCCACATTTTTTTCAGATGCCCCCTCAGTGCTGTGAATCTCTTGTAGGCCAGCAGGAAACCTTCGGATGACTGGTCCCTGACAACATCCGTGTGCAGAGCTCAAGATGCCATACAGCAGAAGATGATTCCCCAAACCTTGAGCCTTACTTTCTTCCTTACCTCATCCTTCACTTCATAAGGTCCAAAAAGATCCACTGTTGTGAATACAAATGGTCTGGCGGGTGTGATTTGCTCAGGCGGAAGGTCACTCATGATTTGTTGCCATTTCTTGGCTCTGGCCTTTCTGCATGTCACACAGCTGTTAACAACCTTCTGAGCCAAATTCCAGCCTTTTATCACCCAGGCTTTCTTTCTCATCCTAAGGAGTGTGCCTGCGATTTCTTCATGGTTTGAATTGTGGGCTTCTTGAGCTAGCAGAGTGGATATCCACGAATCAGAAGGCAAGATTGGTACAGTGGTTCTTTCCTCATTAAAGATTTGAAATCTCCCTCCACAGACTAAGGGGCCAGTTGTTCCATCTTTATGCACAAGTCTGCTGAGCGTGGCGTCTTGAAAGATTGCATCTTCTTGAGCTGCAAGGAAGAGATCTCTTTGTGCATCTTCATACTCACTGATGCTAAGTACAGCTCTTTCAGCTTTAGACTTTCTTTCATTCTTCTGCTGAAGCAGATTCCACCCAATTTGGCCTACTTAAAGCTGTAGCTGAGCTCCTTGTTAGTACCATCTCCCATCTCACTGCAGAACCAGCTGGTGGTCTTCGGGGGTGAATAGTGGATCTACTTCCCTCTGAACTGCTTGGGATCCTGTCCACAGCCCCCTGACTGGTTTTCCCACGCATATGGGCCCCCAGCCCATCAGCGACGTGTCCATCATCACAACCAGTCTGCTCAGGACTGGGCCCATGGGGACGCCTCTGGCTAGGTGTACTAGTTAGCCAGCCTGTAGCCTCCTGACTACCAGTCTGCTCAGGACTGGGCCCATGGGGAAGCCTCTGGCGAGCCATTCAGGATCTCTCCACTAAGCTAGAGCCCATGAGTGAGACCGGAGGGGGGCTAGGTGTGCTACGCTGAATAGCCGAGAGGCTAGGTGTGCTACACTGCGTAGCCAAGAGGCTAGGTGTGCTATGCTGCATAGCCAAGAGGCTAGGTGTGCTATGCTGCATAGCCAAGAGGCTAGGTGTGCTACGCTGCGTAGCCAAGAGGTTAGGTGTTCTACAATGCATAGCCAAGAGGCTAGGTGTGCTATGCTGAATAGCCGAGAGGCTAGGTGTGCTAGTTAGCCAGCCTGTAGCTCCCTGACTAGCTTGTAGCTGGCTGCTAGGTAGCTCGTCCTCCCTCGCATCAGCCCAGAATTTAGAGCGGAAGCGGAGATTAGACAGTCCCAGGGCACCGCAGTGGGGGCAGTCACCAGGCATACCATGCAGACTGCCACGTGTGCAAGGTCTGGGCCCAGGCACATCACACATCTGTCATGGCTGTCATTGGGGGGAATAGCCTTACACATGGGCAATGTTGTATGGCGGTCGCCATCTTGGATAGCCACACATGTTCATGAATGTGATGGTCTTCTGAATCCATTGAGTTTGTAATTCTCCAGACGGGTCTCCAGAGCCCTTTCGAGTCGTAGCGGGAGGAAGCAGTCGTGGAGAGGTTCACACAGGCATCGGTAGGATGGTGGTGAAAAAGGAAGATGGCGCACTTACACCTGCGTTTCATAGCCTGAGGGTTGAGACCACAAATGTGCGGCTGGTGCCTGACACGTCAGGCCTGGTGCTAGAGGTATCAGCAAAGCTCATATCTCTGAGGCAATACCCCAACAGATGGCATCAAAGTGCTTTGACTGAAAGAAAACTATTATGGCTAAATCGATATTTTCGGAAGAAAAGGCTGTTATACAGCTTAGTTGAACCGTCAGACCAAACGGTTTAGGCTAGAAGAGGCAAACAAGTTCCTTGTGGAGCATTCATCAGTTTGATCTCTTCATGCTCACACACACACACACACACACATACACACACAGATCCTAATGGGTATTCTTCAGTTCTCCAGTCAAACCCATACACACACACATACACACACAAAAGCATACGAGTGAGAAGACTGCTATGTAAAAGAGCAGACACTTCATTATGTGGAATGACAGTGAGACTCATCAATCGGTCAGGCTGTCCCTAACGAGCGCAGGAGACAGCGAAGCCTCGTTAGGACAATGTACTCTATTACAGGTGTGTGTGTGGTGTGTGTGTGTGTGTTTGAGGGAAAGAAAGAGTGCATGTGTGTGAGAGAGTAAAAGTGTGTGTGTTTTGGAGAAAGAGAGAGAACATGGTCCATTACAGCTGCAGTATGACCTTTGATAATTAGGCATCGTTAAGACAAGGAGTCAAGGAAACCATTACCACACAGACACACACACACACACACACACACAAACACCGAAGCCATTACCCCTCACACACACACACACACTCTGAAGCCATTACCCCTCTCTCTCACACACACACACACACACTCTGACACATGACCAGATGGAGGAGAAGACAGCCACCACTATCTCACATATACACGCACACACACACACACATTCTACCTAAGACACATGCACAGAACACACACGCATACACACACACACACATTCTACCCAAGACACATGCACAGGACACACGCACACACACATGCACACATAGACAAAGAACATACACATACACACACCACACATGCACAAAGCACACACACATAGACACAAACTTTCTTTATATTCCAAGGTGTGGAAAACGTGAGAAATGTATGCATTCCCCCACACACATGCTGCATAGACAGGTACTGTGTGAAAGACACACACACACACACACACACACAGTTACCTAGAGCGACTTCCAGCACTAAGTGAATTCTAATCTACTTCAACACTCTCTTCCTGTGGGTGTGTGTGTGCATGTGTGTGTGCAAGGAATCAGACACACAATGGGCCTCTTGATGTCATTTCCTTTCAGAAGGACTCTCCCACAAAAGAGGTGTCAGAACTTCTGATCAATGTTCACTGGGACTATGTGTGAGAAAGTGTGATTAAACTCTGTGTTGTGTGTGTGTGTGTGTGTGTGCATGAGTGTGTGTGTGTGTGTGTGTCTGTGTGAGCAGAAATGTGTGTCAATTCAGGAGGAAGAGGGCAAACATAAGAATGATGAAATTGATTAATTTTACACAGATCTTTAGTCAGAACTCTCTCTCTCTCTGTCTCTCTCTCTCTCTCTCTCTCTCTCTCTATCTCTCTCTCTATCTATCTATCTATCTATCTATCTCCGTCTCTTTCTGTCATAGATTTGTGTGTTTGTGTGTGTGTCTGTGTTTGTGTCTATGTGTGTGTGTGTGTGTGTGTGTGTGTGTGTGTGTGTGTGTGTGTGTGTGTATTAGAGATCCTTGACCCTATAGGAGATTGTAAGACTGTGGGCAAGCCCTGGCCTGCAGTAAGTGTCTCAGTCTAGCGCATCTCCATTAGCAAAGCTACACACACACACACACACACACACACGCACACACACTAATAAGGGAGTGATGAGAGTCTGGAGGATGGCTTTTCTGTAATTGAAAGCTCTCCACTGCAAACAGCCGTTAAACACTAATGCTTCTTCCTGCTTTAGTCACACTCACACTCTCTCTCTCACACACACACACACACACACACACACACACACACACACACACAGTAACTTCAATGATCCTATCTACATTCAAATTAAAAAGTCGTTTCTCTTCACCCTACTGTGAACACACACACTTTGTGTGTTTCTCTCTCTCTCTCTCTCTCTCCGTCTCTTTCTCTCTTTCTCTTTCTCTCTCAATTCAGTTCAGTTAAATTCAACAGACTGCCATAACAAAAATACACATTACATTGCCAAAGTATTTCTATTTGTGCAAAGTACAAGTAGTGTGGACACAAAAGTAACACGGACAGAACACAATTCATCATACAACACTGTGTGTGTGTGTGTGTGTGTGTGTGTGTGTGTGGATGTGATGCATGTGTATGTAGGTGTGTGTGTGTGAGTGTCTGTACATGGCAATATGCATGAGGTGACTCAGTCTCTCTCTCTCTATGGCATCTACGTACCTGCTGCAACTCTTGCACTCTCTTGTTCCTCAGCTAGAAGTGTTGTCAGTCACCGTCTGTTCTGTGGAGAGGTAGTCTGACACAGAGTACTTCCTGTTTAGGGCCAATAGCATTGAAGTTTGTTTTGATTGTTTGTTGTTTCAGTCCGATATGATAAGTAGTTTTGTTTTTCTGTGTTTATTACTTGATTGGGCCAAATTGTTTGAGCAGTGGTGGCAAGATCTGGTGGCTGGTTTATTGAGCTAGTCTGATTAGTTATATTAGCTTTTGTGGTCCTGAGGCTGGTAGCTAGTTGTGTTAGTTGTGTTAGTCTGTTAGTCCTCTTGGCTTTTAAGGGCCTGGAAACTAAAGGATTTGGGGTCACTTGTTTTTAGATGTTTAAAGAATTTGGCAGCTCTTTTTTCTATGTTGATTAGTAGAGGGGATTGTCCTACTTCAGCCCTGCATGTGGTGTTGGGTGTGTTCCTCTGTACCTAGAGATGTTCTTACAAAACTCTGCATGCAGGGTTTCCACTGGGCGTTTGTCCCATTTCTCAGATCCACTCTGCATGAGAGGACCCCACACTTCACTGCAATATAGGCCAGTTGGTTCAATGACTGATTCTGAGTCAGATTGGAATGGGTACATCCATTTGCTTTTTCTTTCAAGTTGAAATTGGCAGTTGTGAGGTAAGTATGTCACAGGTGTCAGTGTGAGGTAAGTATGTCAGAGCTGTCAGTGTGAGGTAAGTATGTCAGAGGTGTCAGTGTGAGGTAAGTATGTCAGAGGTGTCAGTGTGAGGTAAGTATGTCAGAGGTGTCAGTTGTGAGGTAAGTATGTCAGAGGTGTCAGTGTGAGGTAAGTATGTCAGAGGTGTCAGTTGGAGGTAGAGGGGGGGGGTGTCAGGGTGGTGGAGGTAAGTATGTCAGAGGTGTCAGTGTGAGGTAAGTATGTCAGAGGTGTCAGTGTGAGGTAAGTATGTCAGAGGTGTCAGTGTGAGGTAAGTATGTCAGAGGTGTCAGTTGTGAGGTAAGTATGTCAGAGGTGTCAGTGTGAGGTAAGTATGTCAGAGGTGTCAGTGTGAGGTAAGTATGTCAGAGGTGTCAGTGTGAGGTAAGTATGTCAGAGGTGTCAGTGTGAGGTAAGTATGTCAGAGGTGTCAGTGTGAGGTAAGTATGTCAGAGGTGTCAGTGTGAGGTAAGTATGTCAGAGGTGTCAGTGTGAGGTAAGTATGTCAGAGGTGTCAGTGTGAGGTAAGTATGTCAGAGGTGTCAGTGTGAGGTAAGTATGTCAGAGGTGTCAGTGTGAGGTAAGTATGTCAGAGGTGTCAGTGTGAGGTAAGTATGTCAGAGGTGTCAGTGTGAGGTAGTATGTCAGAGGTGTCAGTGTGAGGTAAGTATGTCAGAGGTGTCAGTTGTGAGGTAAGTATGTCAGAGGTGTCAGTGTGAGGTAAGTATGTCAGAGGTGTCAGTGTGAGGTAAGTATGTCAGAGGTGTCAGTGGCTATCAATGGTGAATTTCCTTCCCTGCCATCTGGATTTTTCTGGAATGTTAGCATTGCATTGTGGGTTGATAGTCAGACCGCAGGTCAGAGGTCATCATGCTAAATTGTTGATAGTCAGACCCCAGGTCAGAGGTCATCATGCTTAATTTAATTGAAGGCCTTCTGAAAATCTACAAAGTAGGCAAATATTTTAGTTTTATTTTGATTGACGTGTTAATCAATTAGAGTGTGGAGGGTAAAAATTTGGTCTGAATTTCTGAAGTTCAGTAAAAATCCTATTTGGCTTCTACTCAAGACATGCTGGATTAGGACGTTTGAATGAACCTTCCCAGGTTAGTGCTTACACAGATGCCCCTGGAGTTACTGGGCTCCAAATTGTCTCCACTCTTAAAAAGGGTGGAATGAGAACTTTATTCCAGATATCAAAGAAGCGTCCAACACTCAGAATGAAGTGAAACACTCTTAGAATAGCCAAAAGGGGGCTGAGGCTCGTGTTCTTGTGTTCTTAAGCCTTTCACTAAGGATGCCATCAGGCCCACTTGCCTTTCTTGGCTGTAGGCCCTGAAGTTTTTCTGTCAGTTTGGTTTCTGTAATTGGGTAGTCCAGTGGGTTTTGGTATTTATTGATGTGTTTATTGTAAAAGCTGGTTTGTTCTTTGGTCAAGACACTTTTCTTGCATTGTTTGGCTTGGGTTACACCCTCCTCATCATCTGTGTGTGTCAGTCAGTGCGAATGTTTCAATTAGTAATGGACTTTGGGTTGGCACATTGCTTTAAACACCCCCACTGTTATACAGCTTACTGGGCCCTGTGTATCGCTTGGTCATTTCTGTGATATTCTCTCTCTCTCTCACACACACACACACACACACACACACACACACACACACAGGGCCTGTTCATTAACAGACAGGTAGAAAAAGAAAATAATAAAGACTGAGTGAAGCATGACATCAATAAAGATGTTAACTCAAGAGGATAAAGGATGTGTGTGTGTGTGTGAGAGAGAGAGAGAGAGACAGAGAGAGACAGAGAGAGAGAGACAGAGAGAGAGACAGAGAGAGAAAGAGAGAGAGACAGAGAGAGAGACAGAGAGAGACAGAGAGAGAAACAGAGAGAGAGACAGAGAGAGACAGAGAGAGAAAGAGAGAGAGACAGAATTTGAATTTTAAAAAGGCATTTATTACAGTTCACAGAACACACAGAATTACAAAAGCCTCTTCACAGGATATGACTAAACATGATTCTTAAATATGGGGTTTCCCCCAAAAAAGGTGCAAAACGCAAACTGCCAGCAGTAATTACACACAATACATCGTCAAAACACCACCTTTGCTCAAATGCTTCAAGATTTTCCATCGTTTTAAAGAAATGAAAATCAATTAAAATTCTTGATCTTACAAGCATTGAAAAAACCATTACAAGATTCGTATCAAGGTTTTGCTCAATTTTGTTCCGACGGCTGACATAAATTGCCATCTTGGCTTGTCCAATCAGAAAGTTTATTAACTGACACTTAAAACGATGCTTCTGTACATATCTAAAACCCAAAATAAAAGTCTCCACTGAAAACATTTCATTCAAATTCTGAAATAGCATCTGTAAAATAACAAATAAAGGCTTTAGCCTCACACAGTCCATAAAAGCGTGAAATACAGTTTCTTTGGTGCCACAAAACAGACACCCTTGATCCACATTACAGTTCAAGACAGAAACAAAGGCATTGACTGCGATTGCCCCATGCAAAATTCTCCATTGTAAATCACCCACTTTTTTGGTCAATGGTGACTTGTAAAGTGCGCGCCACTGTGGCCTCACACTTTCTTTCAGAGTTAACACCCTGCGCCAAGGTGTGTCTACTCTCTTGTCTAGTGTCTTTTTGTTGAAAGATTTAACACAGAGAATGTACAGGGATTTACCAGACGCTGGTTCCAACCCGAGAAAGTGCAGCTTATCACATTTGAAATTAAAATCGGTGCATCCTGCTAAATTAGGAGATAAAACTAAATTGGGAAAAGGGTCATTGCAATCTGGACTGCATGTGCCCTGTAGGTACTCATTTAGCTTCTTGAGGACATCGGCTAGAATAGTTCGCCACTTGTCAAGGAGATGGCCAACAACACAAACTGACCTAAGTCCAAGCTGATCAGTAACCGCCACACTGTTCTCAAGATCTGGTCCAGCCAGCCTGAGTAAACTTTCCAGAGTTGTTGTTCCAGAATTAATAAAAGTATTTGAAAAAACATTAAAAGACTTTTCACCACTCAAGTCCAACACTGAACCACATATTAATGGCTCCCTTAAAAGCCAAAACAATGAAGAACTTCTTGTTCTCTGTACAATAAATAATGACCAAACCTTAAAAAGATTACGGTAAAACACAGGGAGCTTGCAGAGATTCATTTTGCTAGGATCCATCCAGAACAGGGTCCGATCAAAACCAAGTCCATTAAAAGTCTGTAAAATGGCACAAGCTACAGACTTCCAAGAGGCGTCCATTGGACCTGTGAGGAGTTGCTGTATGAACTGCAGCCGGAAAGCTGCTGCTCTGCTTTGTACATGAATAAGTCCATGTCCGCCTTCCTCCTTTGGCAAAAAAAGAACACCCTGCAGCACCCAGTGCAGACTGTCCCAAAAAAAGTTTACCAAAATGGACTGTACCTGAGAGAGTAGACGTGCAGGGGGGTCCACACAGGCCAAGCGATGCCAGAGTGTAGATGCCACCAAATTGTTAATAATAAGAACCCGACCCTTAAAAGACAGCTTGTTTATTAAAAACTTCCATTTACTAAGGCGGCCCTTTAATTGCTCTAACACTCCTTCAAAGTTTTTCTGTATGAATAGATCATCCCCTAAGAAGACTCCCAGATATTTAAAACCATGTCTGTTCCAGCTTAGCCCAGCTGGTAGCATTGGTTCACCATCTGACCACTTCCCAACCAGCATGGCCTCACTTTTGGACCAGTTAACCTTGGCAGAGGAAACCACTCTAAAATCATCAAAAATATTCAGCATCTTGTTTATATCACTTTGACCATTTACAAACACAGCAACATCATCGGCAAACGCTGACAAATTAAACACATTTTCACAAGAAGGAATTTTCACCCCATGTAGTTCCTTCCTTAGTTTTACCAACAGGGGTTCCAGGGCTAAGGCATATAGCATGCCTGATAAGGCACAGCCTTGCCTGACCCCTCTTTTAACTTTAAAAGGCGCACACAAGCCACCATTGACCTTCAGTATACTTTCTATGTCACAATACAAAACTCTTATTTTATCAATAAAACCTTGGCAGAATCCAAACGCAGCCAGATTATCCCATAGATAGCTGTGTTCAACTCTATCAAAGGCTTTTTCTTGGTCAACTGACACCAAACCAAAATTTAGCTCCATCAGCTTACCTAAATCAAAAACATCTCTGATAAAGGAAATGTTATTTTGAATTGATCTTCCAGGCACGCAGTAGGTTTGGTCAGGATGGATCACCTCATCTAAAACTTTACTCAGTCTATTTGCCAAAACTTTGGATAGTAATTTATAATCTGTGCAGAGGATTGATATAGGTCTCCATGATCTCATGTCGGTCAGGTCACCTTTCTTGGGCAACAGTGTGAGCACAGCTCTCCGACAGCTCAGAGGCAGCTGCCCTCTGGCGAGACTGTCTCTTAGCACGGCTAGGACATCAGCCCCAATTACCTCCCAAAAAGACTTATAAAAGTCAACAGGTAAGCCATCAAGCCCTGGTGCCTTCCCACATTCCATGCTCTGGAGCGCCCCCTGCAGTTCCTCTAGGGTTAAAACCCGTCCAAGGCCTGCATTTGCCTCCTCAGACACTTGAGGTAGGTTTTCAAGAAACGCCCTTCCAACTGGCTGGACTTGAGAGACCTCGCTTCGATACAGCTCCTTGTAGAAACTGACAGCTCTCCTGCGAATCTCTGCATCATTGGACAACAGATGCCCATCACTAGAACGAAGAGCATGAATAAATCTTTTTTGACCATTCTTTTTTTCTAAGTTGAAAAAAAATTTTGATGGCGCATCCATTAACTCCACGCTCTGAAAGCGGGACCTGACCAAAGCACCTTGTGCTGTTACACCTAACAGGTCCGCCAAAGACTTTTTCTTAGACCTGAGATTTTCTATTCGGTCCTGATCAGCACTCTGGTTGACTAAGTGCTGGAGCTCAATTATATCGTCCTCTAGGTCCTTCATAGACTGAGTTATGTCTTTTGTGACATAGGCCGTATACTGTTGACACAACTGTTTTATTTGTGTCTTACCACAGTCCCACCACTTCTGCAAAGTCTTGTATGATGACCTTGTATTCCTAAAATCTGTCCAAAAATA
>PYXC01001934.1:687500-690000 GCA_015244755.2 Tenualosa ilisha | reverse complement strand
CTGTGGGGCCCTTTGGACTGTGGGGCCCTTTGGACTGTGGGGCCCTTTGAACTGCGGGACCCCCTGCTTCGCGGGGGCTGCGGGGGTGAACTTTACGTTGTGAGTTTCAACTCCCAACCACAAAGAAAATCTTTCATGTTACCCAAATACCCCACGCACAGACCAAATAATGCATATATGTCAAGCAAACACTGGACATGCAAGGGAATCACATGAATAGATATAGACACACACACACACACACACACACACACACACACACACCTAAACACATGAATGCAAACAAACTTGCATCTAAACTAAGTAAAAAAAAAATGCTATGGACAGTTTTCTGACCCCAAATAGCATCTAAGCTTCCAAACCCACGACACAAGCACACACACACATACACACACACGCACACACACGCTGCTTTGAGCTGCTGCAGTCATCTTGGCCGGACTCCAGTTGATGTGGGCTCAAACCACTGACACCAGCTGCCAAGCCAAAGCCTTTCAGCCCACAGGCATCTCAGTGTGTTTGTTTGTGTGTGTGTGTGTGTTTGTGTGTGTGTGTGTCTGTGTGTCTATGTGTGCATGCATATGTGTGTGTCTGTGTGTGTCTATGTGTGCATGCATATATGTGTGTTTGTCTGTGTGTGTCTATGTGTGCATGCATCCGTGTGAATGTGTGTCTATGTGTGTCTATGTGTGCATGCATATGTGTGTGTGTGTGTGTCTATGTGTGCATGCATATGTGTGTGTGTGTGTGTCTGTGTGTCTATGTGTTCATGCATATGTGTGTGTGTGTGTGTGTGTGTGTCTATGTGTGCATGCATATGTGTGTGTGTGTGTGTGTGTCGATGTGTTCATGCATATGTGTGTGTGTGTCTATGTGTGCATGCATATGTGTGTGTGTGTGTGTGTGTGTGTCTATGTGTGCATGCATATGTGTGTGTGTGTGTGTCTTGGTTGATCACAGTGACTCTATGATGTTGGCTGAACTGGAAGCTATTTATCGGACAACTGTGCACTTCACTCTCCAAAGCTCATCTCCCCGGCACACTAGAGCACACACACACACACACACACACACACACACACACACACATACACGTTTAGACTGGATGGTGGGTCCTTCAACTGAGAGAGAAAGGCAATTAGAGAAACAGACTCACACACTCTTTCAAACACACACACACACACACACACACACACATACACACAAGAGAAAGCCAATGAGAGACATAGACTCACACTATTTTACTGTCCTCTTCATTTACATCACTTCTCTCTTGCACACACACACACACACACACACACACACACACACAAGAGAAGGCCTCTTCACTCACATAATTTGGCTGTCAGTCAGACAAAGATATACTAAAATATATTCAAATAAACCAAAGTAAATAGACTCCAAAGTCAGTCACTTGAATGAGGCCTGAAAAGATCAATCCTAAAAGTGTGTGTGCATGACTGCAGGTACGCATGTGTGGAGGCCACACACACACACACACACACACACACACACACGCAGCTGCAGGAAACTAGTCAAAGCTAAAACACATAAGATGAAGTCTACACAGTAAAACTCTGAAAGATCTGTGTGTGTGTGTATGTGTGTGTATGTGTGTGTGTGTGTACACAGGAGGAACATGATTGTCATGAATCCTTCATGACAGGTTAATGTTTCATTAGCTGAAAAGAAGCTGTTGCCAAGGAAATTCAGTATGTGTGTGTGTGTGTGTGTGTGTGTGTGTGTGTGTGTGTGTGTGTGTGTGTTTGTGTGTATGTGTGTTTGTGCATGTGTGTGTGTGTGTGTGTGCATGTGTGTGTGTGTGTGCATATGCATGTGTGTATGTTTGTGTATGTGTGTGTGCATGTGTGTGTGTGTGTATATGTGTGTGTGTGCGCATATGCATGTGTGTGTGTGTGTGTGTGTCCATGTGTGTGGGTGGGTGGATCCAACAGGTGTGCCCATGTGTCGTGTAACATCAGAGCAACAAGTTTCCTTTATCGAGTAAACAGCTAACTTGCTAACCTGTTAATCTGTTGCTTAGCAACTGGTATACAGACATCCTGATTGCACGGTGTGTCTCTTTGTTGTGTGTCAGACTGCTGGTCAGTGAGACTGTGTGTGTTGATTGTGTTGTGTGTCAGACTGCTGGTCAGTGAGACTGTGTGTGTTGATTGCGTTGTGTGTAAGACTGTGTGTGTTGATTGCGTTGTGTGTAAGATTGTGTTGTGTGTCAGTGTTGTGTGTCAGTAGAGACACTAGTACACATGAGTCCACCATAGATCTCTCAGTACTGACACTAGTACACATGAGTCCACCATAGATCTCTCAGTAGTAACATAGTACACATGAGTCCACCATAGATCTCTCAGTACTGACACTAGTACACATGAGTCCACCATAGATCTCTCAGTAGTAACATAGTACACATGAGTCCACCATAGATCTCTCAGTAGTAACATAGTACACATGAGTCCACCATAGCCAGTAGATCTCAGGC
>PYXC01001934.1:675000-677500 GCA_015244755.2 Tenualosa ilisha | reverse complement strand
GCTAACCAAGTCAATACAGACTGAATAGCAACCAGCAGCTAAGGCTAACCAAGTCAAAATAGACTGAATAGCAACCAGCAGCTAAAGCTAACCAAGTCAATACAGACCGAATAGCAACCAGCAGCTAAGGCTAACCAAGTCAATACAGACTGAATAGCAACCAGCAGCTAAGGCTAACCAAGTCAAAATAAACTGAATAGCAACCAGCAGCTAAAGCTAACCAAGTCAATACAGTTGAATAGCAACCAGCAGCTAAGGCTAACTGAGTCAAAATAGACTGAATAGCAACCAGCAGCTAAAGCTAACCAAGTCAAAATAGACTGAATAGCAACCAGCAGCTAAAGCTAACCAATGGGGCAATATAGAATGAATAGCAAATCACCAGCTAAAGATTAGATTAGATTAGATTCAACTTTATTGTCATTACTCATTACTCATTACTCAAAGTTAGCCAATGGCAAGGCAACACAATGCAAATTTGTTTGGATAGCCCATCTCATACAAAAATGGCAATCCGATGAGCTTTACCTAGGATAAGAAACGAGAGACAACAGGAAAATGATAAATTAATTTAAAACATCAGGGTAGGATAACAAAGCTAAGAGCTATTGCAATGAGCACAATTAATAAATGATACAAACAAACTAAGAAATTAGTTATAAATAATTAATGAATAAATAAATAGTATATATTTATACTATAAGGGGAAAGCAGCTCCAGAGGTGTGTGGCATAGTAGCAGGAAGCAAACACACTGCATCTCATCACACTGCATCTCATCACACTGCATCCCATCACACTGCATCTCATCACACTGCATCCCATCACACTGCATCTCATCACACTGCATCTCATCACACTGCATCTCATCACACTGCATCTCATCACACTGCATCCCATCACACTGCATCCCATCACACTGCATCCCATCACACTGCATCCCATCACACTGCATCCCATCACACTGCATCTCATCACACTGCATCCCATCACACTGCATCTCATCACACTGCATCTCATCACACTGCATCCCATCACACTGCATCCCATCACACTGCATCTCATCACACTGCATCCCATCACACTGCATCCCATCACACTGCATCTCATGCTGATGACAGCAGGCTGGGACTAGCAGAGCTTTGTGTTAGGATCAGAGAGTTCTTGTGTTAGGGTCAGAGAGTTCTTGTGTTAGGGTCAGAGAGTTCTTGTGTTAGGATCAGAGAGTTCTTGTGTTAGGATCAGAGAGTTCTTGTGTTAGGGTCAGAGAGTTCTTGTGTTAGGGTCAGAGAGTTCTTGTGTTAGGATCAGAGAGTTCTTGTGTTAGGGTCAGAGAGTTCTTGTGTTAGGGTCAGAGAGTTCTTGTGTTAGGATCAGAGAGTTCTTGTGTTAGGATCAGAGAGTTCTTGTGTTAGGGTCAGAGAGTTCTTGTGTTAGGGTCAGAGAGTTCTTGTTAAGTTATATTGCACAGGAATACAGGCATGTCAGGTGTGTATTTTGGACCTACACCATTCAGTGATTTGAATACTAGAAACAGTACTCTAAAATCAGTTCTTTGAATCACTGGCAGCCCGTGCAGAAGAATGGGGGTCACTTCTCTTAGTTTGTGTTAGCACCCTTGCAACTGCATTTTGTATCAGCTGGAGCTGCCTAATAGTGTTTTTGTGAAGTCAGGTGAAAAAGACCATTGTAAGAATCCACAAGAGTTACAATAAAAGCATGGTTTCTTTCTAGATTATCTCCTCACATAAAACCTCTAAACTTGGAAATGTTTTTAAGATGAAAGAATGCAGATTTAGTGACCTCTTCCGTATGGCTACTGAAACTTAAGTCGCTGTGAATGATGACGCCAAGATGTTTGACTGTCTCTCTTGCCTTAAGTCCCTTGGTGTCTAGAAGTGTAGCAGTCTTGATTCTTTGCTCCGTGTTCCCAAAGATCAGTCAACCACGGTAATAAAATACTGTGGTCAAGGGTGTGAAAAGCTTCACTAAGGTCCAGCGCCAAAACCATGTTTCGTAAACAAGCAAACTCATTGCATTTATTAGAGCTCAGGAACCAACTGTGATGAGAGACTTGTAAGCTTCTCAATAGTAGAAAATAGCACACAGGTGTTGATCTCATATCTGTTGTTTATGTTAGAGAGGTAGAACTGATGTGCAGATTCATGGTTAGAATTTGCAAGGTCTCTTTGTGACTTTGAAGATCACTGCTAAGTTTCGATTTGTGCCATTTTCTTTTGGTCCTTCTACATTCTCTCCCAGCAGTTTAACCACTGGAGTTTGTGTTCATGGTGCCGCTTTAGTTTTACTGAGGCCACATCATCCATTATGTTTGAATCAGAGTTGCTCAGCAAGTCATCAACAGAGTGAGCAGCTTGACCTCAGGCCTCCGAGAGTGCCTGCATACACACAGCATCAGTCTTATTATTTACACACACACACACACAGCACCAGTGTTATTATTTACACACACACACAGCACCAGTGTTATTCACACACAC
>PYXC01001934.1:660000-665000 GCA_015244755.2 Tenualosa ilisha | reverse complement strand
TAACACACACATACACACACATACACACACACACACACACACACACACAGAGACACAATGACACAGGGAGAGAGCCAGCGTCAGAGAAATGGGTCGGGTGGCAGGGGGCATCATATGTGTTTATGTTTATGTGTGTGTTTGCAGGGATTTGTGTGTATGTGTGTGTGTGAGAGAGAAAGAATGTGAGTGTGGGTGTGTATGTTTGTAGGGATCTGTGTGTGTGTGTGTGTGTGTGTGTGTGTGTGTGTGTGTGTGTGTGTGTGTGTGTGTGTTTGTAGGGATCTGTGCGTGTGTGGGTGTGTGTGTGTGTGTGTGTGTGTCTCCCCAGTGTTGTGACGTCTGTCGCTGTCTGTCACTTCAAGCTCAAGGGAGGAAGAGAGGAGGAGTGTGAGAGGGAGGAGAGGATAAACAGACAGAGAGAGAGGAGGAGTGGAGAGAGGGAAGGAGAGAGAGGAGGAGTGGAGAGGTGGGGGGAGGAAAGAATGAAGAAGAGGAAACAGAGTGACTGAGAGGAGGAGGAGCAGAAGAGGTGGGGTGATAGAGAGAGGAGGAGGGGGAGAGATGGGGTGATAGAGAGAACACAGAGCAAAAACAGAGCAAGAGAGGAGGAAAGGAAAGAAGGGTGGAATCCCAGGGGACACCAGAAAAGTGTTCCTTCCTTCCTGAGATGATGACACCACTTACCCTGTATGACACACACACACACACACACACACACACACACACACACACACACACACACACACATACACACACTACTTACCCTGTATGAACCACAGACACACACACACACACACACACACAGACATACACACATAAACACACACACACACACCCCTTACCCTGTATGAACCATAGACACACACAGACACACACACACACAGACACCTGCAGACACACACACACACACACACTACTACACTACCCTGTATGAACCACAATCTCTCTCTCTCACACACACACACACACACACACAAACATAAATGCACAGACACTTTCTGTCACTTTCACACATACACACACACACACACACACACACACACACACACACACACACACATGTCAGTCTTCAAAGAGCAAATAGAAAAACAGGAAGAGAATCTTTAGACCAGGGAAACTCTAAATCTGTCACTTGTCATGAGCCCGCCCTCACCTCGTCTTTATTTGGGGTATGTGTGTGTGTGTGTATGTGTGGGTGTGTGTGTGTGTGGGGGGGGTTTGGTTCAGAGAGATGGCTACATAGAAACGTGTGTGTGTGTGTGTGTGTGTGTGTACGTGTGTGCGTGTGTGTGTGTATTCTGTAAAGCATTGAGTGTTTAGGTGGTTTAAATTGCATTCCTTGCAGCAAGAACATGTGAGTATGTAAGCATTGTCTATATGTTTGTACTTCACACAGACACACACACACACACACACGCACACATACAGCTTTTATTTGGTTCTACTCATCTGGTGGATGTCTTGCAGGTCATAAATCCAGTGGAGCACCTTGGTTGTTTTCTGGCTGCAATCTGTGTGTGTGTGTGTGTGTGTGTGTATGTGTTTAGCTCAGGGCCTCCATTGCTGTAGCCGTCATTGACATGCTACCGGCATAGGTCACCAGCAACAGGCCTTTGTGTGTGCCAATCTAATGTGTGTGTGTGTGTGTGCGCGTGTGTCCATGCAGTCATTCAGAGGGTCTGGCAGGGAGAGCTGTTCTGTCTCTCATGCTGAAACACACTCACACCACACCAGGGCAGTGGGTGCATGTAAACACACACACACACACACACACTCACACACACACAGCGGGGCAGTAGAGGTGTGTAAACACACACACCTACACACCACTTCAAAAGGATGGAGTGATAAATGTTCCATCTCAGTGTGAATGGAGCCAAGTGGGAGACTATACCCATATGCCCGCATCTTGACTAGTGTGTGTGTGTGTGTGTGTGTGTGTGTGTGTGTGTACACTTCCTCTTCTGATCAGATAGCTGGAAAGTTACTCACCCACATCTGTTTACTGACTTTGATGTAAACACACACACACACACACACACACACACACACACACACACACAGACTGCTGAGAGATGAGAGCAGTTTAACATACACACACACACACACACACACACACAGCAGTTTAAATCAAAAGGGTAGGGCTGGAGAGATGATGTGGTTTAGTGTGACACACATACACACACACACACACACATAAATTTGGATTTATTACTGAGGCCTGCAGATTAATTTATTTGCACCTTATAACATTCAGTGCTAATCAATTCTAAATAGATACAATAATTAGACTCTTAATAAACAATTAATTAATAGTTATTAGAGTATTAGTTCAAGCATAGTTGAAATATATAGTCATTTAACAGATTAGTAACAAGTTATTTACCCAGTTAAAGTTATTTACCTGAGAAAAATGATGGTTATTATAAAGTGCGACCATTAATTTTGTTACATATTTGACTGTTTGATTTTGTTTGTTTGTTTGGATGTTTGTTTGTTTCTCTTTCTTTGTTGTTGTTTTTGTGTCTTTGTTCTGTTGTGTTCAGTCATTGCTTCCTGGTTTAGTTTATTTTAAACATAAACAACTTCATCAGCAGGACTCGTGTGGGACACATGTCTTCTCTAGTGCAGACAGGACTCGTGTGGGACACATGTCTTCTCTCGTGCAGACATAACTCGTGTGGGACACATGTCTTCTCTCGTGCAGACAGGACTCGTGTGGGACACATGTCTTCTCTCGTGCAGACATAACTCGTGTGGGACACATGTCTTCTCTCGTGCAGACAGGACTCGTGTGGGACACATGTCTTCTCTCGTGCAGACAGGACTCGTGTGGGACACATGTCTTCTCTCATGCAGACAGGACTCATGTGGGAAACATGTCTTCTCTCGTGCAGACAGGACTCATGTGGTACACATGTCTTCTCTCCTGCAGACAGGACTCATGTGGGACACATGTCTTCTCTCCTGCAGTTGTCTCCCTTCTTCATTTATGCGTGAGCGCCAACGCTTGCTGTTTGCCCCTTTTCAGTCCGACTCTGGACCATTTTGCGCTACATGCTGTACTGGGCTGCATGACTAATCAGCTGCCTACTTGGATGGGTGTTTAAATTAGCTTTCATTTTGTAGCTTATTAATGCTGCATCTGTTAGGAACTGTGGGTTTGGATCAGTGGCTGCTGGTGTGTGTGTTTACTGCTGCGGTGCTGCACCTTTGACTGTGGCTCCGGCCTGACATGTGACTGACTACCTTTAGTCTGTCCTCATATATAGACATGTGACTGACTACCTTTAGTCTGTCCTCATATATGGACATGTGACTGACTACCTTTAGTCTGTCCTCATATATAGACATGTGACTGACTACCTTTAGTCTGTCCTCATATATGGACATGTGACTGACTACCTTTAGTCTGTCCTCATATATGGACATGTGACTGACTACCTTTAGTCTGTCCTCATATATGGACATGTGACTGACTACCTTTAGTCTGTCCTCTGTTCTTGTGTTGTCCCTGTTTCACTTGTGCATCTGTTTGTGTGTGAGTGTGTGATTTGTGTGTTGGTGAATGAGATGGTGTGCATGTGTGTGTGAGTGTGTGATTTGTGTGTTGGTGAATGAGATGGTGTGCATGTGTGTGTGAGTGTGTGATTTGTGTGTTGGTGAATGAGATGGTGTGCATGTGTGTGTGAGTGTGTGATTTGTGTGTTGGTGAATGAGATGGTGTGCATGTGTGTGTGAGTGGTGATTTGGATCTTTAGTTTAGAGTCCGTTCAGCCATTTGCAGTCAGATCACCAGTGAGTGCAGTGAAGCTCCTGTGACCTTCCTGATTTCTGTACTTTGTTTGTGTCTAGTTTGTCCTGTGCCCTCTGCATCATATTCTGTTTCTTTTTGAATTGGTAGGGTTTGATCTCTGGTGGGAGGCCATTCCCTGTTACTTTGAGTTTTGAGTGTGTGTGTGTGTGTGTGTGTGTGTGTGTGTGTGTGTGTTCCTCCTTGTTTTCCCAGGAGCTGAGAGCTGAAAATGGGGAGGTAGGTGAACCCTAAGGTGGTGGTGGCCCCATCCTGTGTGCTGTACTCAAATGTGTTTATCGAATTGGATCTTTTTGGTGTGTGTGTGTGTGTGTGTTCACATACTAGTGATGGTTCTTCCTGGGATCCTCTGTCCTTCACTGACATGTCTCTCTCTCTCGTTAATATTTATGTTCATGACTGAAACCACGTCTCTTGCCTCATGAGTAAAAGGTGAGAATCTTCTGGAAGAATAAATCTTGGTGGAGGTAGAATCCCTAGTGGTGTGTCTGGACTGTACAATGCTGCTTCTGCCAGTCAAACAGGTAGATTTAGCTCACGTCACACACAGAGGTCACACACAGAGGTCACACACAGAGGTCATTCACTTTTACAAAGACCAACAGGAGAAATAGAGTGGAGCCAAAGTGAGGAGCAGAATTCAGTGGGAGATGAAGCAGAGGAAGAGAGGGAATGCTGACAGAACAGAGCAGGGGGTTAGTTCAGTCTCAGAGAACTACTACAGACCAGAACCAGCAATACACACACACACACACACACACACACACAGATTCACACATAAACCACAGATATCAAATCTCTATTGGGCCATTAGCTTCTGCCTGAGTAGCATGAGTTTGTCTGTGTGTATGTGTGTGTGTGTGTGTGTGTGTGTGTGACAATGAGCAGGCATAACTCCCCAATGAGACCAAAGCACTCCCCTCATTTCCACTCAGCATCCCAACCCTGTGCTCTGTCTCGCGCGCATGTGTGTGTGTGTGTGTGTGTGTGTGTGTGTGTGTGTGTGACAGAGCAGGGTGCGCTGTTTCATTTGTCCCCAAAGCAGCAGCTGAGGGTAATAAGGCTGAGAAAGACACCCCAGAGAGAGAGAGAGAGAGGAGAGGGAGAGAGAGAGAGAGAGGAGAGAGAGAGAGGGAGAGGAGAAGGGGAGAGAGAGAGAGAGGAGAGAGAGAGAGGGAGAGGAGAG
>PYXC01001934.1:640000-645000 GCA_015244755.2 Tenualosa ilisha | reverse complement strand
TGCTAACAAAGTAAGTGTCTTTAATTGAAAATTTCTCTACACATTAATAAAGAAGAAGTTTTTAACCGTCAAGTTGCACCTTAAGTGTTAGCATCTGTGTAGTGAGTCGCTGCTATTATGTCACATATGGTTAATTTTTTATGTTTAATTTTAATTTATGTAATTTGCTATTTGGATGGCGTAGCCAGTTCCATTGGTTTATTGTGGAAGCTAATTGTTGTGTCATACATGACACAATTGCAACACTTTAGTAAGGTACATGGTGTGGCCTGCATATTTCAGTCTGTGTCAGAGCTCTCAAGTTGTCTGCTGTGCTAGCAGCTATGTGTTACCGTCTGTGTTAGCAGCTATGTGTTATCTGCTGTGTTAGCAGCTATGTGTTACCGTCTGTGTTAGCAGCTATGTGTTATCTGCTGTGTTAGCAGCTATGTGTTACCGTCTGTGTTAGCAGCTATGTGTTACTGTCTGTGGTAGCAGCTATGTGTAATCTGCAGTGTTAGCAGCTATGTGTCATCTGCTGTGTTAGCAGCTATGTGTAATCTGCAGTGTTAGCAGCTATGTGTTATCTGCTGTGTTAGCAGCTATGTGTTATTGTCTGTGATAGCAGCTATGTGTTACTGTCTGTGGTAGCAGCTATGTGTTATTGTCTGTGTTAGCTGCTATGTGTCATCTGCTGTGTTAGCAGCTATGTGTTATTGTCTGTGTTAGCAGCTATGTGTTATCTGCTGTGTTAGCAGCTATGTGTTATTGTCTGTGTTAGCAGCTATGTGTTACTGTCTGTGGTAGCAGCTATGTGTTATCTGCTGTGTTAGCAGCTATGTGTCATCTGCTGTGTTAGCAGCTATGTGTTATTGTCTGTGTTAGCAGCTATGTGTTACTGTCTGTGTTAGCAGCTATGTGTTACTGTCTGTGTTAGCAGCTATGTGTTATCTGCAGTGTTAGTAGCTAGGTGTTACTGTCTGTGTTAGCAGCTATGTGTAATCTGCAGTGTTAGTAGCTAGGTGTTATCCTAATTAACTGACTAACTAGCCTACGGTGACCATCTGACATTCAGCTCACATCTGAAATGCTGCCCTAAATACTGACAAATTGGCATATTACAGGAAGACCTTCTCACTCACAAACACACTCCCACACACACACACACTCACACACACACACACGCACAAAGCTCAGTGACCAGAAAATGGCAGAGGTGATGTGGAGAGAGGAGTGATGAAAGGAAGGGTGAGAAAGGGATGTGTGTGTGTGTGTATGTATATGTGCATGTGCGTGTGTGTGTGTGTGTGTGTGTGTGTGAGGACATGTGTGTGTGTGTGTGTGTGTGAGGATGTGTGTGTGTGTGTGAGGATGTGTGTGTGTGTATGTGTGTGAGGATGTGTGTGTGTGAGGATGTGTGTTTGTGTGTGTACGTGCGCGCGCATGTGTGTGTGTGTGTGTGAGGATGTGTGTGTGTGTGTGAGGATGTGTGTGTGTGTATGTGTGTAAGGATGTGTGTGTGTGAGGATGTGTGTGTGTGTGTGTGTGCGCGCGCATGTGTGTGTGTGTGTGTGTGCATCTGTGTATGTGCATCTGTGTGTGTGTGTGTGCGTGCGTGTGTGTGTGTGTGTGTGTGTGTGTGTGTGTGTGTGTGTGTGCACACGTGAATGTATGTGTGTGTGTGTGTGAGGATGCGTGTGTGTGTGTGTGTGCACGCATGTGTGTGTGTGTGTGTATCTGTGTGTGTGCGTGTATGTGTGTGTATGTGTGTGTGTGTGCACGTGTGTATGTGTGTGTGTGTGTGCGTGTATATGTGTGTGTGTGTGTGTGTGAGTGCATGCATGCATGTATGTGTGTGCATTCATGTGTGTGTGTGTGTGTGTATGAGTGCATGCACGAGTGTATGTGTGTGCATGCATGTGTGTGTGTGTGTGTGTGTGTATGTGTATGTACATGTGTGTGTGCATGTATGTGTGTGTGTGTGTGTTTGTGTGCATGTGTGTGCGCATGTTGGGGGACAGTGATACTCACAGAACACTTGTAAGCCTGTAGAACACTTCCATGTAGGCCTGTAGAACACTTCCATGTAGACCTGTAGAAACACTTGTAGCCTGTAGAACACTGTAGCTGTAGAACACTTCCATGTAGAGAACCTGTAGAACACTTCCATGTAGACCTGTAGAACACTTGTAGACCTGTAGAACACTTCCATGTAGACCTGTAGGTAGAACACTTCCATGTAGTAGACACTGTAAGAACACTTGTAGACCTGTTGTAGAACACTTGTAGGCCTGCAGAACACTTCCATGTAGACCTGTAGAACACTTGTAGACCTGTAGAACACTTCCATGTAAGCCTGTAGAACACTTCCATGCAGACCTGTAGAACACTTGTAGGCCTGTAGAACACTTGTAGGCCTGTAGAACACTTGTAGGCTTGTAGAACACTTCCATGTAGGGCCTGTGTAGAACACTTCCATTGTAGACCTGGTTAGAACACTTGTAGGCCTGTAGAACACTTCCATGTAGGACCTGTTAGAACACTTGTAGGCCTGTAGAACACTTCCATGTAGGCCTGTAGAACACTTCCATGTAGGCCTGTAGAACACTTGTAGGCCTGTAGAAACACTTCCATGTAGACCTGTTAGAACACTTGTAGGCCTGTAGAACACTTCCATGTAGGCCTGTAGAACACTTCCATGTAGGACCTGTAGAACACTTGTAGGCCTGTAGAACACTTCCATGTAGACCTGTAGAACACTTGTAGGCCTGTAGAACACTTCCATGTAGGCCTGTAGAACACTTCCATGTAGACCTGTAGAACACTTGTAGGCCTGTAGAACAATTCCATGTAGGCCTGTAGAACACTTGTAGGCCTGTAGAACACTTCCATGTAGACCTGTAGAACACTTGTAGGCCTGTAGAACACTTCCATGTAGACCTGTAGAACACTTGTAGGCCTGTAGAACACTTCCATGTATAGCACATTATGTTTTTCAAAATCTTCCCTCAGTACAGGAGAGGAGACTATGAGTTGTGTGTGTATGTGGCGGAGGGTGTGTGTGTGTGTGTATGTGTGTGTGTCTTCGTGTTTCTGTGTTTTTGACTCACCCTTCACTTCTAACCAAACCTTTGCCACCGTTTCCATGACAACAAGTTGATTTTGGTTAATCAGAAAGACAAAGCCTTAATTTTTCCATTTATATTTATGTATGCACACACACACACACACACACACACACAAAACACACACACACACGCACACGCACACACGTACTCACATACAATCCAAAACTCACCCTGCTAGTTTTAGTCACGCTCATGTGAGCTTTAAAACACACACACACACACACACACACACACACACACACACACATACACAGATGTGTCTTGGCGTAGGTGAGAGAGCGCTAATCTTCAAACACAAGGTTGGCTCCAAGGGGACTTAAGCCTCAGGTTCATTGTCTTCACACTGCTTCCCACGCACTGCCTGTGTGTGTGCGTGTGTGTGCATGTGTATGGGTGTGTGCGTGTGTGTGTGCATGTATGTATGTGTCTGTGTGTGTGTGTACTCACTACACAGTGAGAATGAGCCTATAATAAATCCTATATAGAGCGAGCAGCATGGCATCGCCGTGACAACCTTTGACTGACACCTCTGAGCTACACTGCTGACAGTGAGAGGTGACAGAGGGTGGGGCATCTACTGTGACACGCCCCTTGAGAGGCTGTCAGTCACTTTGAGTGGCGCACCCTGGTCATTCATGTGCCCTCAGGGTTTTAGTGGAGCCAAAGAGATGGAGGGAGAGAGGGAGGAATAGATGGAGAGAGGGAGACACAGAGAAATGACTGAGGAGAGAGAACTGTGACACACACAGACACCCACATTGAAACTGAAAAAAAAGAGAAGATGAGAAGGTGAGAAAATGCTCACAGACAGGAAAAAAAAAGGTCTGGATGGAGAGATTACACTGAGGAGAAAGGAAGAGAGAGGTCTGGATGGAGAGATTGCATTGAGAAAAAAAGGAAGAGAGAGGTTTGGATGGAGAGATGAAATGCTACAGAAAGGTAGTTGAGATTCATGTCGTAGATATTATAACCTTATATTGGTTTATTAGAACCTTGTATTGGTCTATTAGAACCCTGTATTGGTCTATTAGAACCTTGTATTGGTCTATTAGAACCCTGTATTGGTCTATTAGAACCTTGTATTGCTCTACAGTATGAGGGCAGAAGTGTCCAGTATGTTTCCAATAAGACTTGGATTGGACTCAAGTGGAGAACTACCGGCCTGTCTCTCTTCTT
The DNA here is from genome assembly GCA_015244755.2 of Tenualosa ilisha. Lineage (NCBI taxonomy): Eukaryota > Metazoa > Chordata > Actinopteri > Clupeiformes > Clupeidae > Tenualosa > Tenualosa ilisha. The sequence continues at coordinate 640,717 of PYXC01001934.1, read as the reverse complement.
CCTTTCCTTTCCAAAACCATTGAACGGGCTGTCTTTAAACAGCTCACAGGATTTCTCTCACAACCTCCTCGACTCCAACCAACTCCAACCGGCTTCAAAAGTGGCCACTCCACTGAAATGGCGCTTCTGTCTGTGACGGAAGCATTAAAAGAGGCCAGAGCGGCAGGTCAGTCCTCAGTACTCATCCTGCTGGACCTATCAGCAGCATTTGACACAGTCAACCACAGCATCCTACTGGACAAATTGACCAACATGGGCATCAACAGCAGAGTGCACTCCTGGTTTGAATCCTATCCGCAGGCTTCTCCTGGCCCATGACGCAGCCTTCAGATCGGGTTACAGAGCACTATACAGCACCGCTCGCGCCAACCTGAATTATACTGCGTATAATGACAATAAAGGCTTTCTATTCTATTCTATTCTATCCTACTGGATGGTCGTTCAACATTCCGCTCCCATCCACCTGAATACACGCCCTATGTCACCCACCGACCACTTCACTCCTCCAAGGAACGTTATCTAGCACGGCCAACACCTCGCAGAGGTCAATCCAGACTCTTCTCATGTGTTGTTCCACACTGATGGAATGACCTTCCAAGCGCTACCAGATCAACATTTATTACACTATTGCACTTTCAACTTAAAATACTGCAATTTTTATGTTAGCAAAATGCACTCTTTGTTAGTTTCTTTCATTATGTTGTGGTTTGAATGTTA
>PYXC01001934.1:632500-635000 GCA_015244755.2 Tenualosa ilisha | reverse complement strand
ATCGCAACGTATACGGTGCAGAATGTGCAGTGAACACACAATGCAGGCGCGGGGGGACCAGATCAGCAAGGCATTCTACAGTAGCCTGAAGCTGCTTCTCCCACCACGGCTCCAACGTCCACACAAATGCCCCTCCACAACCACAGCGCTAAAGTTAGCCTTGCTACACTACGTCCACACAAATGTCCCTTTACAACCACAATGCTAAAGTTAGCTTTGCTATGCTACAGCTAGTAGAGCAACAGACAGCTAGCAGGGTTACAGCTAGCAGTTAGCGACACTATTCCGAGGACTGTAGCACAGTGCTAAGATTAGCGATGCTATGCTAAGTGTGGTAGTACTAGACTAAACTTAGCATAGGGAGGCTAGGCTAATGCTAGCAGTGCTATACTGAGGTTAGCTGTGCATGGTGTAGACGTTGCCTGGCTGGGATAAGCACTTCGGATTCAAAGAAACTAATAAGATTGTCATAGTACGTCCACCATAGGACTACAGACTGAACAGCAAGAGTGTGTGTGTGTCTGTGTGTGTGTATGTGTCTGTGTGTGTGTGTGTGTGTGTGTGTGATCATGACAGTGTAAACTCTTAAGGGACAAGTGTTTCTCCTCACTTGTATCTGTTGTCATTTTCACAGCTTAACTATGACTGTAACACAGGGAGGCAAAACATACAGACTAATCAGCAGGCCTGTGTGTGTGTGTGTGTGTGTGTGACTGTGACTGTGTGTGTGTTTGTGTGTGTGACTGTGACTGTGTGTGTGTGTGTGTGACTGTGACTGTGTGTGTGTTTGTGTGTGTGACTGTGTGTGCATGCAGATATCTGTGGTCAGTCCTTGCTGCTCTGAGTGCCACCTGCTTCCAGCCTATGGTTCCTGTCAGGCTTGTTGGGTTGGGTTGGGTTGGGTTGGGTTGGGTCGGGTCGGGCTGGGCTGGGCTTGGTTGGGTTGGGTTGGGTTGGGTTGGGTTGGGTTGGGTCGGGCTGGGCTGGGCTGGGCTGGGCTTGGTTGGGTCGGGCTTGGTTGGGTCGGGTCAGGTCGGGTCGGGTCGGGCTGGGTTGGGTTGTTGTTGTTGTAGTTCTTGTTTTGTTTAAGAACAATTTACATGAGTGTGTTTTCATCAGTTCTTTTATTTGTTTATCATTATAAAAATAAATAAAAATTGCATATTTGTGGATTCCATGGCCTCTAGCGAGGCCACAACGGCCAGCCACACAAGGCGTGGCATTCAGTCTGTGACACGCCCATTTCCGCCAGTCAGCCAATGAGGATGATGGTCATGGGTGATTGATGGGTGACCATGGCGATGGACAGCCATCGCTGTCATTTACTTAAAGTTGGGAATTAGAAATCTCTGTGTGGAACTGGGGCAAAACCACACACACACACACACACACACACACACACACACCTTCTGGGGACAGGTCAGAGTGACCATTTGTGTGTGAAGAGTCTCCCGTCTAACTCTGGGAAATGCTACAGGACTGATGAATAGGCTGGGTACTGCTACCATGTGTAACTGCATGTGTGTGTGTGTGTGTGTGTGTGTGTGTATGGGTGCAGGAAAGAGAAAGAGAGGGTGGATATACTGTATTTGTGTGTGTTGGTTTTCTCTTGCTGTGTCTGACAGGCAGCTGAGTGTGTATTTCTCTGTGGCCTTCAGGCATAGCTTGTGTGTGTATGTGTGTGTGTGTGGTAAATAGGATTCCAGGCTTGCATAACATGCATCTCCTTCCTCCACCCCTTTGTGTGTGCATGTGTGTGTGTGTGTGTGTGTGTGTGTGTGTGCGTACCCCCCCTTCTCTGTCACTAGGCCTCCGTCATAAATAAGTCCCACCCCAACTTTCTGCTCAGGTTTCAAATCAACAGCAACTGAAACGTCCACATGGAAACAAATGTATTTTTATATAAAATAATAATAATTACAAACCAATAAAATAAAATAGAATAAAAGACATTATGAGTGTGTGTGTGTGTGTGTGTGTGTGTTTAAGTAAAGTCTCTGTGCTTTTAGGTGGAATTGGCCATTCCCTGTTCAGGCTTCTCTTCACCTGTTAGACTAACAGAGCTGCGTTTAGCAGAATGTGTGTGTGTGTGTGTGTGTGTGTGTGTGGGAAAGGTGGAGGCCTTTTAGTAAAAGTGCTGCTAATGGGTTTGTGTGGGTCCTCCACATTCCCAGGGTGCAACAGGACAGTAGTGAGCCAAGATTCTGACAACTCGCCAGTTTTATACTACTTGCCCAGTCTCTCTCCTCCATCCTGGCTGTGTGTGTGTGCATGTGTGCGCTTGCGTGTGTGTGTGTGTGTGTGCGCGCGCATCCACCTCAGTGCACATGGAGCAAAACCAAAACAAAAAACAACAGTTTAACATGGTTTCTATGGGAACCTACAGACAAACATCAGGATGACTGAATGAGAGGAGAGGTGAGTTACTATGACAACACAGGAAAAAGGAAACATCTCTTTACAGTCACACCAGTAAGTCCCACGAAACGTAAACAGATGA
>PYXC01001934.1:605000-620000 GCA_015244755.2 Tenualosa ilisha | reverse complement strand
TCTTCATATCTGTCATATCAAAAGTGAGAAAAGAAAAAATGCAGAAAGACAAAAAAAGAATAAAAGAAAAATAAAAGGAAAAAAGAATGAAAGATGGAAGAGAAAAGAAAGAGAAGAGACAAGAGAAGAGACAAGAAAAGAAGAAAAGAAGAGAGAAGAGAAGAGATGATGAAGATGAAGAGATGATGTGTGTGTGTGTGTGTGCGTCTGTGTGTGTGTGCTTGTGTGTGTGTGACTAAGAGTAGAGTGGAGGTTAATCCTCCTACAATACTTTTCTCCCTCATATTGAGACTACTGCAATCTCTCTTTCCCTCCCCCGACACACACACTTTTCTCCCACTCTGACACTCTTACAATCTCTTCTCCACCCTCTCTCCTCTCCTTCTCCCTCTCCTTCTTCTCCTCCGCCCTCTCTCCCTCTCCTTCTCTCTCTCCTTTCCTTCTTCTGGCTGGAGTCTACAGCTTCATTCACAGACCCTGTGACTTTATGAGCCAATCAGACACCAGCATCTCTCTCCTCCCGTCCGCCAGCCAGCCGCTTCAACCACAGCACAAAGACAAACACAACTGAGTGTGAGTGTGTCGGGATGTAGGGGTGTGTGTAGGTGTGTGTGTGTGTGTGTGTGTGTGTGTGTGTGTGTGAGTGTGTCTGCGGTGGTGAGGGTGTTCCCCTGAGTTTCTTCATTGCAAGAGGGGGGTTGGGGTTGGTGGGGATTTACCTCCCCTTCCTACTCCTTAGCCCCGGTGGATCTGCATGTGTATGGCTGTGTGTGTGTGTGTGTGTGTGTGTGTGTGTGAGGCACCCAACACAAAAGGGCCTGACTGCCATGTAATCTGTTAATGAAGAGAGAGCTGGGAGTTGAGGCTTGTCTTTGGAGCAGGATGTGTAAGGCAGCCCTCTCTTTGTTTCACCTGCCCGCACACAAAATGGATTACAGACACACACACACACACACACACACACACACACACACAACGATGGCGGGGGGGGGGGGTACATCTTTACAAGACACATAGATCAGCCGAAAGCAGTTAAAGGCAAACAACAATGTGTTTTAAATCACTGAGTGACTGATGGGAAAGAACGAGCCTCTACAACGCACACACACACACACACAGCCAGTGCTGAGCCGCCTACGTCATCAACAGTTCTGGCCTTCTACAAGAAAAATCACAGCAAAGGTTGAAAAAGAAACAATTTCCCCCGTGAGGACAACAGGTAAGAATTGAAATGAATTTCAATGTTTTTTTTACACCAGTTGGAACTATTTTTTCTCAGCTCAAACTGAGTATTTCAGCACTCATATACGCTCTCCTACATCATTCATTTAGCACCATTCTTTAAGAAATGAATCTGAAAGCTATCTGCGCATGTCAGCTAATGCACTGAATGATGATCGAGATGCACTTCACATTGCTGACGGAAATGCACATAAGCAAGGCGACGGAAGGATTTCACGAGGCATTTCACTCTAATAACTTCACGGAAGATCCAAGGCTCGCGGCCTTGTGAAGAATGCGGCTGTCTCCGTGTCTGCACCTGGAGAAAGTGAAGAACGGCGACCTACACAGTGATCTCGACCCCCTGCATCCCGAACCCTGTCACCTGGGCAGAACGCGAAGACTGCACACGCGCACACACACAAATCCTGTTGCGCGAGGCCTGCTCAGCTTGGTTGGAGTTTGGTCGGCCCTCGAGACAGGCTCGAGGTTTCCACAGCGCAACTCCTTATGCTCGCTCTCTCTCTCTCTCTGACACACGCACACACACACACACACACTGAAACCAAAAATCTACATATTTACGGAAGACGTTGCTCCTGGATTAGTTCGCAAACATCTCTTGACAGAGGGCTGCTACTGATAGAATTTGTTAAATCGACATTTAAAAAATTAAACACAGCAATAAATAAGTGACAAGATTCTATTTTTTAATATCGTTTTAAAGTCATTTTTATTCTTGCCCGTAGATGGTTAATACGTTGTGCCCTGACCTGACGCAGGTTAGAGAGAAAAATAATCGCGTGCGTGATTATTTTCTGCGTGGCATCTCCGCGGGGCGCTTTTCTGCTCTCCGCGTCACAACCGCATTCAACATGTCTCTCCTCATCCGCGACTCCATACCCCCACCCTCTCTTCCGCGGCAGCCCCGTCCCCTTTCCCTCTCTCCTCTCCTCTCTTAATACTCATCTCATCGCTCTTCTGCCTTGCTCAGCCAAACGCCCGCAGCCAGACGATCTAATAACAAATGCGAGTGGCATACCATCTTTCTCTCTGTTCATATCACCCTCTCTCTCTTTCTCTCTCTCTCGCTCCCTCGCTCGCTCTCTCTCTATCCATTCAGAATTGATTTAACGCCTCCGAGCCGTCCCATTGAGGCGCCGCAGCGCAGGAACAGGGCTCTTGTTGTTGAGTTTAAATGGAGATGTCAGCGCTGCTGCGCGAGGCCTGCCAATGGACGCTACAACTGTGGCGCGTGAGGGAGAAGAGAGGGGGGAAATCATAAAAATACATAAAACGCGCAAGCTGCACCAGTAGGCCGTTAAAACCGAGCATCACACTCCATCTCACGGCAAGGGCGCTCCCTTACCTCTGTCACCGCCTCAACTACAGACCTCGCGTGCATTCTGTTCCCGGAATGAGCAGCACGCCTATGATGGCCGTTTAACGGGAGGTAAGTGCTGAAGCAGGTGGGACCTGATGCCACTCTTCGCCATTAAGACATTGATTATCAGTAAACGACATGGGCCACCTGTTAGCCCTCGCACCACCACGAGCCCTCTCCCTCCCTCTCGAGGGCCTGGTTCTCTCCCGTCCCTCCGGCGCGAGCCCGAGGATATGGATGACTAAAGGGGGGGGGGGGGGGGGCACCTGGACTTAACCCCTTTGAGGCGCAGACCTCCAGGTTGAAGGCCGGCCAACCAAGCCCTGAATTATTAAATGAGCTCGCGTTGGTCCCGGAATTAAACAGCCGACAGTGGCGAGTTCCCGTCGGGCCTCATCTCACACACTCGTGGCCCGCTCCTCATCAGACCATGGCGCTGGGTCGGGACTCACAAGGATGTCGGGCTGCACTGTGAAGACCAGGGCATTTTGTGTGTGTGTGTGTGTGTGTGTGTGTGTGTGTGTGTATGTATGTATGTATGTATGTATGTATGTGTGTGTGTGTTTTCGTGAAGGGAATGCCACCGTACGACCAATCTCTGTAGGCCTCAAACATGGCCGTCTCTCTCACACACACACACACACACACGCACACACACAATCCGCTATTTATCTTGTTACTTTGTGAATGCTGTGCTGAGATATGAGACCTGTTCTGCGCTTAGAGCCCATTAGATGATAATAAGTGAGTTATCAGATCCATGGCGGCCTACAAAACAACCACGTACCGTTAACGGGCAAATCTGGTTTCCTTCGAATATTTTTACTGGTTATGAAGCATTGAGACTTTTCACCAATTTTTAATTTCACTTAATTGAAAATATGATGATATATCTTACGACACATTCCATAGTATTGTTAAAGAGTTGGCACAAGGTTGTGTAGCCTAATTCGCAAGGCGGTTAAGAAAGGTCTTTAAACTAACTAGAAAATAACACGACCGTCAGGGGCGAAAACAAATCTTTTTAAAAAGAATAGTGAATATGGTCATAACCTCTCTCTCTCTCGCGCGCGCACACACACACACACACACACACACTCAAGCATACGAGAAGCAAGGCCTACTAAGCGAGCTCATTTTAATTTCTGTCCTGGACCCATAATTTCATCTAACCTATAGGAGAGCAGACCCATGGGACTGGAGGCTCGGCTCGGCACAGCACGGCACATATTTGAGAGCCATTTGGGCCTATTGCACATGTGTAAGCCCGGAGACTACGGGAGGGCTCGCGCAAAGAGGGGGAGGGCAGAGAGTGTTTTTGAAAGCTGCCCTTCTCCTGTTTCGTTCCTCGTCCCTTGAGTTAGCGCAAATCTACATGGACAGCTCGCTCGCAGGAATCCAGATCAAACGACCGTTTCTGTTTGTAGGCCCGGGCTTCCACAAGACAAATCGTGCATTCACTCCGTCGGCGCGTTTTATCGAACCGATCCGTCATCGGGATCATGCGCGAGAGCAAAGCCAACGCAGCACTTTCTTTGCACTGCACGAGCCATTCTTTCCTGTACAGCCTGTTTTCCGCGAGCGACCGAGGAGGGAGAGCGAGTCTAAAAGTGTGTTAGTGTGTGTGGGCGTAACACATATGTGATTGTTATACAGTGAGTGTGCGTATTCAAGACACTTACTTGGTATTTGTTGTGTTCCAGTATATAGAGTCCAAAACAATGGCGCGGGACAGATTCACCTTAAAGGCGATAACCAAAACTCCAAAGTAACACATCCAAAGAGACTCCCCCATGATTCTTCCGCCAGGCGCCTCGCTGGGCTCTGCCGTGCCCCTCTCTCTCTCTTTTCTCCAAATGGACTCCGAAAAGGTCGAAATAAAACACCTCTGCCACAAACACCCCAAAATCGTGGCAATCCAAACTCCGACTCCTAAATCCTGACGGCAGTGGTAACGTGCCACAACCAGGAAGGGGCCACGGCAGCAACAAAAGCCAGCTCACAAGTCGCGCATCCACGGGCTCACGGCAACACTCCTCGAGTAGTCCCGGTAAGGCCGGGCACACAACTGCACTCTGCGGAAAGTCCCGTTATGGCTGGTGTGAAAAATCCCGCCGACAGTTACCGAGAGACGTCTGCACACAGATCCAAATTCACCTCTCGAAAGCACAGCGAGAGGCGGATGAGATTGAAGCGCACGGTACTTTTTCATTCGGTAAGGAGAGCGCGAGGCTGCGCGGACTCTCTTCCCTCAGCAGCGAGTCGACGGAAGCAGGGGCACAGACATTCCTCACACACGGGCGAGCCCCGTCGCCTTCTCCGCCGCTGTCCGTTTCCCCGCGCGCACACACATGGAGAATAAATCCAGACTATTTCCGTAGAGGAGAACAAAAACTCAGAATGAAGCTCGAGCAGCAGGTAGGACCAGCAATTCCATACGCGCGAGCCCTCCGCGAGAGAAGCAGGAAAAAAAACCACACAGGCGATGTATTCCGTTCAAAACCGATGGCCGGTAGAAGCCAACTCCTCACAACAGAAAAAATATGATCGATGATCAATGGGATCAGACAAGAAAATGCAGCTTAAAATGAAAATAGAAACACTGAACTCAAAAACCAAATAACAGAAAAATGAAAGAATGCGAAAACAATGTTAAAGTAAAGTTCTCATGGGCGACAGTAGCCCCCTGCGCTGTGACTATCGGTCGCTGTAACGGGACAAAATCTGCAGCTCCGTAGCTGAAACAGCTTCACTAAAAAAAACGCGCAGAGGCTTCGTCGATGCGCGAGCTGAACTGCAAGTAACCGCGAGCGTCTGCAAGGAGGTAGATTTGTCAGAGCTCATTCTTTGATGGCCCCGCCCATCGGCGCATCTGATTGGATGGCGCGCCTGAAGCCCGTTGAGGCGAAGCTTGTGCTTCGGACAGAAGCGACGTCAGGGCATCTGAAATGCCAACTTTGAGGGCATATACGCCCAGCGATGCGGGGCAGATGGATAACTTTTAATTCCTTTACATTTCCATGGTAACATCTCACCACCTCAATCATTAATTTCAGCTCAGGGTCTCGGCTTTTGTAAGGGAAGGGGGCACTTCTCTAGTTGACTGGCATTATTTGGTTCTTTGGAATGAAGGACAAGGGGCAGTGCGGGTAGACCGTAGCCACGACGACCCGCTTTCGTCTGGGTCCCGCCGCCATCAATCGTGATCGCTTGAGAGAGGCAACATGTGGGAAGTGGGAGAAGGAGGATGCTGCAGCGATGCTCCTCGAGCCCCGGATAGGCATTCCACGGACAACAGCGCACCCTGGCGGACATGAAGCCTTTGTCTGAGGGGACATGCGATCTTGAGATGAGAACATTTCATTTTCTGTGTAAAAAAGTGATCTAACAAGCATCTAACCCAGCAAAAGCCCGGGAGAGACCTGTCGGCGCATTGTGGTGAAATATGTTTTTGAAATATGTGGACTGAGCCTAGTTCAAAAGGGCTCTAAACTAGTCTGATGGGTTCAGGTGGGGGATGCGTGTTTCAGCGGCCTGTGTGTGTGAGTGTGTGTGCATGTGTGTGTGTTAGCGAGCAAAAGTTTCTAGACAGCTTGTTTATGCAAATGATTTCGTAGGTCAGTCTCACTATTTCGCACTAACAAGAACCAAATGGCTTCACACACACAACACACACACACACACACTCACACACGCAGACACGGCCTAGCGACAGCAGCTGCTCGAAAAAAATCTAGTAGAAAATGGAAGTGGACGTGTGAAGCCTCGCGCTTTCGGACGACTGTAATTCAATCAGGTCGCTTGTGCGCACTGCCTGTGCGTATTGCGCCGTTTGGGGGCACGAGGAGATAATCAAAGAGACAGATTTCACGTTGAGGAGATAATTGAGGTAGCATAATGAAATTGCCAATACACACAAAACTCTTACACACGCGCGCGCACACACACACACACACACGACGGCTTATCGACTTAGGGTATAGGGGAAATGTACCATCATTATACCGATCAAGGTCACCAGCTACTAGATTCTCAAACATCCCATTTCACATTAGCAAATAAAATGAGCCTTTTGCTTAAATAGCCAAGAATTCTCACGAGCGCATCGCTATTACTGTGGAAGCCGTTTGCATAGTTCAATGGGTAAAATCTCTGCGCAGATGTTACTTTAGTGAGGTGTGTTTTAAAATCTCTGTGCTATAGTTAATTAAAGCCTCTCTGCCTGTTTTCAGACACGCTGCCAGCTCCCGGGGCCCGTGAGACTTTGCTAGTTAGGAATGACGCTCCCACGATCGCCGACAGTCTGAACAATGGCACCTCGAGACGTGTGGAAGATCACCGGAAACGGCAAGTTCCCGAGACGCCGATAAAAGTCAGGTTATCCCGAGGCTGTGCTAAAATATCACCGTGCCCAGTTACACAGAACCACGCGACTGAGCTCTCAATTGCTCTGTCTGCAATTTATCCTTGTTACAAAATTTGTGTGTTGCTTTATGAGAGTTTATGTTTCTGCGTGTGCATAGAAGAGGTAACACCTCAACAGTTATTTGAATGTTAAAAAATAATCTTATATTATTTATAGCTATTACTTCATACAAGTAATCAAGACGCAAAGAACGTTAATCTAATAATCTATATTATTCGATAGGCTTAATGATACCAACGTCGTATTATTATTATTATTGCTGTTATTATTATTACTGTTGTTATTATTATTGATGTTATTATTATTATTATTATTATTATTATTATTATTATTATTATTATTATGTGCATATTTAAAACATGCCTATTATTTTAACAGCTTGCCATGGGTTGTTCACAAATTTGTACATATTTGAAATTAACAGAAAGTGTGCATTGCTTAGGCTTCATCCTGGCCAGTATAATGAACGGTTGTAACTGGAGTTTGAACTTTGACAGACACACTATGTTAAATAAACTAATTCAATCTAGAAGTGTCTCTTCATGACACCACTTAGTTACGACTTAACTGTGACTTCCTTCCAAAGCACACACATGTATAACTTCTAACTTATATAACCACTCTGTAGGCTACAAAATATGGTGTAATGACAGAAAACAATTGTTTTGTAAAATCCTTTATTTAAAAAGCAATGTAAAATATGGAGCCATGAAAAACGATGTCAGTGGATAATGTTGCTTCCCCAAATGAATGGATAACTACCTGACCTGTTAAATTGTTTGCCGTTGGGGTGACTGAATGTGAAGCCTACTTTAGGCTCTAGAATTACTGTGACTTCTTTTCAATTTCATTTGACTTTTTGTGTTATGATCTCTAGAGAGGAGTCGGCGCTGGTTTGGTAGCATGGCGGTAGCCAGACGCAGTCGTCCTTAGCGGACATGCAGAAATGAATCCGCATCAGAAAGAGAGAGAGAGTGAACCTACTAATTGTGACCGCAAAATAACTTTGGCCTTGTCGTTTTCCTTTATTTTAGGGCCAGTCGTCGGCGGAGATAGGGACCCTGGCGGAAAGAAGGCAGATTACGGGGTGAACTGGTGTTGTGCTCTGGCGGGATTATTTCGCAGACGCACACATTCGTACTCCCCCTTGGTAATGAAAAGAAAACACGGCGCCCCTCGTCCGGTCATCACTCTCTCATAATGGACACGGGGGAGCGGGGTCGCCGCTCGCTTACTGCCCTCACTCCGTGGACTAGTTGACTGGCCTGTTTATTCAGTTGCACGCACGCGTTACCGGGGACTGAGGCGGAGAATCCCACGAGGCATCGGGGTGCTGCGGACCCGCTGTGATCAAACGCAGTCCCACGGTATGCTCTCATTGGAGGCAAAACACACCTAACCTTCACCCAGCAATCACTCTCTCTCTCTCTCTCTCTCTCTCTCTCTCTCTCTCTCTCTCACTCACACACACACACACACACAGACACACACATATATATATATATATTATTATTATTATTATTATTATTATTATTATTTTTGCAAAGAATATCATGGTTTTAGGCACATTGTAAATTTCCCTTTGTTTCTTGTAACATATTTCGGCTATCCCGCCGATCGCAATGAGCATTGAGCGGTCGACGCAGTTTAGAACCTCCCCTGCGCAGTTCATGGTAAAAGTTTACTCTGCAGTTTGACACATGGAAACGGCCGCCTTGCGTTGGCCCCGAAATTCAATTAAATGAGCTGCTGCATGTACTGGATAGCTGTGGCCCTGGTGGCTAGGCCATCGGCCACGAACCATCAGAGTCGGCTTCAAATTACAGATGCAATTAGGAGAGCTGAAACTCTCTCTCGCTCTCTTTCTCACACACACACATTCGTGCATGAGCTGGCTAGCATGTGTGGGTCAGCTTTTTTTTTTTACTAGGCCAAATGGCATGACGGGTCGAGGTAACCCCCACGCTCGCGCGCCGCGCGCACACATTCCTAATTTGAGATTCCAGCTGCTGGGTGACGGCTGCTCGTTGGGGCGGATCCCTCACTCACACCAGGCGTCAAACGACATCAAAGGATTTAATGGAGCACACCAATTAATTGCGTAAAGACGTGTCGTTTCGAAGATGTGAAAATAACAGCTCTGTAAACAGTTTTCACGCAGTTCCGTTTCATTATCACGGCGTGACGCGCAATCTACATCTGGTACTGGAGGACTGCACTGCCGCCTGAATACACAGTCCCCTATTAACCACCCAAATACACACCAAGTCATCAAACGCAAGAGCTGGGACTGTTGCGCGATCTTTCTCCCTCACACTCAGCTCATCTGGACTTGACCCGGTGTTGGGCTACTCCCCTCACGCGGAGATTCCGGTACGTGCAGCATAGAGCGAAAAAAATCATCAGAAATCAGTACTCGGGGACAAAAGGGCTTAGAATGGCGGTAAACGGTGTCTAGATTTGGGCCAAAGCTTACCAACAAGTCTGTAGGTCCATTTCAATGTATTCAAGGGCATTTAAATGTCTCGATCCAAGAAATTCTTCTGCTATCCAGCAACCCTTCTGGGTCAATGTAATGCAATGTAATGGGGTAAGGGAGATGCATATTAACCCATCTGGCTCAGAATAAAGAGGTAATGGCTCAATAACATAGCCTACATATGCACATTAACTGAAGAAAAAAGAGGTTTGGGCCCCATAACACACACAAACACACACACACACACATATATATATATACACATACATACACACACACACACATTACCAACTGAATAAAGCAGTCAGGGCCCTGTAACATATATAAGCACTTCAACTCTCAGACTCCAACCGCTCCAGACATCCAGGGATGGCTCATCAACTGTGTTCAGGTGGGGTAAGGCCAGAGATACAACAGAGCACCACTAAGGTAAACAAGTTGAAGGAATTCAAAGGGATTTATTGATGAATTCAAAGGGATTTATTGATGAACGCTCATGACAATTTACAGGAGAACAATTTACAACAAGTCCAGACCATCATTTCCCTCCACACGCAAACACACACACACACACTTAATCACACAAATTTATCATTGCTCAAGTCTTACCTGAAAGTCCGGTATTGTCTCTAACCAAAGTACCACATAAGCTGCTGCACATTCACTCACACACACACGCGCACACACACGCACACACACACACACACACACACACACACACACACACACACACACACACGCAGGGCTAGCCTGCAGCTGAGTAGAAAAGAAAGGACTCGCTGTGCTTTCACTACTTACTTCTGCTGCACCTAACATCTAACAGCACGCACGCACGCGCACGCACGCACACACACACACACACACACACACCCTCTTCCTCATTTCACTATCAGGACTCAAGCTGAAAAAAGTTGTACAGGTTGACAGGTGAATCACATCAAAACATGAGTTGGAGTCTGTGTGTGTGTGTGTGTGAGAGAGGGAGTGTGTAGAAGTGTGTGTGTGTGTGTGTGTGTTGGGGAGTGTCTCCATTAAGGCCCCAGTGTTCCAGATGAAGTGAGGTGGAGGCTTGTTTCTCTCTCTGCCCTCCATCTCTCTCTGTCTCCCCCTGTGAGTCAGGCGTGCAGGAGGGGTCTCTCTCTCTCTCTCTCTCTGCCCTCCATCTCTCTCTCTGTCTCCCTCTGTGAGTCAGGCGTGCAGGAGGGCTCCATCTCTCTCTCTCGCTCTGTCTCTCCTCTCCATTGCTTCATTTCTCTTTAGGGGTCCTGACGGCACCCTGGGGTCCAGTCTAGGCCAACCACCAGGTCTCACACACACCCCCTGCTCTCACACACACACACACACACCCCACTCTCACTCACACACAAACACACACACACTCCTCTCTCTCTCTCTCTCAAAGACAGGATGGCTGCAGCACACAGTTCTCCTCCTTTCTCTTCCTCTCTGTCCCTCTCTCTCTTCCCCCAGTAGTCATCTCTATCTAGGGTTCTTCAACATCAAGCAAAGGATGAGACCGGCCACATGACCAGGGAAGAGAGAGAGAGAGAGAGAGAGAGATGGAGGCAGAGGCTAAAGGAGGAGGAGGAGAGGGGAGCCGAAGCAGGACGGAGTGAGAGTGCTGTGGGTGGTGAGTGACGGAGAGAGATGACGGAGCGGTCTGGGGGGCGGGGCAGGGCGGGGCGGGGCGGGGGCGGTGCTGGGGTGTCAGCGGGTCATTCGGTGGCCTTGAGAGAGAAGGAGAGTTTGGGCCGGCTCTTGCCCTTGCCCAGAATCATCTTCTGCTCCTCCTTCTGCTGCCGCTGCCGCTCCTGTTCTAGCTTCACCCGCTCCGCATGGATCTTACTCTGCTCCTCAACGATACGCAGCTGCTCCTCAGCCTGACGCGCAAACACACACACACACACACACACAGTTAGAATACACACACAAATACAACACCAGTGCACACACACAGTTGAAATACAGCACTGACACTTTTACACATCCACAATACAACACACACACCCGCAGTCAAAACAGAGCATCAGTCCATACACACACACACACACACACACACAGCAATGAATAACCCAGCTGGCATGGAATGCTAATCTCTGCCATGTTTACTAGCAGTCCACTCATTTGCATTTATGCATTTAGCAGACACTTTTATCCATTTTAGAGCAACTTTGGGGGCACAACGGTGGCAGCTGAGATTGGAACCCACAACTTTTCAGGCTACTTGCACACTAGCCAGGTTCCTTAACCACTACGCTACCACCTGCCTAAATGGCCACTCAATGCCCATTCGATGCCCAAATACTAACTCAGCCCAGTACACAGTGCCCACTCGATGCCCAAACACTAACCCAGCCCAGTACACAGTGCCCACTCGATGCCCAAACACTAACCCAGCCCAGTACACAGTGCCCACTCGATGCCCAAACACTAACCCAGCCCAGTACACAGTGCCCACTCGAATTATGTTAATTTCACATTTCCTTGAACCCTTTGGAGAGCTACTCTTCAGCAGGTGAGGAGATACTGGTTGCTCCTGAGCTACCTGTGGGAGACCCCTGAATAAAACCATCATGCCTCACTCACCTTGCCCTCCTGAGATTTACACACGTAGTTACCTGTTTCAAAGGTGCATTTTACTAATCTTTTGGTCTGTTTGGTTTGTTTTTCCTCATATCAGCACCTGTGACTTTCATCACAACTTTCAGCAGAAGCAGCGGTGAGGAGGTGGTCCTGGGTAGGAACTGGCTGAAGCGGTGGAGTGTAGGAAGGTAATTGTACTTTACTGTTGTTGCTGGGATGTGCCACTTGCTTGTTGTCCAGTGTCATCTCCACCACACTATCAGTGACACTTAGGCCAGACTGCTCTGTGCCATTTGTTTGCTTATTATTAGGAGTGTATCAACATAACAATTCATTATAAGAATCTCAACTCAACTTAAGGTTAGGCTCTTATGGTCTCAACTGTAGGACTATTGTACGACTGGTACACTTACTCCAACACAAATGGTTTAGTCTGGCGTGATCAATCACAAGTAGCAGTCTGACATGACATGCTGAATTTCATGGAACTGTTGGCAAGTGTCCCAAAACAGCAGAAAAATGGCACATACCATCAACAATAGTGCAGCACAATTTTTTTTTGTTGCTGTGAACCTGCAACTGACCTGACTGCCCAGATGAAACGGTTAGGCTGGGATGGTCTGCAGTGGGATGCCTTTCTCCTCGTCTTCAACTGATATGGTTAAATGTCCAACAAAAGCTTTGTTGTCTACAATAAACCAGTGTGACTAAACCCAAGCTTGGCTGCCTTAGTTTCCCTGGCCACTGGTTAATCTGAGTAAACTCACACTTTGGCTTGTATGTCACCTGGGACTGTCAATGTTTGTATACTTGCATTGTTAATGTTACCAAATTAACACAACTGAATCTGTACATGTCACTGTTTCTAGATTATGTGGTCTCTCATAACTTGCAGCATTGAAGCCACTCTGTGGATGTCCCTGAACACAGTGGAAATGTTTTCACTTTCCCCGTTTCCCTGTTTGGACCACCAACTTCACTCTGTCCAGGGACCCATATGATCGGCCACTTATGGTGTTTTATGTTTTAGACACCTTATGAGAATGAATAGATTCTTATCTCACAATAAAAAGTCAAATTAAATGTTACAGTCACTTGTCATCAGCACTTCTTTAATGAGGATTTGTTGACTTGTGGACATGTCTGTAAACGGTCATTACTTTTGTCTTCATGAAATGTAGGAGTGTCCATAAACATAACAGGACGAGGTCTTTTAGATAAATTACAAGACAAACAAATGGTGCCAAAGACTCATGTTAGCTGCATGGAAATACTCAGAGGTAATGGTAATGCTAAGTACAGGCTAAGGTTACAAGCTAATAGCATTTGAACTGTTTTATATACAGTTTATGATTTTCACACCCCTCCAAAAGTTCTGATGGTGTCATATTTACTGATGAACCAGTAGTTGGTAGACTTGAAAAACGAAGCTCCTTTAAATGTCTGCTTTAACAAGTTGCTGTTCCTAATTCAGACATGGACTAAGGCTAATGTCTGCTTTAACAAGTTGCTGTTCCTAATTCAGACATGGACTAAGGCTAACGCTTTGCTGCCACTCGAGCAAAGCTTAATTGTTCACAAACAGCAGCTAACAGCCCAAATAGGGAATCATATTCATCCAGGAAATACCAAACATTGTAAACAAGATGGAGCACTGAAGATGACCAGGTAAGGTAGATAACGTTTCTTTTACTGTTCTTTATCTACGATTAAGGTATAGCTAGCTAGCGACAGTGCTAAATACAAGGGTAACCAGTGAATGTTAGCATGCTACTATTAGGCTAACAGCTAAGAACTTCCCAACTGACAGCCTGTTAAAGTTAAGTTGAAGCCAATGAAAAATCATCAGAACAAGGCATTACTGTTGAGATGCTTTAATTAGACTATGGTATGCAATAGCATGATATTAGGTTTGATAGGGTTACATGACGAACTTCCACACCTGACAGCTTTGTAATGAACAACGCTGTGGGGCTGGGAAGTGCCATCATGAGTCAACCACGCCCATTTCTTATCTCTTCTTCAAGTCCTTGGCTGGGAAAATTTGGGTTTTGTTTTAAGGACAAGGGAAATATATATTTTTAAATAAAACGCCTTAGATGAAATGATAATTTTAAAGGTGAAAAGTTACACAGAAAATGGGCTACTTGGCCGTAGAGATCCATGGGAATGGGCGGGGTTATAAACTGTACTGCAACCAGCAGCCAGGGGGCAACTAGGCGTCCGAGTGCCTCAAAGTTTACGGTTTATGCACCGTCCATCCATGTATCTCTCTCTCTATCTATCTATCTATCTATATATATGCAGTCATTGGGCTAAATCAATTATGGCTTAATTGGGAACAACTTACATTGGCACCTGGCTATCGCAGTCAGGAACAGTATACAAGAGACGTGCACACTCAATAAAACAACCAGTATGAAAGGAGTACATGGAGTATTTCACATCAGATACTTCAAAAGAACACTACTCCTGCCTGACAGTATACTTTCTTTGAAAAAGAGTTTCAGTCCTTTGATCGCGCCCCTCTGCGTTTTAAGAGGTCATTTGTGTTTGCATTTTGTGAGTTGTGAATTCTTCATGGGGTGCTGTTATTGCCAGTTTTGCAGGCCTAATAAATGAAACAATCGGGATGATAGTTTTGCTGACCTGTGAGCACGTTGTTTTGGAAGCATGTGTGTGACGTTCTTTTCTATAAAGTATAAATCATCAAGTGCACCTGCACTTAAGAATCCCCACTACACCTGTGCATAGGTAGCTACAGGTCACCGCAGAGGTAGCTTCTTGTCATTCAAGGCGTTGATGATTGACGAATGAAATTGCATTCCCATGTGAAAATGATACAATGTTTACCCATGATTGTGATTTCTGACCTGGACTTCATTTCACTGAAACTCAAAGGGAAAC
>PYXC01001934.1:595000-600000 GCA_015244755.2 Tenualosa ilisha | reverse complement strand
CTCCATGAGGGCCTTGGCCTCCTCCACCCGCCGCAGCACCTCCTGCTCGATCTCCTCCCGCCGCTTCTCCAGCTCCTCCTCCACGCGCCTCGCCACCAGCTCCTCCACGCGCCTCGCCGTCCGCTCCTCGATCACGCGCTCCTCGATCTCCTGCTGACGGCTACACACACACACACAGTAACATTACACATCACACTCTTCAACCTGCTGCTGATGGTCACACACACACACACAGAGTAACAATACATATCACACAGACTAAGGTTAGATGTCACATTCCTCAATCTCCTGCTGATGGCTACACACACACACACACACACACACACACACACACACACACACCACACACACACACACACACTAACGTTAGATGTCACTCTCCTTGATCTGCTGACGGCCACACACACACACACACATATATAGTAATGTTAGGCATCACACACTCTTCTGTCTCCTGCTGATGGCTACACACACACAGTGTAAAATTAGACATCACACACCTCTATCACACACTCCTCAATCTCCTGCTGACAGCTACACACACACACACACACACACACACACACACACACACACAGTGTAACATTAGACATCACACACCTCTATCATACACTCCTCAATAACCTGCAGAGGGATGGATGGGTGTGACCAATAGTCGTTAACTAGTAATTAATCACTACTAACTAATCAATTAAGGAATGATTAGCTCATGAATATTTTAGTAATTCGGGCTAACGGGCAGTGAGTACAAGATCCAAAACGCACACGCACTAGTGAAAAGACCACTGAAACAGTCGTGCGTGCAGACGCACTAGTGAAAAGACCACTGAAACAGTCGTGCGTGCACACGCACTAGTGAAAAGACCACTGAAACAGTCGTGCGTGCACACGCACTAGTGAAAAGACCACTGAAACAGTCGTGCGTGCACACGCACTAGTGAAAAGACCACTGAAACAGTCGTGCGTGCAGACGCACTAGTGAAAAGACCACTGAAACAGTCGTGCGTGCAAACGCACTAGTGAAAAGACCACTGAAACAGTCGTGCGTGCAGACGCACTAGTGAAAAGACCACTGAAACAGTCGTGCGTGCACACGCACTAGTGAAAAGACCACTGAAACAGTCGTGCGTGCAGACGCACTAGTGAAAAGACCACTGAAACAGTCGTGCGTGCACACGCACTAGGACACAATAAACAGGACACAATAAACAACAGCCAGCCTTCTGGCAGACACAACCTACACAGCTTCTGCAAGTCTGTGTGAACATCTGTGTGAGTTCTGTGTCAGTTGGTGTGTTACCTCATGTAAGAGTGGTGGTGTTGGTGGGTGTGTGTGTGTTTGAGGGTGAGGGAGGAGGTGAGGAGAGAACACCACACCCAAGTGCTAGTTGACTCCATTTGCACTTAAAAAGGCAGTGCTTAAAGGGCAGTGTAAACAGGACACACACACACACACACACACACACACACACACACACAGAGACACACACACACACACACACAGTCCTTGGGGTGGTTACCTGAGAACATATGGCCTATCTGGTGTCAAGATCTCTTCTCCAAAGGAGAGGTCACGACAGAGGCCTAAGGGTCTATCTCACACACACACACACACACACACACACACACACACACACGACACGTTGGCCTCGTTTCTGTTCCTGACCACCACCTCCCCTCTCGCACAATCATCTCTATACATGTTGATGTGTCTCTCTCACACACACACACACACACACACACACACACACACACACACACACATTGAAGAACAAGAGCCCTAGAAAGGGCTTTATTCTGATAGCAAAGTAGAGAGTGACAGGAAGTGAGTAGGAGAGAGAGACGGGGAAGGATTGGGGGAATGACCTCGCGTTGGACCTGGGCATCGAAGGATTATTCATTTTCTGGTCAGTGCCACAAATGTATTAAAGTTCGGGGCGCATACCTAGTTATTTATGCGGCTACGTAACCAACCTTTATTTGATGTTCTGCTAGCACCCTAGTTCTGTGTTCATTTAACTGTGGGGCTACACCCTTCACTCACCTTCACTGGCGGAATGCCAGCGAGTGAATGATGCCACGATGACCCTCAGCTGTCTGTGGTATCGTGAAGGTAACACACACACACACACAGAGTGACTGACGGATGGCGAGGTCGATCCCTGGGCAGCAGGAGAGGTTGTTGAACAAGGCTCTCCCTTATCCAGATCCATGACTGAGTACTGCAAGGCCCCAGCCTCACCACTCTCCAGCACTGCAAGGCACCTAAGCCCCAGCCTCACCACTCTCCAGCACTGCAAGGCACCTAAGCCCCAGCCTCACCACTCTCCAGCACTGCAAGGCACCTAAGCCCCAGCCTCACCACTCTCCAGCACTGCAAGGCACCTAAGCCCCAGCCTCACCACTCTCCAGCACTGCAAGGCACCTAAGCCCCAGCCTCACCACTCTCCAGCACTGCAAGGCACCTAAGCCCCAGCCTCACCACTCTCCAGCACTGCAAGGCACCTAAGCCCCAGCCTCACCACTCTCCAGCACTGCAAGGCCCCAGCCTCACCACTCTCCAGCACTGCAAGGCACCTAAGCCCCAGCCTCACCACTCTCCAGCACTGCAAGGCACCTAAGCCCCAGCCTCACCACTCTCCAGCACTGCAAGGCACCTAAGCCCCAGCCTCACCACTCTCCAGCACTGCAAGACCACTGCAAGGCGTGCTCACAAGGCTACTACTACTCCCTGTGTGCTCTGTGTGTGTGTGTCTCCAATGCTCTGAATTCATATTTATGAGACTACTACTTACTGTGTGTGTGTGTGTGTTTGTCTCCAGTGCCCCGAATGCATGTTCAGCAGGCTACTACTACTCGCTGTGTGCTGTGTGTGTGTGTGTCTCCAATGCTCTGAATTCATATTTATGAGACTACTACTTACTGTGTGTGTGTGTGTTTGTCTCCAGTGCCCCGGATGCATGTTCAGTAGGCTGCTACTACTTCGCTGTGTGTGTGTCTCCAGCACTCTGCATGCGCATTCACAAAACTACCGCTCACTGTGTGTGTGTGTGTGTGTCCAGTACACTGGCTACCAGCGCTGGGTGTGTGGGTGGGTATGTGTGTGTGTGTCCAACGCTCCAGATGTGTGTTCACTACTCACAGAGAACAAACAGAGTGCAAACATCACTCACAGATCAGGAGAGTAGACCTATATACTTAAACTGTACAAAACATTCACTCTCCATAACTAGGCCTAAAATCAGCATACTGTAGTACCAAAATAAGGTACTCTCTCTGGATAAAAAGGCATCTGACTTCATCAGTGATCACTAGCCACAGAACACTGTTTTGTGCCATGTTGGCAGTTTAACTTAACCTGCACCACAATTTCCCCTGGTCCATGCAAAGTGCTGGGATCCTATTCGCAGACGTCTGAGAAAGCTCGGAGCGGCTGCAAGTGATCACCACACAACCATAAACACCTAAGACTACCGGGTTGGCTAGGGGGGTAAGATGAGCCTTTGTCACGTGGTGAAACTGACAGCAAACTACACAGTAAGACCGTAGCATTTAACGTCGATAAAATTGATGCCCCGTTAATATAGAAACATATGGGTGTCCACTATATTTGTTCATCCCTGACTGTATGCAGGAAAGTTGTGTAATACAGCGTGTTATGTTACATCAACTGGCTGCACTATTCATTTCTCCCCTAACGCCACTCCTCCGTGGGTCAATTTGCAAGCTAGTTCCACGAGAAACACTGCACAGGGAATTAGCATTAGCTTGCTAGCCGCTAGCCATTAGCTCAAAACAAGGAGCCATCACAGACAGGTAGATACTAAAGCCTGAGCGCTCAAGTTCACACAGTTGGCTAACTAGCAAGCTAACGCAGCTAATGTAGTCTCGCTCACTAACGACCAGGTACTCACATCTTCCTCTGTCTCTCCATTTCAGCTTTCTTCTCCTCTTCCTCTTTACGTTGCTTCTCGTCAATCGCGCTTCGCTTGCTGAGCGTTCGTCCGAAGATGTCTATCCTCTCAGGAGGCGAAGCAGGTCTCTCCCTGCGGGACGAGGCTGTTGTTGACCGAGACCTGGAGCGAGATTCACGCCGCCGACTCCTTTTAGACTCCCGGGATCTGGAACGTTTCTTGCTTCGCTCGGTGTCTCGGGACCTCGACCTGGAGCGACTGCGTCTTTTGCTGTGTTTGCTGCTTTTCGAGTGTTTGGAACGGGACGAACTGCGGCTTCTGGATCGCCCCATGGCCGCCGGTGAATAGGCTCAACACACCGCTAACCCCAAAATAATTCAAAACAAAAAGTCTGTGGACACGTTTTAAGGGCCCTTGCACCACATGCAACGTTTGATGGTGTCAGAGATTTGAAATTCTCCTCAAAATATGGTTAATTAACCTAAATCCTTGCGACCAAACAGTTGTGCTAGTTAAGTCAAGCCAAGATGGCGGATATAACACTTTTCCCAGAATACACTGCGCTCGGGCTTTTTCGTATTTTTTTCCGACTGGCAACGAAAGCTCGTATGCCAAGACCAGGTGTAAAACGGTCGCATATTCTCCAATTTAGAAATATGGTAGGCTATATCAAAAACGTTAAAAAATAATTTTATGAAACAAGAGCCTTATTTTGAGAGCTGTAGTATATTGTAATTGTGATTTTTTTATGTAGTATAGTTTAGTTCGGTTTACGTTAGGCTAGGCCTATACATTTTTAAATTGTGGCCAATATGGATAAATAATCTGGCTCATTTTCTATTTTAAACAAAAGCACAAATAAATAAATAAACAAACCAGTGCTTCTGGCTGCCAGGCAGGCAGGCACAGACATAACCCAAGATGGCATCCATAACACACATGCAGAAACTTCTGAGAGGTGGTTAATATGATGGCTGCAATAATTTGTCCACCACATCTCATCTCAACTTTCTTATAGGGATCTGAGTGTGATGCAGGATGCCCAAGCAGTGCAGTGCAGTGCCATGTCATGGCAGACTGTCAATG
>PYXC01001934.1:582500-587500 GCA_015244755.2 Tenualosa ilisha | reverse complement strand
CATATATGACTGTGTGTGTGTGTGTGTGTCTGTGTGAGTGTGAGTGAGTGCACACATATCTGTATGTATGTGTGCGTGTGTGTGTGTGTGTGAGAGAGAGAGAGAGGCTGAAACCATATGCACTCTTTTGTGTGTGTGAGACATAATAGAGGCACTAAGTTTGTGTGAGAAGTTTGATATGAAAGTTTTAAATATCGCCTATAGTGTGTGTGTGTGTGTGTGTGTGTTTGTGTGTACAAGTGTGTGTGTGTGTGTGTGCTGGAGAGAGATCCTGTGCCGCTCCTTAAGGTTGATGGATGACTTGACACATACAGATATGCAATTGATACTGAATATCCATCACCTTCCCTGTCTGTCGCACAGTATGCTACCCATCCTGCTGAGTGAGTGTGTGTGTGTGTGTGTGTGTGTGTGTGTACCTCATGACAGTTAAATAGCCTATTCTGTCTCCCTCCTCGTTCGTCTTCGACATGGACACAGTGACACGCACGCACGCACACACACACACACACACACACACACAAACACACATAGTCACAGCGTCATGCTCCTAAGTCCTCCTAAAGCCTTTCTGTCTCAGCAGGAGGGTAGCCCTGGAATGTGTGAATATGAAAGGACCTTCCATATGTGTGTGTGTGTGTGTGTGTGTGTGTGTGTGTGTGTGAGAGGGTTGCAGAGGCAGTGTTTCATTTCAGCTTTCTTTACAGATATCAATTCAATTCAATTCAATTCAATTCAGTTTTATTTATACAGCGCCTTTTACAATAGTATTGTCTCATGGCGCTTCACAGAAGGAGCACCCAAGAGCAACAGGGGCAAGGAAAAACTCCCTTATGTTCAGTTAATCTAGGAAGAAACCTTGGGCAGATCCACGACTCAAGGGGCTAACCCAACTGCCAGGGGTCATGGAGAAAAATTACAATCAGTAGTAACCATGACAGACTATAAGTTGCCTATGGTTTAGCTAAGGTTCATAATAGTTCATAATAGAGTATTATCCCACTTTTACATTACATGGTAATCAGTCTATAGGTGGTTATCAGGAATTATGGCTGGACAATGTAGCAGCGGCCAGGCATAGTGACAAACTCGAAGGAGTGAGATGGTTCATGGGGGTAACAGTAAGGGTCCATTTGACAGCGCCATTGTGAGGGGGGATCAATCACGAAGCCTCAGGAAGGGGAGTCGGGCCCAGCATCGGCGTCCAGGAAGGTCCTCTGTGATGGGGAGTCGGTCCTGACATGGGCCTCCCATAGTGTTGGTTGTAGTCCACTCAGGAGGGGAGGGTGAGAGGAGTCCGCCAGAGTGAGGCAGGGATGACACTCAGCAAAGATAATTGTGGACAGAGGAAAATAGTGAATTAGGCCAGGCTCACACATCAGAAAGCAAATGTGTAATTTGGGCATACATACATGTGTATAAAATATATATATATACATATAAATATTGAGAGAGAGCTGAAGGAGAGAGAGAGGGAGTTGTACGGCATGACACATGAAGGTTGTGCGGCGGCGCTAGGCTATAGCAGCATAACTAAGGTATGATGCATGGTAAACCAGCACCACTGCAGGGATGGTCAGTGGCTGCCATGCCTCGCAACTGGGGGCAACAGCAGAGGCAGTCCCTTCCAAAAGACCCATGAGAAGTGATGATTTGCCATGCACCATCCCTAACTATGGGAAACAGTAAAGAGGAAGGTTTTAAGTCTAGACTTAAAGGTATTGAGAGTGTCCGCTTGTCGAATGTGGGGGGGGAGATTATTCCACAGGAGGGGTGCACGGTAACAAAAGGCTCTTCCTCCTATCGTAGATTTTGATATTCTTGGGATTACAAGGAGACCAGCATTTTGGGATCTTAGGGTTCTAGGAGGGTGGTAAGGGACAAGTAAGTCTTTAATATATGTTGGTGCATCGCCCTTGAGGGCTTTGTAGGTTAGGAGGAGTATTTTAAAATCAATTCGACTTTTAATAGGGAGCCAATGTAGGGAAGCAAGGATAGGAGAGATATGTTCGTATTTTTTAGTCCTGGTGAGAGTTCAGGCCGCAGCATTTTGTATTAGTTGTAGGTTTTTGATGCAAGTATTGCTACACCCAGAGAACAGAGCATTGCAATAGTCGAGCCTGGAAGTAATAAATGCGTGTATTCATTTTTCAGCATCCTCAAAGGATAAGAACTTTCTAACCTTAGCAATATTTCGTAGGTGAAAAAAAGATGTTTTTGAAATGTGTTTTACATGACTATTTAGAGAGAGGTCCTGGTCAATAATTACCCCAAGGTCTTTAACTTTTGCATTACATGACATTGATAGGCCACTGAGTAAGTTTTGGTGATGGGGTAGAGTGTTGGTCAGCTGTTTAGGGCCAATCATCATAACTTCAGTTTTATCAGAATTTAAACAAAGGAAATTATTAGTCATCCAGGTTTTGATGTCTAGGAGACATGCATCAAGTTTAGTCATTGGCATATAGTCATTAGGCTTCATAGAAAGGTAAAGCTGGGTATCATCAGCATAGGAGTGGAAAGTGATACCATGTTTCCTTATAACAGATCCTAACGGTAACATGTACAGGGAGAACAGCAGGGGACCTAGCACTGAGCCTTGGGGTACACCAAACTTTACTTTGGTATGGGTTGATGACTCATTATGAGCGTGTACAAACTGGTAGCGACCAGAGAGGTATGATTTGAACCAGGCTAATGCAGTGTCTTTGATGCCTATCATGTGTTCAAGTCTGTGTAGTAGGATACCATGGTCAGTAGTGTCAAATGCAGCACTAAGATCCAATAGGATTAATATTGATATATATCCATTATCAGATGCGATAAGGAGGTCATTGAAGACTTTAACTAGGGCTGATTCTGTGCTATGATTAGTTCTAAAGCCTGACTGGAAGGTTTCCTGGATATTATTGTCATTTAAGAAGCTACAGATTTGCTTAGACACTATTTTCTCAAGTATTTTTGAAACAAATGGGAGGTTCGATATGGGTCTGTAATTAGCAAGGACATCAGGATCAAGGTTTGGTTTTTTAATTGATGGTTTGATAACTGATGTCTTGAAGGATTTTGGGACATGCCCAGCTATGAGTGAGTCATTTATAATTTTAAGAATCGTCTCAGCCAATAGAGGGAGAGCTGCCTTAAGAAGATCAGTTGGGATAGGGTCCAATAAGCATGTTGAGGCTTTAGCTAAAGAGATCAAAGATCAAAGTAATTTCTGATATATTGGTGGGTGTGAATGAATCAAAGTATGTTACAGGTTGACTAGAGCTAGCTGTAACCATTACATGTGGTCCAACTGGATTTGAGGTTACAAGGGAATTGTGTATTTTAAGTCTAATAGATTCAATTTTGTCATTAAAATAGTCCATGAAGTCCTTGCTGCTTAGAGTTAATGGAATGGAATGGGACACCTTGTTCCTGCTTTTTGTTAAACGGGATATAGTGTCAAAAAGGAATTTTGGATTATCTTTATTATTGTGTATAAGTGAGGAATAGTATGCTGATTTGGCATTGTTAAGTGCTGTCTTGTACTCTTTTAAGCTATCTTTCCAAGCAAGGCGGAACACTTCAAGTTTAGTGGCATACCATTTCCTTTCAAGTCTACGAGCAGCTTGTTTCAGTAAGCGAGTCTGTGTGGTATACCATGGGGCAATTTTTTCTTGTTTCCTAGTTTTCTTTTTGAGTGGTGCAATTGTGTTGAATGTGGAGTATAGCACATTTACAACACTGTCAGTTAATTGATCAACTTGGGTTGGGCTTGGCATAGAGCCTTCTAATACAGGGCTATATTGGCTCAGCAGAGGCTCAAGGAGAGACGGAATTTTTGCTATGAAGTCATCTGTAGTTTTGGGAGTTATGTTTCTAGTGTAGTAGTAGACTGAGTTAGGTGCTACATAGTCTAATGTGATTTTTAAAGTTAATAAGTAGTGGTCAGTTAGTGTAGAGTGTTGAGGTAGGGTTGTAAGTTGTTCTATTTGTACTCCATGTGTCAGAACAAGATCAAGGGTGTGGTTACCTTGATGTGTAGGTGTGTTTACATTTTGGGAGAAGCCAATGTGATCAAGCAGAGATTGGAAACTAATTGCCAGGCTATCATTTGCAACATCGATGTGGATATTAAAATCACCTAATATGATTATCTTTTCTGTTTTAATGACTAGAGCGGACAGGAAGTCAGAGAATTCTGATAAGAATTCAGTGTAGGGGCCTGGAGGTCTATATAATGTTACAATTGTTAAGGGTTTAGCACCATTCCCATCAGGATGAATCAAGTTAAGAACAAGAACTTCAAAAGATTTAAAAATATAATCAAGCTTAGGGGCCATAGTGAGATTTGAATTGTGAATTGTGGCTACTCCACCACCACGGCCATGACGACGTGGTATGTGATAATTTAGATGACTAGGGGGGGTAGCTTCATTTAGTGGGAGGTATTCATCAGGTTTTAGCCAGGTTTCTGTAAGACAGAGTATGTCAATTTGATTATCAGAAATAAGTTCATTTATTAAAGTCGTCTTTGAAGAGAGCGAACGAATATTTAATAAGCCAAATTTCAGTTGTGATTTCTGGCTATATTCTTTTTTTGTTTCTGGTTTTATTTTTGTGAGGTTGGTATAATTTATACCTCTGCCGGGTCGTTTTGAAAACGTTTTAGTCGCGGACACTCTCACTGTCTGTCTGCTGCTAGGGTGACGGCGGGGCGGCAGAGAACTGTGTAGGACAGTAATTCTGCTACCTGGACCAAACTCTGGTTCATCAGGAACAAGCCGAGTTTAAGTGACGGTCAATGTTCCTAGAAAGGAGCTCAGCACCCATCCGAGACGGATGGATACCATCTCGATTCAAAAGTCCAGGCTTTCCCCAGAAGGAGCTAAAGTTATCGATGAAGCCCACATTGTTATCGGCACACCATCCTGACAACCATCGGTTCAGTGAAAAAACTCTGCTGAGCATTTCTTCACCGCGTTTAATAGGTATGGGACCAGAGAAAGTTACAG
>PYXC01001934.1:575000-580000 GCA_015244755.2 Tenualosa ilisha | reverse complement strand
ACACTAACTTCACTACTTGCCCTGATACTGCTTTTAAAACACTAACTTCACTACTTGCCCTGATACTGCTTTTAAAACACTAACTTCACTACTTGTTACTTTACTTGTTTTCCCTGCCTACTCATCCAGATTCCCTGCAGAAGTCCAAACTCACTCAGAGTCCAGCCACTCACTCAGAGTCCAAACTGAATGGGCCAGCCACTCACTCAGAGGTGTGGATGTTGGACACGTCGTTTGATGCCAAACGCTCTCCAACCAAACCAGCAACATTATGGCTGTCGTCAGTAGCCTATCCATCACTATCGTTTGACTACTGAAAAAAAACGCTCCAGTAACATTATGGTTTTAATATCCCTGTGTTTTCACCCATGTCTCCTCCCTCCTCCATGTCACTCAGTTCGATGGTGGCCAATAGACACGCATGATAAGTGACCAGTTCATCATGCACATAGGGATCAGTTCATTTACTGGCTCAGAAACAAGAAGAAATGTCATTTCACGGCGTAACAAGTTGGTAACGCAGAAAAGTTACTATAGTTAGTATTAGAGGGTAAGGCGTAACATTATTGTGATATTATGGGATGCCTTATCCTCAGTACTGATACAGGGCTATAAGTTCACCCTGTTTCCCATAGCTTCATTCAGTTAGCATAGGCTGCAGGTGCACCATTCATTCAGTCCACATTGTTACATACAAGGCAATACATCCTTCTAAGGCAGTGTCAGTGCAATACATCCTTCTAAGGCAGTGTCAGTGCAATACATCCTTCTAAGGCAGTGTCAGTGCAATACATCGCTCTAAGGCAGTGTCAGTGCAATACATCGCTCTAAGGCAGTGTCAGTGCAATACATCCTTCTAAGGCAGTGTCAGTGCAATACATCGCTCTAAGGCAGTGTCAGTGCAATACATCGCTCTAAGGCAGTGTCAGTGCAATACATCCTTCTAAGGCAGTGTCAGTGCAATACATCGCTCTAAGGCAGTGTCAGTGCAATACATCGCTCTAAGGCAGTGTCAGTGCAATACATCGCTCTAAGGCAGTGTCAGTGCAATACATCGCTCTAAGGCAGTGTCAGTGCAATACATCGCTCTAAGGCAGTGTCAGTGCAATACATCGCTCTAAGGCAGTGTCAGTGCAATACATCGCTCTAAGGCAGTGTCAGTACAATACATCGCTCTAAGGCAGCGTCAGTGCAATACATCCCTCTAAGGCAGTGTCAGTGCAATAAATCGCTCTAAGGCAGTGTCAGTGCAATACATCGCTCTAAGGCAGAGTCAGTGCAATACATCGCTCTAAGGCAGTGTCAGTGCAATACATCCCTCTAAGGCAGTGTCAGTGCAATACATCCCTCTAAGGCAGTGTCAGTGCAAGATTACAAAAAAAGAAACAGTGTTTTATTTTTACAAATGTTCTGTACCAACAGAAAAGCGTCAATAGCGGCTTATTCAAACGGCAGGAACTAAGACAGATGTAAAAAAAAACTGCCCTGCAACCTTCATTTCTCTTTTTTGTCAAACTAACTTCCCTCCTAGAAATTAAAACTCGTGGGTCTTCCGCATGATTCCTTACTGCTCTGCGCTTGCCTGAGCTTGTGCTCAAATGGAAGGAGAAACAAAAACACACCATCCCACCACCAATACAAACACACCGTCCAACCACCAATACACACACACTGTCCCACCACCAATACACACACACTGTCCCACCACCAATACACACACACCGTCCCACCACCAATACACACACACCGTCCCACCACCAATACACACATGCAAGTAAAAAAAACACAGTGGGGTAGTTTGTCATGAAAATCCTATAAAAAGGCTCCAGTGCTGCGCTGTGCGGCGATCAGCACAAAGGAAAGCAGAGAGAGGCTGCAGCGTGGAGGACGGACAGCTTTTAAGCAGAGAGAGAGGCTGCAGCGTGGGAGACGGACAGCTTTTAAGCAGAGAGAGGCTGCAGCGTGGAGGACGGACAGCTTTTAAGCAGAGAGAGAGGCTGCAGCGTGGAGGACGGACAGCTTTTAAGCAGAGAGAGGCTGCAGCGTGGAGGACGGACAGCTTTTAAGCAGAGAGAGGCTGCAGCGTGGAGGACGGACAGCTTTTAAGCAGAGAGAGAGGCTGCAGCGTGGAGGACGGACAGCTTTTAAGCAGAGAGAGGCTGCAGCGTGGAGGACGGACAGCTTTTAAGCAGAGAGAGGCTGCAGCGTTGGGGACGGACAGCTTTTAAGCAGAGAGGCTGCAGCGTTGGGGACGGACAGCTTTTAAGCAGAGAGAGGCTGCAGCGTGGAGGACGGACAGCTTTTAAGCAGAGAGAGAGGCTGCAGCGTGGAGGACGGACAGCTTTTAAGCAGAGAGAGGCTGCAGCGTTGGGGACGGACAGCTTTTAAGCAGAGAGAGGCTGCAGCGTTGGGGACGGACAGCTTTTAAGCAGAGAGAGGCTGCAGCGTGGGAGACGGACAGCTTTTGAGCAGAGAGAGGCTGCAGCGTGGGAGACGGACAGCTTTTGAGCAGAGAGAGGCTGCAGCGTGGGAGACGGACAGCTTTTGAGCAGAGAGAGGCTGCAGCGTGGAGGACGGACAGCTTTTAAGCAGAGAGAGAGGCTGCAGCGTTGGGGACGGACAGCTTTTAAGCAGAGAGAGGCTGCAGCGTTGGGGACGGACAGCTTTTAAGCAGAGAGAGAGGCTGCAGCGTTGGGGACGGACAGCTTTTAAGCAGAGAGAGGCTGCAGCGTTGGGGACGGACAGCTTTTAAGCAGAGAGAGAGGCTGCAGCGTTGGGGACGGACAGCTTTTAAGCAGAGAGAGAGGCTGCAGCGTTGGGGACGGACAGCTTTTAAGCAGAGAGAGAGGCTGCAGCGTTGGGGACGGACAGCTTTTAAGCAGAGAGAGGCTGCAGCGTGGGAGACGGACAGCTTTCAAGCAGAGAGAGAGGCTGCAGCGTTGGGGACGGACAGCTTTTAAGCAGAGAGAGGCTGCAGCGTTGGGGACGGACAGCTTTTAAGCAGAGAGAGAGGCTGCAGCGTTGGGGACGGACAGCTTTTAAGCAGAGAGAGAGGCTGCAGCGTGGAGGACGGACAGCTTTTAAGCAGAGAGAGAGGCTGCAGCGTGGAGGACGGACAGCTTTTAAGCAGAGAGAGAGGCTGCAGCGTGGAGGACGGACAGCTTTTAAGCAGAGAGAGGCTGCAGCGTGGAGGACGGACAGCTTTTAAGCAGAGAGAGGCTGCAGCGTGGAGGACGGACAGCTTTTAAGCAGAGAGAGGCTGCAGCGTGGGAGACGGACAGCTTTTAAGCAGAGAGAGGCTGCAGCGTGGAGGACGGACAGCTTTTAAGCAGAGAGAGGCTGCAGCGTGGGAGACGGACAGCTTTTAAGCAGAGAGAGAGGCTGCAGCGTGGAGGACGGACAGCTTTTAAGCAGAGAGAGAGGCTGCAGCGTGGAGGACGGACAGCTTTTAAGCAGAGAGAGAGGCTGCAGCGTGGAGGACGGACAGCTTTTAAGCAGAGAGAGGCTGCAGCGTGGAGGACGGACAGCTTTTAAGCAGAGAGAGGCTGCAGCGTGGGAGACGGACAGCTTTTAAGCAGAGAGAGGCTGCAGCGTGGAGGACGGACAGCTTTTAAGCAGAGAGAGAGGCTGCAGCGTGGAGACGGACAGCTTTAAGCAGAGAGAGGCTGCAGCGTGGAGGACGGACAGCTTTTAAGCAGAGAGAGGCTGCAGCGTTGGGGACGGACAGCTTTTAAGCAGAGAGAGGCTGCAGCGTGGGGACGGACAGCTTTTAAGCAGAGAGAGAGGCTGCAGCGTTGGGGACGGACAGCTTTTAAGCAGAGAGAGGCTGCAGCGTGGAGGACGGACAGCTTTTAAGCAGAGAGAGGCTGCAGCGTGGAGGACGGACAGCTTTTAAGCAGAGAGAGGCTGCAGCGTGGGAGACGGACAGCTTTTAAGCAGAGAGAGGGCTGCAGCGTGGGAGACGGACAGCTTTTAAGCAGAGAGAGAGGCTGCAGCGTGGAGGACGGACAGCTTTTAAGCAGAGAGAGGCTGCAGCGTTGGGGACGGACAGCTTTTAAGCAGAGAGAGGCTGCAGCGTGGAGGACGGACAGCTTTCAAGCACGGCTCCACCAATCAGATCGCACTCTCCCTCAGGGACGCGCCTGCACACAATCAAGCTATCGCGAGAGAACACGGGTGTTAGACACAATTAAGACAGGTAGGGTAACTACCCTAGCAAAGGCCACGTATCACACACACACACACACACACACACACACACACACACACACACACACACACACACACACACACACACACACACACACACACACACACACACACACACACACACTGCTGATGCAAATAACCAGCTAACATTGTCACTGTCAATATTTGAATTTAGTTATGTGTAGTATATACTATTTGTATAGTATATAGTACATAGTATATGCTATACACACACACACATTGAAACAGCTGACCCCATGTTGACCTTCCACTAACATTATGCTCACAGTCATTCCCCCTGGCTGAGGTCAAAGGTCACTGATGGGGTTAACCCACCCCAAAGGGGAACACAGTCAAATACACAAATACACACTAATACACTCTCACACACATAGATGCAAACACACACTTACACACTGACATGTCAACCTTCTGCAAACAACACTATCTTACTCTCAGTGAGACACACACACACACACACACACACACATACTTAAAAACCCCCTCCACACACAGAGCAGGTCGATCTGACCAGGTGCAAGAAATGCCATGAGGAGAGTGTGTTCCTCAGCACATGCCCACATGTGCACACACATACACAAACACACACACAAAACACACACACACAAACATAACACACACACATGGTTGTGTGAGAAACCTGAGGTGTGAGTCTGAATACAATCAGTCTAAAGATCATCAAGATTGGATATGGCATTGGGTCAGCCACACATACACACACACACACACACACACACACACACACACACACTCACACTTGAGCCAGCTAA
>PYXC01001934.1:450000-565000 GCA_015244755.2 Tenualosa ilisha | reverse complement strand
TGGTTTGCTGACTTTGTAGGGAGTGTATGCCTAGGGTACTCACATAATCACATGTTGAGTGCCACCTGTCTGCTAAAAGTTCTGACTAGAAAGGACTGAAGGTCAGTGCATGATAAAATACCATGATGGTTAGGCTAAATGTCTAAAAGGCTTGCCATAAGCCTAGTTTTGGGCTATAGCCTATGTTATTCATGTTTCAGTTGAATAGCTGAGTGGCAGTAAAAGAACGTTCTACGAATGTTCCTGGAATGGCTAGGTTCCAGGAAAGTTCAGTGAACATTCCCGCACATTTCACCAAAAGCCAGTGTTACCCTGACTTACAGAACACCATCCAAGTTACCTATAGGGAACATTCGCATCGCATCTTTCAGTGAATGTTCCCAAACCCTTCAGCAAACGTTCTCTGAATCTAAGATTGTGTGCTGAAAAATTGGTGTTGTGAAGCGATACCTGCCATCGCATGTATTGCAATGCCGTCCACATGCTTTGGACACCTGTAGTGTTGGCAGAGCAGACACAACATGTAACACTTAATGGTGCCCTTTCCTCCAAATTAGTTTCATGTACTGGCTCACCTCAGGGCTGTGTTCTCTCCCCCCTCCTTTTTCTGCTAGACACAAATGACTGCAGGAGGAATTATGTGAACAGACAATTTGACTGATGACACAGTCATAGTTTGCCTTTTAAGCAATGATGAAATGGTCATGGTACTGCTGTTGATGACTTTATTGCTTAGTGTATAGAGTTGTATTTATCTACTGATGCTGCTAAGACCAAAGATATGATAACTGATTTCTGCAAGTCTCTGAAATCTTTCACACATCCTGGAATTCAAAATGAAATATAGATATTGGGGAGCTGTCAGTCACAGCAAACTGCCCTTCAGAGCACCAGTGATGTCATGTGTAAAAAGGCCTTTGTAAGGAAGATGGATATGGCCACAGATCAGTAAGGGCTGGTTATCAAAGGTGGTTACTGTGGCAGCAAAGGTGGTTCATCTCACCCAGTTGCAAGATGTGTCCCCTGAGCACCCACTGTTTAGGGAATTTAGACTTCTCTCATGCCAGCGTTTCAGAATTCCTACTGTAAGAAAGGACAAGGCTGCCAGAGATTCTTTTATTCCATTATGGGGGGGGGGTCCACTTGAGTATTTATTGACGTGTATGTGTAAATCAATGTGAAAGTTGAACTTGAGCCAGTGCTACATAATAGGTTTCAGACAACACACAAGATCATTGAAATGATCTGCCGACATCCTGAATTGCCTACAGTTCATCTCCTCATCTGCTTCCCTAGTGGTCGAGTGGCAGGTGGCATATTCTCCCATCTTTGCCTAGACAGACTATCTCTTTGTACAACTTCTCATTGTCTTTTGGTGTGACATGGTTCAACATGGGTCAGCTCCAACTCCAGCCAGGTGCTCTCCTGCTTAGTGGCCTTGTTCTCTGTGACAGG
The DNA here is from genome assembly GCA_015244755.2 of Tenualosa ilisha. Classification (NCBI taxonomy): domain Eukaryota; kingdom Metazoa; phylum Chordata; class Actinopteri; order Clupeiformes; family Clupeidae; genus Tenualosa; species Tenualosa ilisha. The sequence continues at coordinate 563,545 of PYXC01001934.1, read as the reverse complement.
AAAAGCGAGACCAGAATGTAAATACTCAACTGACGAGTCTCACATGACTCATGACAGGTCCAGAAACTCAACGCCCTTCAGTGTTTTTACGGTAAATTGCTGTCAAAGCTTTGAAAGGTCCACGACGGCATCAAGGCAACCAGCTGCAGATTTGCTACTCCGTCAGTGTGGTACTGACTCCTCTCATTTGCTACTCCGTCAGTGTGGTACTAAATTCTCTCATTTGCTAGTCCGTCAGTGTGGTACTGACTCCTCTCATTTGCTACTCCGTCAGTGTGGTACTGACTCCTCTCATTTGCTACTCCGTCAGTGTGGTACTAAATTCTCTCATTTGCTAGTCCGTCAGTGTGGTACTGACTCCTCTCATTTGCTACTCCGTCAGTGTGGTACTGACTCCTCTCATTTGCTACTCCGTCAGTGTGGTACTGAATTCTCTCACTGAATTCTCTATGGGTCAAAACTGCCCTCAAAATCAGGGCTACGAGTCGAAACTGCTGAGGTTCTCCTTGAAGAAAACCAGGGAGAGAGAGAGAGAGAGAGAGAGAGAGACGTGAGGTGGGATCCTCAGATGACCAGATCTGAACGGGTCCTCAGTAATGCAGTATGACTGTCGCAGTGTCAACTGTGTGCAGTATCATACACATGAGGGTGGACAACAGCATATGGAGTTAATGGGGTTACTGCTAAAACTGTGTGTGTGTATATATGTGTGTGTGTGTGTATATGTGTGTGTGTATATGTGTGTGTGCGTGTGTATGTGTGTGTGTGTATAAGTGTGTGTGCATGTGTATGTGTGTGTATGTGTATGTGTGTGTGTGTGTGTGTGTATGTATGTAACTCTCTCTCCCTGTCACTCTGTTATTTTTTCCCTTTTTTTCACATGAAGACACACACACACACACACACACACACACACACACACACACACACAACCGATCTGATTAACAGGGTCAAATGTTTTGACAACACACTAAAAACATTAGTGGTCCTAGCTGGAGGGAGAGAGAGAGAGGAAGAGAGAGAGAGAGGGAGGGAGGGAGAGAGGAAGAAGAAAGGAAAGCAGTCTGATGGCAATCTCTCTTTCTTTCTTTTGGAGGATTACAGCAGGATGTGGCTAAACAGCCACAGGGCACACACACACACACACACACACACACACACACACACACACACACACACTAGCCTGTGCGTGGGTGAGCGGTCGGGTGGACGCCACAGTGAAGGAGGGGATTGTGGGATACATGGACTAGAACAAAGGATGATGGGAACGGTGTGTTAGTTCTGTTTCTGGTTCTGCGAGTGTGTGTGTCCGTGTCTGTGTTAGGCCTGTGTTTGATCCTCTGTGTGTATACGTATCTGTGTGTGTGTGTGTTAGGCCTGTGTGTGTGTGTGTGTGTGTGGGTCTACGTTGTACCAGATTCTCTAATTCTCACACCTACCGACAAACGTCAAATGAGCTTCTCCTTTAAGTGGTGCTACATGGACTACATCTGCCATGCCAGCCCACGGCCACCACAGAGAGAGAGGGAGGGATTTCTGCTCGGAGTCATCTGTTGTAATGTCGCCGCCAGAAATCCACATAGCCCAGTAAACCAGCTGAGGGGATCACACACACCTCCAGCCTTTTTATCTCCACAGTAAAAAAGACAAAGGCAGGCATGTGTCTCTGGAGCTTATTCCTGGCAGACAGCTTCCCCATTAGAAGCAGACTGAAGAACTCATTGGCTGAATTACACATTGGTTCTAGTGGAGATGTATGGGAATGGTACATCCAAACTGTGAGATGAAGTTGGAACTAAAAGGTATTATTTAGAGTAGGACTAAGTTTAAACCGTCTGTCTTGAGATCAGGTTTAAACCGACTGTCTTGAGATTAGGCTTAAACGGTCTGTGTTGAGATTAGGCTCAAACTGGCATTATTCAGTTTCTCTGCCTCCATATCTCCATAGAGCTGGGAGCAGTCATAGGTTATGCATAGTGCAAGTTTTTGCCAATACACACATATAAGTGTGTGTGTGTGTGTGTGTGTGTGTAAATAATGTGTTTCATTACTTAATAACTGTTAGTGTGTACATGGAACATATGAATGTTTGAGAGAGGGCACACGCAAGTGTGGGTGTGTGTGTGTGTGTCTGCTGTGTAATCCACCCCTGTGTTTTTGCTCTCAGTCACATGATGAAGTGAGGACTGCTTTGTTCCGACATGTCATAACACAGTTAGACGCCAGTCTATAAAACACACACACACACACACACACTTAAACACTTTCACGCACACACACACACTTATACACTTACACACACACACACACACACACACACACACTTTAAACACACCTTTCAACACGCACACACCACACAGATTTCTCACACACAGACCACACACATGCCATACACGTGTCTCTCTGGTTCAAATAAAAATGACCTTCTTATGGGTTTCAAATTCTAAGGTACTAACACCTGCTTTCCTGTCACTGAAACCGTGCACACACACACACACTCAGCCCCCCCCCACACACACACTTTAAGACGAGCCTTGAGATAAACTGAGATGAGAGGAAGGATCAGAGCAGAGAGTGTGACTGGGAGAGTTGTGGTGGGGGAGGTGTGTGTGTGTGTGTGTGTGGTGTGTGTGTGTGTGTGTGTGTATGAGAAAGAGACAGAGGGAAAGAGAGAATGGGGGAACCTCCATGTTCAGCCCAGAAATTTGATATTGTTTGCAGACAGGAACACTATTACAGGTGGCTTACCCCTCAACACACACACACACACACACACACACACACACACACACACACAGACAAAAAGCTTTTTTTCTTTCCCAGGGGAAAAGTTAACACTTGAAGAGGTCTCCATGAAAAGGCTTTTTTTCCATCTCCTAAACCGCTCTCAACCCCCAACCCCCTGTCTCCTGTGTGTGTGTGTGTGTGTGTGTGTGTGTGTGTGTGTGTATCTGTGCTTCTACTAGCTGTGTGTGTGTGTGTGTGTGTGTGTGTGTGTGTGGTGTGTGTGTGTGTGTGTGTGTGTGTGTGTGTGTGTTTCTATTAGCTGTAGGACTAGCCATGCAAGAGGAGGGCTTTTCTATAGTTCCCATTTCAACAGGTTTTATACCAAATGATTGTAACCAAGGGAAATAAGGGAGAGACAAGAGGACAGAAAGAGAAAGGGGAGGTAGAGAGAGGAGGAGAGGAGGGGAAAGAGGAGGAGAGAAAGACAGGGGGTGGGATAGAGAGAGGAGGAGAGAAAGAGAGAGGTGGGGAAGGGGAAGGTTCAGGGAAGAGAAAGAGTGAGTGAGTGGGGGAGGTTAGAAAGAGAGAGGGATAGAGAGAGGTGGTGAAAGAGTGAGTGGGGGAGGTTAGAAAGAGAGAGGGATAGAGAGAGGTGGTGAAAGAGTGAGTGGGGGAGGTTAGAAAGAGAGAGGGATAGAGAGAAGAAAGCAAGAGTAAGTGGGGGAAGTTAGAAAGAGAGAGGGATAGAGAGAGGTGGTGAATGAAAGGGACAGAGGGGAGATGAAGAGAGAGAAGAGAATAGAGAGATCTGTAGGGGGTCCCCCTCTCTACGGGACACCACTCACCATCATTCATCCCTCTCTTTCCTTCTTTCGAACTCTCACTCTCCCCTCCCTCTCTCTCTTGCTGTTCACTCTCCTATGCCCCCCCCCCCCAAGTAGAGTTTAGACTTTGGCAAGCTGACTGGTCATTGCAAAGAGCACCAGAGATGCTGATTGGTCATTGCAAAGAGCATCGGACTTGCTGATTGGTCCTCTCCCCTTTTGTTCCCTGTTCGTTTTCTTCTTTTCTTTACCCTTCATGGCATCTGCAGGAAACACCAATCAACTCCCAGTCCCCGAGGACAGGAGATTACATCACACACACACACACACACACACGCACAGAGGAACGTATCCCACTAACTAAAAGTTACAAAAGACCAGGCAGGAGTGACATTAGAGTAAAGTAGATCTCAGCAACACACACACACACACCTGTTGATTTTCTGCCAGCCTTCCATTGACCTTGCTCTATGATCTGACCCAATATGATACAACACAGCACCTATTAGTGATAACACATGAACACAAGTGGAAAGTCAGTGAGATGTAAAATGTCTAGTAGCCATCTTTGGCCACAGCCTAAAAGAATGAAAGGAAGGAACGAGTGTTAAGTTAGCTTGTTTTTCTGTTAGCTTGCTTCTAAGTAGCCATTGAGAGTGATCCTCAGCACTATCACTCTCACTCTCACAACAGTTGCAGACACTACAGATGCATTGTTATTAATGCGCGGAGTCTCCTTTCTAGGGAAGAATGCCTGAAACGTGAAGGATAGTCCAAAGTGCCGTATTCTCACATCACAACTCTCACATCAGGAACAAGGCATCAACTAAGTTTAGCTGAAATTAGGTTACTAAATCTCCAACCACACAAAGTTTATGAATATTACTGGAATTACTATTACTACTGTTCCTATTAATGGACGGTCAGTTACCAAACACGCAAAAGCCTCGTCTTTTTCTAGACCACTTTTTTTTTTTGCACCATATTAGTTGTCCTCTAAAATGTTACCAAAAACTTTGTAGATAAAATATTCATAAAACAAGTTAAAACACACTCAGTCACTTAACATCAATATCATTGGATAAAATGTTCGGTTACATCATTCAGAAATGTAATATCGGGGTCCCTAACCTCACGTTAGTTATAGATCTTACTGACTCATTCAAACACAGTGAAGTCCACCCCTGGACTATGGACTACGCTCAATGCAAAGCTCAACATTTATTGGACTGATGCTGCAAAAGATGTATTTCCAGGGTAGCTCAGCTTCATATGGGGTAAATGGGGGAGTGGGTGGGTACAGACCCTTGGTCTAAGGTTGAACCTCTTTGATTGACAGCGTTCTGTATCACACACTTTTCCGGTTTGATACGGCTAAGCTAACAGCCTAGTGACGCAGAGGGCAGACAATTCAACAAATTAGCTTTCTGTGTTAATATGCCTCTGCAAATGAGCATGAAAACCCAAGTATTTATTCTCCATTGGTTGTGTTTATTGAGCCAGTGTGTGTGTGTGTCTGTGTGTGTGTGTTTGTGTGTGTGTGTTGTGTAAGAGAGATGAGCTATCTGCCACTGCTACTGCCAGCCTGATCCCAACCCTTTATCCTGAAGGGAACACTCGATGCCGGCCTGATCCCAACCCTTTATCCTGAAGAGAGCACTCTATGCCGGCCTGATCCCAACCCTTTATCCTGAAGGGTGCACTCGATGCCGGCCTGATCCAACCCTTTATCCTGAAGGGTGCACTCGATGCCGGCCTGATCCCAACCCTTTATCCTGAAGGGTGCACTCGATGCCGGCCTGATCCCAACCCTTTATCCTGAAGGGAACACTCGATGCCGGCCTGATCCAAACCCTTTATCCCTAAGAGAGCACTCGATGCTGGGGATGATCGAGCTAAACTCGGTGAGCTCGGGATCTGATGATTCCGACAAACAGGCATGAATGATTTGTGTGTGTAGTATGTTGATGTAAAAATACATCAGATCGAAACCATGGGTCTCATCCAATCACAAAATATTCTCTAAGAAACAGTCAATTGTCCACCCATCCTCAACTTTATCCAATTAAAGTTCAACTTGAGATTTAAAATCTGCTTTTCCTCTTTGGGGAATATGACAACACTAAGTACGCTCGTTACATATCTGGGAATGGTACTGGGGTTAATGTCATGTCCGGTTTCATTCACAGCTAAGTACGCTCGTTACATATCTGGGAATGGTACTGGGGTTAATGTCATGTCCGGTTTCATTCACAGCTAAGCACGCTCGTTACATATCTGAGAATGGTACTGGGGTTAATGTCATGTCCGGTTTCATTCACAGCTAAGCACGCTCGTTACATATCTGAGAATGGTACTGGGGTTAATGTCATGTCCGGGTAAAAAAAAATACCCTAGTTTTTTGTCCAGACATGCAGCCAACCGTTTGATTCCCGTTAGATATCAGTTTCATTTTATGTCTAAAACAGCTTCTTTCTCTCTCATTGGTGCTCTGTTGTGGCATTTTCATGGGTTGACTCCTGTTATCCAAAGGGATCAGACTGTCTCACACACACACACACACACACGCACACACACACACACACACATTACTTTATGCACGTACAGTATCTATTGTTTGCCATTTTAAGTGAGTAAATGTAAAATCATCAAGTGATTATGAATGTCATTTACTGGACTTGGCACACACACACACACACAAGCACGCACACACACACACACACATGTAAACCCACAATGGACTATAATGATATTCAGACAAACTCTAAATGTTTTATTATTTTATTTCCTTGTATGGGATTTATTGTTTTTGGTGGTGATCGTCTAAACACTGATAACATTATAGAGCATTTTTAGTGACAAGAGGGGTTTGTGTTTGTGTGTGTGTGTGTGTGTGTGTGTGTGTGTGTGTGTGTGTGTGTGTGTGTTGATCTGATAAAGATACACAGGATAACTGTTGGTGTTTATGCTCCATTGAGCTGTCGACCCTGCTCGGTGTGTATGTGTATGTGCACCCATCCGTGTGAGTGTGTGTCTGTGTGTGTGTGTTAGAATGGCTCACACCTCCTGTCTGTCTCCCCATCTTCCTCTAAGGGGGGATTAGTCTTGTATTGTCTCTGTTCTCTCAGCCTGTGTGTGTGTGTGTGTGTGTGTGTTTGACTCTTTCTCTTAACTAGCAGGGATGACGAGGGCTAATCTAGGATCAGCTTCCCACCAACTCATGTATTCTCTCATTCTTTTCTTCCTCTCATTCGCTCTTTCTCTCATTCTTTTCTTCCTCTCATTCTCTCTTTCTCTAATTCTTTTTCCTCTCATTCTCTCTTTTGTTTCTTTTCCCCTCGTTGGGATTTCTGATGATGCCTGACGTCGTTGTTTCAGCTTCTTTGCCGTCTTGTTTTTATCATTGTGTTCCTGTGTGTGTGTGTGTGTGTGTGTGTGTGTGTGTGTACATAAGTGGTTCTTGTAATGTATGTTGTTGTTTAGTTACTGTTGAAAACTTTTAACATACTATTTAAAAAGTTCTAAATGTTTGGTGTGTGTTTTTTGATTCATCTCCCTCTATTGGGCTGGCGTTGTGTAAATGTTCTTTCTTGCGTTGTGTAAATGTTTGGCTCTAGTTTGTCCTGTGCTGACCTTGTGAGGTGGCCCTTACCCTCCTTTGGCACAACCTTTTGTTTTCAACGCCTAAACTCTGCACTTCCTCCAATGACTTGTTATTTCAAACAAACTCAAACACTCTTTAAACCTTTTCTACACACACAAACACACACACACACACACACACCACAGCTGAAAAATCACTGCCGTGTTCAAAACAAAGACTTCATGGTTGCTGAATTTCTGCAGTTTTTCATGGGTTTCTTATCTTGCTTTGTCACTCTCTCCAACACACACACACATACACATACACACACACACACACACACACAGACACACACACACTTACATAGACACACACACACAGACACACACACACTTACATAGACACACACACACACACACACACACTCACACACACACACACAGTGAGTGTTCAAAGTTGTGATTCTATGCTTCTTTCATTACTTCATTGTGTCTCTCTCGTCTGTCACCTGTCTTCACTAGTCTTCACTGGTGTGTATCGTATCAAACACAACAACACTGATCACTAGTCTTCACTGGTGTGTATGGTATCACGCTCAATAACACTGATCACTAGTCTTCACTGGTGTGTATGGTATCACATTCAATAACACTGATCACTAGTCTTCACTGGTGTGTATGGTATCACACTCAATAACACTGATCACTAGTGTTCACTAGTGTGTATGGTATCACGCTCAATAACACTGATCACTAGTGTTCACTGGTGTGTATGGTATCGTGCTCAATAACACTGATCACTAGTGTTCACTAGTGTGTATGGTATCACACTCAATAACACTGATCACTAGTGTTCACTGGTGTGTATGGTATCGTGCTCAATAACACTGATCACTAGTGTTCACTAGTGTGTATGGTATCACACTCAATAACACTGATCACTAGTGTTCACTGGTGTGTATGGTATCGTGCTCAATAACACTGATCACTAGTGTTCACTGGTGTGTATGGTATCACACTCAATAACACTGATCACTAGTGTTCACTAGTGTGTATGGTATCACACTCAATAACACTGATCACTAGTGTTCACTAGTGTGTATGGTATCACACTCAATAACACTGATCACTAGTGTTCACTGGTGTGTATGGTATCACGCTCAATAACACTGATCACTAGTGTTCACTGGTGTGTATGGTATCGTGCTCAATAACACTGATCACTAGTGTTCACTGGTGTGTATGGTATCACACTCAATAACACTGATCACTAGTGTTCACTAGTGTGTATGGTATCACACTCAATAACACTGATCACTAGTGTTCACTAGTGTGTATGGTATCACACTCAATAACGCTGATCAGAGAAATGTATTCTAAATGAAAACGGTCCAACACCGCTGTTGCCATGCTTCCACAATGCTTATGCTGTGTCTGAAACCACAAAGAGTCCGACTGTGGTCACAGCAGTTTCACCACAGTGAAAATACAGTACTATTAATGATGATGGTGATGATGATCCATCTCTGTTGAAGGTCACGCCACGGTTCAAGTTCAATTCTTGTTTTTAACTTGAAAAGCAATGACATGTACCCCCAGCCCAGTAAAGACATGTCAGGCATTCTTTGAGGTTAGGATTGGTGTCCGTTGGAGGTCTTTTGCCATTCTTAATGTCTTCAGATTAGGGCTGTTGAAGTGAACGCGTTAATAGTGTGTTAACTCCATCTCATTCATGAATTTGTCGGAGGAACTTCACTCTGCCTTTGGCATCATGAATTATTCGCCTCCACCTTACTCATGATTTCTGTCTGGCAGCACATCTCATAGCCCATTATCCCTTATTTAAACAACATCTCATCGTGGGAGGGAACAAAACTATTTTTTGTTTGTGTCTAGCATGCTAAATAAAGCTAGTTATAACATTACCTGTGTGGTAAGATGCAGTTCAACAACTTCTTAAATGAACCCGCAACATGGCCAGTTAAGGCGATGGTTTGGAGTACATTTTACCATGACACCAAATATGCCCTTAGAAGGTTTTTTTTTTTTTTTTTTTTTTTTCACTTTGGTTGAACATTGTTCAGCTGAAATAACAGAATACTTGATGATATTTGAAAGACTTTTTAAGTGTTCTTTGATAACCACTTTAGCGCCGACCCCTCCAGAGGTTTGAATGGGGGTCTACACAGCCCTTTTAAAACCAGGGACAGGTCCCAAGAGGGTCTCAAACTCCATTGAGGGGGTCTCAGTCGCTGAGCACCCTTAAGAAAATGGCTAACCAGTGTATGGGAGTATGGGAACCCACCGTTAGTCCGCCTATTCAGTAAGGCATGGCTGATATTGCAGCTATGTATGCCTTGATGGTGGAGGTTCACGGCCGTTGTCAAGGCATGACGGTAGAAAACTAAAGCCCCGTCCACACGACAAGGTTCCCGTATTTTTTTTTGCGGGTTGAAAAAAATCTGTGTCCACACACGAGCCGGAGCGAAAAATATCCGCGTCCTCACGACAACGGAACACTGGGTGAAAACGGGTGAAAACGATGTAATACATATTCCACACCTATATGTGGCGCTGTAAACAGATACAGCCAGAGCCACTGGACACACCAAGACCAGAGAGCGCATGCGCGTAGAGCACAAAAACAACTCCGTTGTCCTCCATTGTTGTTTTTACCACTTGTTGTGTGCCGGGGTCTTCACTGCTCTTCTGGTCACGTGACGGTGACAGATTGGCGACGTCATCGTTTTCAAAAAGCTGCGTTATGCTTGTATGTATTGTAATGTAATGTATTTTAAAATCAATTCGAGGAGCCAATGTAGGGAAGCAAGGATATGTTCATATTTTTTAGTCCTGGTGAGTGTTCGGGCCGCAGCATTTTGTATTAGTTGTAGGTTTTTGATGCAAGTATTGCTACACCCAGAGAACAGAGCATTGCAATAATCGAGCCTGGAAGTAATAAATGCGTGTATTAATTTTTCAGCATCCTCAAAGGATAGGAACTAACCTTAGCAATATTTCGTAGGTGGAAAAAAGATGTTTTTGAAATGTGTTTTACATGACTATTTAGAGAGAGGTCCTAGTCTATAATTACCCCAAGGTCTTTAACTTTTGCATTACATGACAGTGACAGGCCACTGAGTAAGTTTTGGTAGAGTGTTGGTCAGCTGTTTAGGACCAATCATCATAACTTCAGTTTTATCAGAATTTAAATAAAAGGAAATTATTAGTCATCCAGGTTTTGATGTCTAGGAGACATTTATGCATTTACATTTATGCATTTTATGCATTTGCATCAAGTTTAGTCATTGGCATATAGTCATAAGGCTTCATAGAAAGGTAAAGCTGGGTATCATCAGCATAGGAGTGGAAAGTAATACCATGTTTCCTTATAACAGATCCTAAAGGTAACATGTACAGGGAGAACAGCAGGGGACCTAGCACTGAGCCTTGGGGTACACCAAACTTTACTTTGGTATGGGTTGATGACTCATTATGAGCATGTACAAACTGGTAGCGATCAGAGAGGTACGATTTGAACCAGGCTAATGCAGTGTCTTTGATGCCTATCATGTGTTCAAGTCTGTGTAGTAGGATACCATGGTCAATAGTGTCAAAGGCAGCACTAAGATCCAATAGGATTAATATTGATATATCCATTATCAGATGCGATAAGGAGGTCATTGAAGACTTTAACTAGGGCTGATTCTGTGCTATGATTAGTTCTAAAGCCTGACTGGAAGGTTTCCTGGATATTATTGTCCTTTAAGAAGCTACAGATTTGCTTAGACACTATTTTCTCAAGTATTTTTGAAACAAATGGGAGGTTAGATATGGGTCTGTAATTAGCAAGGACATCAGGATCAAGGTTTGGTTTTTTAATTGATGGTTTAATAACAGATGTCTTGAAAGATTTTGGGACATGCCCAGCTATGAGTGAGTCATTTATAATTTTAAGAATTTTAAGAGGGAGAGCTGCCTTAAGAAGATCAGTTGGGATAGGGTCCAATAAGCATGTTGAGGCTTTAGCTAAAGAGATCAAAGATGTAATTTCTGATATATTGGTGGGTGTGAATGAATCAAAGTATGCTACAGGTTGACTAGAGCTAGCTGTAACCATTACATGTGGTCCAATTGGATTTGAGGTTACAAGGAGGTTATTTATTTTAAGTCTAATAGATTCAATTTTGTCATTAAAATAGTCCATGAAGTCCTTGCTGCTTAGAGTTATTGGAATGGAATGGGACACCTCAATCCTGCTTTTTGTTTAACGGGATATAGTGTTAAAAAGGAATTTGGGATTATCTTTATTATTGTGTATAAGTGAGGAATAATATGTTGATTTGGCATTGTTAAGTGCTGTCTTGTACTCTTTTAAGCTATCTTTCCAAGCAAGGCGGAACACAAGTTTAGTGGCATACCATTTCCTTTCAAGTCTATGAGCAGCTTGTCTCAGTAAGCGAGTCTGTGTGGTATACCATGGGGCAATTTTTTCTTGTTTCCTAGTTTTCTTTTTGAGTGGTGCAATTGTGTTGAATGTGGAGTATAGTACATTTACAACACTGTCAGGTAATTGATCAACTTGGGTTGGGCTTGGCATAGAGCCTTCTAATACAGGGCTATGTTGGCTCAGCAGAGGCTCAAGGAGAGACGGAATTTTTGTTATGAAGTCATCTGTAGTTTTGGGAGTTATGTTTCTAGTGTAGTAGTAGACTGAGTTAGGTGCTACATAGTCTAATGTGATTTTTAAAGTTAATAAGTAGTGGTCAGTTAGTGTAGAGTGTTGAGGTAGGGTTGTAAGTTGTGTCAGAACAAGATCAAGGGTGTGGTTACCTTGATGTGTAGGTGTGTTTACATTTTGGCAGAAGCCAATGTGATCAAGCAGAGATTGGAATCTAATTGCCAGGCTATCGTTTGCAACATCGATGTGGATGTTAAAATCACCTAATATGATTATCTTTTCTGTTTTAATGACTAGAGAGGACAGGAAGTCAGAGAATTCTGATAAGAATTCAGTGTAGGGCCTGGAGGTCTATATAATGTTACAATTGTTAAAGGTTTAGCACCATTCCCATCAGGATGAATCAAGTTAAGGACAAGAACTTCAAAAGATTTAAAAATATAATCAAGCTTAGGGGCCATAATGAGATTTGAATTGTGAATTGTGGCTACTCCACCACCACGGCCATAACGACATGGTATGTGATAATTTAGATGAATGGGGGGGGTAGCTTCATTTAGTGGGAGGTATTCATCAGGTTTTAGCCAGGTTTCTGTAAGACAGAGTATGTCAATTTGATTATCAGAAATAAGTTCATTTATTAAAGTCGTCTTTGAGGAGAGCGAACGAATATTTAATAAGCCAAATTTCAGTTGTGATTTCTGGCTATATTCTTTTTTTGTTTTTGGTTGTAAATTGTAAAGTAAGTGGAAGTTGTAAATAAATGAAGTGTACAAATTCAACCCTGTCTAAGCAGATGTTCTGTAAATTTTGTAGGGCCATCCCATTGGCAATGTCAGGCTCCTCCGCAGGGAACCTGCATCTTAAGCGCAATGTTGTGGTGAAGCACAGTAAGTCTGGTGGGCATTCTCACTGTGGTGATCACAGATGTAGTGGTGGGTAAACGCACGTAAATGCTGTTTACGCACCTCCTAAAGTTCAGAAATAGCGCTTACGCACCTGTATAGTTCTACCCACTTCTAACCAGAGTTTACACACCTAAAGCCTAGAGCCTGGCCCGGGGACCCTCATGGAGCAGAATTGTTTTTTTTCATGGACCCCTCATAATTGCAACAAAAATGTAACCATTTAAGATTACAGCCATTTCTTTTAGATGATTATGAGCTCTTCTTCTAAAAACATATTTTGCTAACACCACAACAATTTTAAATATGCATGTTTTCACATTTGGCAAAACTTAACAGTGCAGGAGCAGTTTTAAAAAGGATAGATTTTGTTCTGTCAAATCTGGGCCTCCAGTGTTAAAAAATACTGTTTGTTTGATGTACGTAATAATAACTAATATTAATAAATAATATAAATTATTATTTAATTAATATTAACATTAATGCCTAAGGAACGTGTTTTAACAGATGTAATGCATCATGTAGACTAGTTTGTCATTAATATTGTGCTGGTGAAAGTAATGAACACAATGGAATTGGGCTCTATACTGATCTCTAGTATTTGATTCACAAATTTATACTTTATTGCAAACTTTTTCACGGACCCCCTGGCAATGTGCTGCGGACCCCTGGGGGTCCCCGGACCCCAGTTTGAGAACCAATGACCTAGAGTTCTTATGCAGATCTAAATGTTGATGTTTTGCAGTTGGTTACTGTCAATTTTGTAACGTGAATCTGCAAACTGGGCTTTATTTCTACTGTGCGTCATTATCAGCAGTTATGTCCGTGTGACTAATCACCCTCTTGCAGGAGTCAGCAAGACCCAACAGGTCGCACAGAATATGGATCATGCTCACTACATTAGTCAGTCTGGATAAAAAATAAATAGGCTACTAAGGTAGATGGAAGGCGATTTCTGAAGCGTTGACACCAAAACCCTCCTCCTGTCAAACTTGTCGTTTTTAGGTTAATTCTCCGTAGTTTCAGTTCACATCATCATGCCCCTGACTCGACAAAGACAGGAGAACATAATTTGCATAAAAGTTACCATTTTAGACAAATGCTGACTGTCACAGCTACCTTTTCCCATATTACAGGCCAAATTCAGTAGGTACATGCAATCTTGAAATCATCACATTCACAATAAATTTGGGGTGATGCTACATAGCTTCTTATCACAGAGAATCCAGAGAGCAAGTTTACTTTCAGACACTTTACGCTTTTCAAACAGGCTAATTAGGGCCCATGCACTGGAGGTGCAGGCTGTGGCTTTGGACAGCAACTACATATGAGCCACTTCATCTGAAAATCATCAATATTTCACTACCAACAGAATTCAACCAATGTTCAACCACAGCTAATTTGAGATAGAGAAATAATTTTTACTAGTTTAACTAATGATTTTAATCAATAGTTTTGTATTTTCGCTGTAATGAAATAATAATGTTTATTATATAATTTTTAAGAATAGTTTGGTAAGTCAGTACATTTACATTTATGCATTTAGCAGACGCTTTTATCCAAAGCGACTTACAAAAAAGGATAACATTCAAGTAGTAGCATAGTATATGTACTCTACATATACTCTGCATATACAGTACCTCAAGCACAGTAGCTGGGTTTCCATTCAACTTGTTTGCATTTTATATTCGCAGTAACAAAAATTTGGCTCAAGAATATGCACGTCTGCATGCATTTCCATCACCTGTGTAACTGTGGGATACATTTTAGAAATAAGTAAAAGTAAAAGTATTATTCAAATTATTTCTACTCAGGCAAAGTACAGATAAGTAAAAATGTACTTAAGTACTGTAACGAAGTATTTGTACTTTGTGACTTTCCACCACTGGTGACGTGTGAATGACATTTACATTTACATTTAGCAGACGCTTTTATCCAAAGCGACTTACAACTTTTGTCAACTATCAATTGTCCAGGGCCAGTCTCCCCTAGAGCAACTGAGGGTTAAGTGCCTTGCTCAAGGGCACAACGGTGGTAGCTGGGATTCGAACCCACATCTTTTTCAGGCTACTTGCACGCTAGCCAGGTTCCTTAACCACTACGCTACCACCACCAAATGACCTAGACTAGCCTTACTTATCTGCTTCCTCTGCCCACATACACAACACCCGTCTCCTCTGAGAGTCACCCCTGACCCTCACCTGCTTGACCTTTCGTGACATCGACTCCATCCTTAAGAGGTCTGAAACCAACTCCACGAGAGGCCCATGCCAGAACCAACTCCATCCCACCCCATCCTCGCCCCTGTTGCTCTTTGGTGCTCCATGTTAATGTCTGCACAAGTTGCAAAGCAACTGTACTGTAAAATGGCACAGTGTAAATATAATGAAATTGAATTGGCTTGTCCAGTGTCTATTTGGTGGATAAATAATATACATAATCAGTTTTATGCATAAGTCAGTGTGTGTGCATGCTAGCCTGTGAGTCTGTGAGTGTGTGTGTATGTGTGTGTGGGTGTGTTCATTCCAGTCATAGCTGTGATTAGTACTGCCAGTGGGATGTGTGTAGAGTTCTACTCATCCTTTCTCTGGCTCACACACTTCTCCTCCCTCCTACATTAGATCATCAGTTGGAATCTCCCAGGAAGGCTCACCATACCTTCATTTGCTTTTCTCTCCCTCCCTCTCTCCCTCCCTCCCTCTTTCCGCTGCGGCATTCTTCCATGGTGAGAGTGCATTCCTGCTCCTTTGTCCTGATAGGGTGCTAATGATGGGGTAGGGCTTACCACTTCTCTCCCTCTCTTTTTCTATGTGTGTGTGTGTGTGTGTGTGTGTGAGTCTGTATCACAGGGCTCTACCCAAAAATGCTGCCTTGTATGGAAGTGTTTGGTGGCAGCAAGGAATCAAGGTTCCAATCAAATAAATGCATAACATTCTGCCTTCAAAGCGTAGATGTGTCCTTCATTTTGCCCTGAGTTAAAGGCAGCCTAGATGTGTCCTTCATGCTCTTCTTGCTGCCATCAGCATCAAAAAAAATCTGGAATTTTGAAGTCATGTGTTGGTATCTATGGTATCATCATCATCAGACTCGGGTCCAAATGAGCACACAGAATACACATGCCCAATGGAAAACAAACAAAAACACACAGACTACACATGCCCAATGGAAAACAAACAAAAACACACAGACTACACATGCCCAATGGAAAACAAACAAAAACATTCTTCTAAAAGACATTCATACCAGTGCCTCCACATTGGTGACTGGTGCCGAACACTGGTACTGTAGCTGGGATTACTCACTAAAGTTACAGTGTTGCTCTGTGACATATTTAAGCGACAGATGAATTTATCCATCAGGTTCCTCAGCAATGCTCTAAAGGCTCTAAACCCCTGCATTACAGAAACGGGCACTAGAACTACAGCACCTTGGTCTCCTGAGTAGGATCCTTAAACAGTCATTATAGGCAACCTGTGACTTCTGTAGAGTTGCCTTTTTAAACTTTACCCATAAGGGTGCAGTGGACAGTGGAGTACGGTATGCTTTTAAAGTTTGATTTTTACCTTATTTGAACACATAAGGAATTTCCTAGTCAAGATATTAGCTTGGGCAACACTGCCTATTTATGGTCTGAATTTATAGGTCTGTAATGTAGTGACCCAGGGATTTAGTTTTCTTAGGCACCCAAAGCTCGTCCTGACGGAGAGAAATGTGGAACCTTTGTCGCCTTTAGTTCTACATCAAACATCATCATTTACATCTCCATCATCTGTTAGCATCACATTGCAAATCATATTTCACCCCATACTCAGTGCATATATTCAGTACCTGCTGAAAACCAGCACTGCTAGGAGAGAGAATAGCCAAGTCACCAGCAGCACACATAAGATGGTTTACCAAAGTGATACCAGTCATACGACCAGTTTTGCATTCATTTAGTTTGGTTTGTATAATTCATCCATGTACAAGTTAAACAGAGCTGGTTAAAGTTGCTCCCCTGATGCCATTACCATTTCTTACACCAAAGGAAGCAGAGACACTGTTACCCTGTTGAACCTGCATTCTCTGGCATACCAATAGATCAGAATCCTTACAATACTATCAGAACCCACTTTTGTCTCAATTTCTTAAAAGCTTACAATGATTAACTCTCTCAAATGCCTCAGAGGCATCAATAAAATCAATCTGCCTTATGTACATATATGTTGCCTCCTTCAAGGCATAAATGCACTAATCTGTACCAAGCTTTCCTTTAAAGCCAAACCAACTATGAGTGGATTATGTGCCAAATAATGACTAAGGCCATCAAGTAAACTCTTTGGACAGTACACTGGCTACGGCTACTGGCCCATAGTTATCCACACTTCTAACCTTACACTGGCTACGGCTACTGGCCCATAGTTATCCACACTTCTAACCTTACACGGGCTAAGGCTACTGGCCCATAGTTATCCACACTTCTAACCCTGCCTGCCTCGTCCTTTTGATGACGGGCACTAGAGTGACAGACAACATAGAATCAGGCATCAGTCAGGAATAAGGCAGCAGTACATGAGTCATGAAGCCAGTGAATCAATTGGCAAGCAGTGCTACAGCCTTAAGGCAAACTAGAGGTGTTTCACTGAGATGTAGGCAGAGCTGCAGCCTTAAGGCAAACTAGAGGTGTTCCACTGAGATGTAGGCAGAGCTGCAGCCTTAGGGCAAACTAGAGGTGTTCCACTGAGATGTAGGCAGAGCTGCAGCCTTAGGGCAAACTAGAGGTGTTTCACTGAGATGTGGGCAGAGCTGCAGCCTTAGGGCAAACTAGAGGTGTTTCACTGAGATGTGGGCAGAGCTGCAGCCTTAGGGCAAACTAGAGGTGTTTCACTGAGATGTGGGCAGAGCTGCAGCCTTAGGGCAAACTAGAGGTGTTCCACACTGAGATGTGGGCAGAGCTGCAGCCTTAGGGCAAACTAGAGGTGTTTCACTGAGATGTGGGCAGAGCTGCAGCCTTAGGGCAAACTAGAGGTGTTCAGCTGAGATGTGGGCAGAGCCACTTGCTTTATTATCAGTTAGCTGTGTTAATGCATGATGTACTTCACTAAAAGTAATTAGTGTGTCCCTGTTGGTGATATTATCATTTTGTCACTTTTCACACAGTTAAATAAGGCAGAGTAGTGTTGCCTCCACAGCTCAGCTATATTGTCACCCCCAGAAACCCCCTCTATGACACCAGGAAGTGATGTTTTTGTCCTGTTCAGAGCTCTCATACCCTTCTAGAGGCCAATAACATTGTTACACACAGAGTTTGTCAGCTGTAGCATCTGCTCTCATGGCCTGTTCATGCTAATCAGTGTCACGGATAACACATTTGTACCTAGCATTCTCCAGAACAGGCCTATTCCTGGGTCTGCCTGACTGTCTGTACCAATGACATAAAAGCCCCCTTAGCTTCTGCACGGTGAGCTGCCACATATCTGTTCCATCCTGGCTTGATGTTAGTAGGTTTTCCAGTGTAACTGCAGTATGGCTTACTGGCCTCATACGCAGCTTCCACAATACAGTCCTACATGTCACAAAAGGCTTTAACATGAGAGATGTCTTACAGCCCACATCTGAACACATAATAGCATCACAAGGTATACAAATGTGACTTAAAACTACATCAGTTCTCATGTAATATGATGAAAGGTCTTCATTTGTGAGTTTTGACCAGTCCAGATTGGCCCTGCAGCCACCATTCACTTCATGAGTCAACTCAGGAAGGCTTTCAGCCTCAAGTGTCATTGCAAATGTCACATGATCAGCCATGGTTGTCCCGTATAAGATCTCCATAGATTGAAAAGCTGCATGGGCATCAGCAGTGCTACATATAAGAAGAGCTGTCTGCGGGTAAGAACAGTTGACTAGATAGTATGAGATTATTATCATCACAGAATTTTAGCATATGTTTGGAAAACAGATACTGACAATCTTACAGGTCTACATTCACATCAGCAAACCACACACACACTTATTAACTTGTCGGTTGTTCAGGTTGTGGTACTGTCAAAGGAGCCAAGATCTCTCAGTGCCTTAATGTCAATCATTTGAGGAACCATTCAAGCCTTCTCAGTCTAAAAGCACTAGTGAGAGAGACACAATGAGTTTTACTTTAAGTGCAACTTGTAGGTATAGAGATTTAAATAAAGAACTCATTTTTCAAAACCATTTCCAATTAAAGACACTGTTAGTCGTTTTTTAAAACTGTCTTTATGAACGTTCAAAAACAGAATTTGCTTAGCACGACGTCACTAGAGGGAGTCTGGCCAAGTTGGTCAATGATATCCATAAGGACTAATGCATTATAATAGCAAGTTTAAGACTGATATAACTGGAAAAAGTCGCAGGCATATGCATTTTGAATCCTAATAGTTATGAGCCTCTGGCATCAAACAGACAGCGATTTGGG
Source organism: Tenualosa ilisha (assembly GCA_015244755.2). Taxonomy (NCBI): domain Eukaryota; kingdom Metazoa; phylum Chordata; class Actinopteri; order Clupeiformes; family Clupeidae; genus Tenualosa; species Tenualosa ilisha. Next base: position 544,396 of record PYXC01001934.1, on the reverse strand, counting down.
AAACTAACGTCCACCCGCGGATTAATTTGATTGAGGAGAGAAGGGGGCATGGTGAGTAAGATCAACTTAAACGCTAATAAATACATACAGGCAGCTACGTTAATGTAAACATGTGTTGGCAACTACCACAGGATTGTGTTAGCTAGCAGTAGGATAACAAACAAGGAAAAGAAAGCAACTGAATCCCATTGTACCACCTGCTACCTAATTCAAACGGTCTAAACTAGAGCCGTCCGAACATAACCCTAAACACAGCCTGCGGACAGTGAGCTAGGTGTGATATTAATGGCCAAGCGACAATGTGAAACAAGTTTCAAAGGCACAAACCATAACACCACATGGTCAGTTTGTAGTTTTGCCTCGGATATAGTAGTTATTGCCAACGGCTGATTCTGTGAAGGAACAGTGCTCCATGTCAGGGAGTTGACTGTTACCACAGCCAGCTAAGTTATCTTTGCATCATGTATACCGTAGCACAAACACCGTTTGGGTTTGGTAGGCTGCGTGATTTGACTGCATGATATATATGGTAGGCTGCGTGATTTGACTGCATGGTGTATTTGCATGGCCTGTTCGTCCCTAATTGTGATGGAAATGTTAGTGAAAATATTTGAGGATAACTTGACCGTCGAGTTGTAAAGAAACTATTTGGATAATGGGTTACTGTATTATTTAATTTTGTTGGAAAAGCGACGTTTTATGCATTTTAAATATAATGGGACGAGATTGTAGACGAGACAGATGTGCCTGGTGCTCCAGCAAGGGAAAGCTAGTGACAGACAGACTCCATTTTAGGACACATGCAGTACAAATGCCACGCATAGAAAGTTCAAGAGGATTGCTTAAAAACTGCTTAAAAATAATTCTGGCGGTAGATCATATGAAATCATTCTTAAGTGTTTCTATATTCATTTCTGAGCAACGTTGTGTGTAAATTCATTGATAAATTTCAACTTCCAAGTTGCAAATATACGCTCTATTGCAACCACACACACACACTCTCCTCCCCTTTCAAACCCACACATACATGCAAACACACATACATCTCATCTTTTTCTTTCTTTCTCTCTCTCTCTCACACACACACACACACCACCTCTGGTTCTCAAAGATCAAAGGCCCAGAGTGCTGAAGGGGAGTTGGGGAGTGTGCTTCAGGTTCATGCAACTCAGGTGGGTGGCCACACCCAGCACCCCTACCAGCACATTCTGTGTGTGTGTGTGTGTGTGTGTGTGTGTGTGTGTTGTGTGTGTGTGTGTGTCCATGGAGATAGACAGAGAAAAGGAGAGAGAGGGAGATTTAAAATTCCAAGCAGTGACATAGGGAGTGTGAAAGTGGAGTTGACAGGACAGCTGGAAGCATATTAACACACACACACACACACACACACACACACACATACATATACACACTTGAACCTTTGTTGCTACTCTCCAGTCTCAGCAGTGAAGAATGCTCCCAGCAGTGACTCCTCTTCTTTTCATGGGACTGACTTATCCACTCTCATCTTCACTTAAAGTGTGTGTGTGTGTGCGTGTGTGTGTGTGTGTGTGTGTGTGAGGGGGAGAGGGCATGCGTGTGTAAGTGCACATTCAGAGAGCATAACTGTGTTATCTGGAGGATGATGCCCTCTAGTGCACAGAAGGTGAAGTGCACACATACTTGGTAAGTTGCTCCACCCTTGCTGTGAATGTGGACCTGCCTCTCTCTACCAGGCACCAGAGGAGACTTTACACACTTCACACACACACTCACGGATACATCTGCTACACACTCACACATACACTCACACTCACACACTGATACATCTGCTACACACTCACATACACACTCACACTCACACACACTGATACATCTGCTTAAATCTGAAAGACGGACACACCCTCGCTTATTGTCAAAGACCTTATTTTTTATGAACTACTTGGACGACAGAAAGCTGCGAAATGTTGGTATTTATCACTGTGACCGTGGTGTCTGCGCCCATCCATGTCAACACTGCATTTGAGGTCTTTGGCTAACGTTAGCAAACGAAGGCGAACGGTCATAGGAGGTAGAACTCTACAAACAGTGATGATGTAATAGACGCCAGACTGTGAGAGATGTGTGCCCAAACGTGACCTGAGGGTGTGATCACAGTAGGTGGGCACAACTTCAGTCTGAAAGACTTCAGTATGGCCGCTAGAGTCATTTCTGCTGAGTTCGCCTTTTATTGTTTAAAAAGTTTAAAACAAACTTTTTAGAACATAACACAAAATCATTTAAATGTCATTATTTAATGTGATCGTGTTTGCAACGAGCGTTTGCTTGTGTTTAGTGCATCTGAACGCACCTCAGGTTTAGGCTACATTCGATTTCAAGTCAGGGGCTTTTGCACTCTTTCTGTCTGACAGTTGGGAAGGGATGGAATAAAGTAGCTTATATTGGACAGAACTCCTCCCCTGCACTTCCTGCCTTTCCTGCTATTGGACAAAACTCCTCCCTGCACCTCCCTGTACTGAGAGTAGCTGGTTATTATTGGTATGGCTGTTTGCCAACGTCCTGCTATTGGACAAAACTCCTCCCCCGCACTTCCCTGTACTGAGAGTAGTTGGTTATTATTGGTATGGCTGTTTGTCAACGTCCTGCTATTGGACAAAACTCCTCCCTGCACCTCCCTGTACTGAGAGTAGCTGGTTATTATTGGCTGTTTGCCAACGTCATGTGAGGCCTTCTGGGACCGGAGGTCTGCCGTGCACAGAGCCCATTGGTCACCATCATGCAGCCAGGGTTGCACTGTCAGAATCGTTGTATCGCTAAAAATGTGTTAAAAATATGTTTTAAAAGTGCAGCAGTACGTGCAAGAGCTGTGTATGTTCTCCAGGGATAAATTAAGGTTGTGTTATTTTGTTGTGAAGTCAGTTGGCATTGTAGGGCATTGCCAGAAATTCATCTGTTCTGTCTCTGAACTTTTATATGCCCCATGTTCCCACTTCCTTTTACGCTGCCCATCAGAACTGCCCATCAGAACTAATTGGCGCAGTTGGTGTTGCATGTTGTGGGTCAGAAAAAAAGTCTGGTTTTGAGCGTGTTATACACCTTCATGTTGCATATTCTAGGGGTGAGGCCTCTAAATTGGGAGGATATTTGGGCATTTCAATTGCAGTGGTTTTAAGCCGGCAAATTCACCAACAGCAGTTCATTGTTACGCTGAATTTAGGGTGATAAATGACATGTGAGCTCTGTCATAAGGTGCTGAATTTAGGGTGATAAATGACATGTGAGCTCTGTCGTAAGGTACTGAATTTAGGGTGATAAATGACATGTAAGCTCTGTCATAAGATGATTCCAAACTTGCGCTGATTTCTACATTTGTTTGAATTTTTTTTCACCCATATTCCATGTAGACTGCATTGTGTAATGTTTTATATGCATTGTGCATGCGTGCGCGTGCGTGTGTGTGTGTGTGTGTGTGTCTGCGCAGGTAGAGTACAATAGAGTTCATTTATTGTGTTTTATATGCATTGTGCATGTGCGCGTGCGTGTGTGTGTGTGTGTGTGTCTGCGCAGGTAGAGTACAATAGAGTTAATTTATTGTGTTTTATATGCATTGTGCATGTGCGTGCATGCGTGTGTGTGTGTTTGTGTGTGCGCATTAATATGTGTTACTTAATAATACTCTGTGTGTGTCTGTGTGTGCATGTACGTGTGTGCGTGAGCATGTGTGTGTGCACGCGTGAGCGTGGGTGCGTGAGCGTGTGTCTGTGTGTGCATGCGTGTGCGTGAGTGTGTGTGTATGTATGTGCGTGTGTATGTGTATTATTGGGTTTTCTCACGCTGCCCTTTGGAGCCATCTGTCTGAGGGGTCAGTTTCCTGCTATTGAAATAAGGGCCATTTACACACACGGACCCTATCCGCAGTCTCAAAGACATGCGCACACACACACACACACACACACACACACACACACACAAACTGTGTAGTCATTCTGCCTCATGATGACCACACATTCTTCCTGTCGCCTCCTCAGATGAGAGGCCGGGACAAAAGACACAAAATGTTTCAGGTATATAGATTATATTTATATATATATATACTGTGTGTTTTGATTGATCTGTTAGTATATATATTGTGTGTTTTGATTGAGTCCCAGTGAGGTGTTGACTCTCGTGAGGTTTGGGCGCACATATAAACAACATAAACAATAATAAACACAAACAAGACAACAGACAGGGAGAACATCTACTAATCTAAATAGTAATACTTGCTAATGTTATATTCATGTTGCGATTCAGTTAAACAAACATGTTTAAATTATAAATTAAATTGATATATTTATATGTTTAAATTATATATTTTGTTTTACAAATTCATCTATTTTAATAATTTTTAGTGTTTGTATCGGAATAGGTTGGTTTGATAAATATGTCAGCTAAAATCCATCTCTGCACAATCCCTCCCTTACACACACACACACACTCATCTAACTCTCCCTCTCTCTCTCACACACACAAAAACACACAGACACACACACACACCCTCATCTAACTCTCTCCCTCTCTCTCTCACACACACAAAAACACACACACCCTCACTTACATCAAATCCTCATCTAACTCTCCCTCTCTCTCTCTCACACACACACACACACAATCATCTAACTCCCACACACAAAAACACACACACACACACCCTTGCTTACATCAAATACTGATTAAACTCATACACACACACACACACACACACACACACACACCCTCGATTACCATCAAATACTCTTCAAACTCATACACACACACACACACACACACACACACACACACACCCTCGATTACCATCAAATACTCTTCAGACTCAGTCCTCCCATCTTTCTCTCCATTCTTCTCTCTCCCTTTCTATCTTTTCCTGATCAAAGTCGTCTGTCCTGTGTTACTGAGATTATCACACTGAAAGATCAGAGGTCATGATACTCACAAGACAGAGACACACACACACACACACACACACACACACACACAGGCACAGAAATTCACACACACATGCATACACACACACCCGCACACACATACATATAGATATTCTTGCAGACATCATATCTTATTCTCATTCACTACACACATAGCCATACATAAACACACACACACACACACACACACACACACACACATTCTTCAACACACAGTTATAGACACCATGCACAGTCAGCCACACACACACACACACCTGAGGATCATAGGTCACTCCTTCTGACGTGGGAATTCTACTCCCCACACTTCTTCTGACATTACCACTGTGAGGGTGTGTGTGTGTGTGTGTGTGTGTGTGTGTGTGTGTGTTCTCTAGGTGTAAATGTGTGTATGGTGTCAGGTATGTTTTGGGTTTTCTGTTCTTGTCATTCTCCTTCTCTTTCTGTTCCTCTCTATCACCCCATCCGTAAATCCAACAAGAATGGGCTGTTTGTCCAAGAGCTTAATACGCCGCTCACCCCCCTTAACTCACACACACACACACACACACACAATCACACTCTTTCCTACAAAGAAAAAAACACACTCCATGCTGTCACACACAAACTGTTACAGCATTCCTCAAAACACAAACACAGACAATCCCATCTTTCTCCTCTTTCCCCTGTTATCCCTCTCTCCCTGTCTTTCTCTCTCTCTCTCCCTCCCTCTATCTCCCTATTCTTGTCTGTGTCTCTCTCCATCTCTCCCTGTTTGTCTCTCTCTCTCTCCCCCTCCCTCTGTCTACCCGTCTATCTCTCTATTCTTGTCTGTCTCTCCCTGTCTGTTTCTCTACCTCTCTTTCACTTTCTCTCTATCTCTCTCGCCTCCTTTTTTTCTCAGACAGTGTCAGAGCACCATCCTGGTGTAGCCTCCCCCTTGCCCGTAGTGTTTCATACACACAGGATTAACCAAACACACACACACACACACACACACTCACACAGCAGCAGCAGCTTACCAGGGGAATCTGTGTGAAGACACACACACACACACACACACACACTCACACTGAGTTCTTCAGCTACCAGAATAATGGAGACTCAGTGTTGATTTGTCACACACACACACACACACACACACACAGAGAGAGTTAAAGATGTGGTAAAGGTCTGTCGCACCTCCTCTGATCTTAGGCGCCCCCTCAGGGAGATTCAGGCACCAGGTGGTTGAGTCTCTACTGCAGCAGGAGTGGAGGAACTGCTTTACTGTGGGGCAGCTGTTATGTCCCTCTGTGGCCTCAAGGTGGTGCTATTTTCCACCAGATGGATGAACTCTCAACCCACACAGTGCCCTCTCTCTCTCTCACACGCACACACACACACACACACACACACACACACACGCAGGTCATACAGTAAGGCTCTGGTGACTTTTGGTGCCGTCTCTGGTCTAAGCCCTGACCAGTTATCTTCCTAAACTAGTGTAACTCAGCCATGCAATAAACCATTAAAGGGGAATGCCAGCGTGTTTATAGCATTATAACATGTCTATATTCCAGTGCTAACCATGATTGAGTACTGAGTAACGCAGCGCTTTTTACAATAGTATTGTCTCATGGCGCTTTACAACAAGGAGCACCCAAGAGGAACAGGGGCAAGGAAAAACTCCCTTGTGGTGGTTAGTATAGGAAAAAACCTTGGGCAGATCTGTGGGTCAAGTGCTACGGTTCATGCAGAAGAAGCCCAAACAGTAGTTATCATGATAGACTACAATTTGTCCATGAGTTTAGCTGAGCATCATAATATTTGCAAAATATATCAATGAATAGATACAAACAAACAATACAAACAATAAATAAATGTCCCACAGCATTATGTGGTAGTCAAGCCATAGGTGCATTATATGGCATTAAGAGGATCCATTTTGACAGTGCCATTGTGAGGAGGGGTCAGCCGCAGGGCCTCTAGGAAGGAGAGTCGGGCTTCCTGTGAAGCTGATCGCATTCCACTCAGGGAGAGCAGGCGACAGGAGTCAGCCAGTGGGAGGCAGGGATGACAAACAGCAGAGATGATTGCGGTGTAGGTGAACTGAGGAAACAAATGAGTTAGGCCAGTCTCATACTTCACTGATCATATGTGTCATATGTGCAGATATATGTATACGTATATGAGAGAGAGAGAGAGTTGTACGACACATGAGAGGTTTGTGGTGGCATTAGGCTATAGCTTATGAACCTTATAAACAACACGCTATGCCTGGTTAGCTCAGTAGTGGCATAGAATCGCTATAAAAGAACTTTTTAAGCAGACTGTAATATACCTCTGTTGATTTCCGCTGCACTCGCGAAAGCCCCAAAGAGTTGATTGCTGAATTTGTTTTTAATCCCATCTACGAATTAATTTTAGTTTTTCAAAAAGCTACGGTTGAGTACTGAAATCATCATGACAATATTAATGAGTATGTAAGAACATGAAAGGGTATAGGGTATGGCATTCTGGGATCAATATTAATGAGTATGTAAGAACATGAAAGGGTATTGGGTATGGCATTCTGGCCTAGCACTCTATCCTTATCTTACTTGAGCAGCATGCAAACACACAAGGGAAGTAGGCTACCACTGCTGACTATAAATTCGGTACACTCCTATAAACTTGCGGAGGATTTAGTTGATTTTGAATTCATGGATGACCACTTTGAATTTGACAGTCCTGCAAATGAATTCAACCCTGAATACACAGATGAGGGATTACACAAATATGAAGAGATCTGTCCGCACACACAAAAGAGGATCAACAGTTGGATGAGGAGGGGGTGATACAAGGCAGTTCGATAAACTGGTGGCTCACAGAGTAAGTAACGTTATATATATAAAATGTCCACGTTGTAAATGTATTTGCAGTATTGTGTTTTGGCTAATATACTTACACTATCTCCACATTATCTCTACATTGTCTGCAGTCTTTTTGCTTTTGGAATGACATTTCTCTTCAGGTGCTTGTCACTTGACTGGCTGAAATCTTCTTCATCAAAATGTTCATTGCAAATGTTTATTCTTCATCGCCCAGGTAGCACTGATTTGTTTCTTTTTTTTGGCAGCTGGCGGCACCCTCCACCTTTAGCACTGCAATGTACTCCAAACATGCCGGCATTCCCCTTTAAGAGCATACAGTCATACATTCCCCTTTAAGAGCATACAGTCATACATTCCCTTTAAGAGCATACAGTCATATATTCCCCTTGAAGAGCATACAGTCATACATTCCCCTTTAAGAGCATACAGTGATACATTCCCCTTGAAGAGCACACAGTCATACATTCCCCTTGAAGAGCACACAGTGACGGCACATCTGATTGACTCTTCAGGGTGTTTCAACCCTACTGCTTTATTAACAGGACAAATAAACACCTCCATGTTGACAAATAAACACATCCATGTTGACAAATAAACACACCCATATTGACAAATAAACACATCCATGTTGCCAAAACACTCCAACCAACAACACAGAAGATGAGAAGGAGAAATCCAAAGGTGGACTTCACATAACATTAGCACACTGTAGGCTACATGAACTTAACAACAGCACATGAAATTGGGAGCTACAGCAGCACTGGACAATGCAGCAATACAACAGACCAAAAAAAAGAAAGAAAAGAGAAGAAACTAGTGTACTACAACAACCAGTGTACTACAAGCCCACCACTGACCTCAATAACATCCTCTCATTCTTGGTCCCCCTCAATGGTTCTCAAACTGGGCTGTGGGGACCCCAGGGATCTGCAGCATATTGCCAGGGGGTCTGTGGAAAACTTTGCTCTTTCTTTCTACTCTTTCACCCCAGATTAGGCTCATCCCTCTATCTGTGTTTCCTATAACAACCTCTGATCTCTCTCTCTCTCTCCCTTTTTTCCTTTTATCTCAGCTCTTAGAGTAGCTGAACTTCTCTTATTCCTCCACCAGATGGCATCAGAGGCTTTGGAGAGTGTCCCTCCATCTGTCTCTCTCTGGAGTTAATCACTCTTTGCCAGACCCTCCATGTTGACATCCCCTGCCCCCACACACACACTCCTCTTAAGGTACCTAAGATCCCCCAATGCAGGTCTGATTCACCTACAGGAAGTACATGGAAATTCACATCTATCAATCTCAGTTAAATTGGAGGTCTCTCACACACGTGAGAAATGCATGATAGGTCAAAGCATTTCAGGTGAGACGCAGGTGAGACAAATGGTCTTTATAATTGATAAGGAATGATAATGCTGAATTATCAACACCAGTAAAAGTACCGGCAGCAGAACTGATGCAGTTCCTCTCTCCTGAAGGCCCTGTCTCTCACAGAGCCCAAAATAGATCACATGTTCTTTAAGATCAAGATTCAAGATCACATGTTGTAACTCTGTACACTTGAACTTTTATGCCTTTATTCATTTTATTGTGTGTCTTTCTTCCTTTCGTCTCCTGTACTTTGCCTTTATTATTGTACAGCACATTGAAAGAAATCCTTTGTGTATGAAATGAGCTACAGAAATTACATTTACATTTATGCATTTAGCAGACGCCTTTATCTAAAGCCACTTACATTTTTTTGTCAACTATCAATTGTTCAGGACCAGTCTCCCCTAGAGCATCTTAGGGTTAAGTGCCTTACATCAGGGCCAGTCTCCCCTAGAGCAACTTAGGGTTAAGTGCCTTGCATCAGGAACTTGCCTTGCCTATTAGGAGGGGTTGTGTCTCACACAGAGCCCAAAACGTTTTCTAGTTCCTGTATTGAGAAGGGTTCTGTGGACTGTAGTTGTTCAGTTCCTCCATCATGAAGGGATCTGTCTCCTGCAGAACCCGATACAACAGGTCTTTGCCCCGCTGGCTTTTGCGGATGTTGCCATGGTCCAACAGACTTCTCATCTGCTCCTGCCTGGGGCTGCGGGAGCGAATAGAATCATAGTCCTCCCCAGCGAGCACCTTCCACTGCAGCAAACGGTCCAGCACTCTGTTCACTGTGTTGACACGCTCAATCAGAGCAGTGCGGTGTATGTCTATGAAGTGCTGGCCTACAGAAGGAAGGAGAGTGAAGGCAGCAAACATGGGAAAAGGAGTCCAGAGGCTTTGTCATGCTTCACACACAACGCTTCACTAACCTACTGTTTCTTTGCAGGTACATCTAGCTAAGTTGACTGAAAGTTTAGCTGCATTATTTTAGGCAAAAATGTGTCTTCATCCTCTAAGCATGTTCAACTGCATGTGCCAAATCATGTCTGTCCACAGCACCTTCCACATTCTTTTCCACCATTAGCATGCACATGTGCACATGCTACTTTGGTGCTCTCCAGGATCTATTGGAAAACTCTTACTAGATCACATGTTTGGTGTAATTCAGAGACATCCTCCACACAGCAGATATTGATTGTGTGATTTTCATTCCTTTTTGTCCGATCCTTCACCCTACTGAATGTAGGGGTGGGTTGTGTGTAACTGCCTTGTGTGTAGCCTTGAATAACTGCCTTGTGTGTAGTCTTGAGTAACTGCCTTGTGTGTAGTCTTGAGTAACTGCCTTGTGTGTAGTCTTGAGTAACTGCCTTGTGTGTAGCCTTGAATAACTGCCTTGTGTGTAGAGTAACTGCCTTGTGTGTAGTCTTGAGTAACTGCCTTGTGTGTAGTCTTGTGTGTAGTCTTGAGTAACTGCCTTGTGTGTAGCCTTGTGTGTAGTCTTGAATAACTGCCTTGTGTGTAGTCTTGAGTAACTGCCTTGTGTGTAGTCTTGTGTGTAGTCTTGAGTAACTGCCTTGTGTGTAGTCTTGTGTGTAGTCTTGAGTAACTGCCTTGTGTGTCGTCTTGTGTGTAGTCTTGAGTAACTGCCTTGTGTGTAGCCTTGTATGTAGTCTTGAATAACTGCCTTGTGTGTAGTCTTGAGTAACTGCCTTGTGTGTAGTCTTGAATAACTGCCTTGTGTGTAGTCTTGAGTAACTGCCTTGTGTGTAGTCTTGTGTGTAGTCTTGAGTAACTGCCTTGTGTGTAGTCTTGTGTGTAGTCTTGAGTAACTGCCTTGTGTGTAGTCTTGAATAACTGCCTTGTGTGTAGTCTTGAGTAAATGCCTTGTGTGTAGTCTTGAGTAACTGCCTTGTGTGTAGTCTTGAGTAACTGCCTTGTGTGTAGTCTTGAGTAACTGCCTTGTGTGTAGTCTTGAGTAACTGCCTTGTGTGTAGTCTTGTGTGTAGTCTTGAGTAACTGCCTTGTGTGTAGTCTTGAGTAACTGCCTTGTGTGTAGTCTTGAGTAACTGCCTTGTGTGTAGTCTTGAGTAACTGCCTTGGGCACAAGCTGGCTGTGTGAAATGCTCACCAGTCTGACAGCTTCTGTTGGTCTTTAGCTCTTTGACTGCCTCCTCCAGCGCTCTCACTCTGTCCTCATGATCTTTATCTGTCCCCTCCTGCGCTCTCACTCTGTCCTCATGATCTTTATCTGTCCCCTCCTGCTGCAGCAGTCTGTCCTCGATTGCGCTGGCCCTCTCCATCAGCTGTCTGTTTTTCTCTCTTTCCCCCCTTAAGGTTAATGCTGTGAAATGACATCACAACATCACATCTTAGTGTTGAGTGATGAGTTTCTTTGGCACATACATTGACATATTAATGTAAAACATGCAGTGAAATTGCATGAATTAGTTAAAGAGGAAAAAAGAAAGATAGGCTAGACTACAAGAGAGGCAAAATAAATCAAAGTTAATAAGGCATTTAAAAAGTTTATATTGTGATCAGGATCCACAGGATTTAACAATCATTTGGGATAGGAAATGTGTGTCTACTCCAGGGCCCGTAAAAACAAAGCATTTCATTCTCCACCTAAGAGTTGCCTCACTGAAAGATTCAAACTGAATTTTAACGAAAGGTTTCCACTTCAACACCATTTCCACAACAGAGACATAACAGATAACATTAAAAGCAAAACTATGTTGCTGTGACTGACATAACTACCAATGCACAAGATTTACTCTCTCATTACTCATCAGATCTCCACCAATCATCTCTCATTACTCATCAGATCTCCACCAATCATATCTCTCACTCACCCAGAGACTGGACAGATTCCTTCATTTTCTTCCTCTCTTCAACGGTGATCTTCTTATCCACTGGAATACCAGAGTAGAGAGATGAGCAACACATTTGGACACACACACACACAAACAAAGTTACAGAAGCATACAGTAGTATGTGTGTGTCTGTCTGTCTTTAGATGTGTGTGTATATGTGTGTCTGGGTCTGTCTGTAGATGTGTGTGTGTGGCAGTGTTTGCGTGTGTAAGGCAAAATGTACTGAAATCCACATTTTCGTCTGGCCTGTGTCAGCCCTGAAGCCAAGAATCTCCACGGGCTGCCATGTTGAGGACCCTCTCTAAGCAAAAGAACTTTGCTGTGTTGTGTTGTTATCTGGACATATATTGGCTAAATGGAATATTGTCATGTTTGGTCTTGAACTAATAATGAGGGCAGCAGTCTGATCATAGTTTTGTGCCAATCTAAAGTATCTGGGCATAGTTGCACACAAATAACTCCATTGTAGTCTGCATCTCACTGACATAAACCAGCTGACGAGTTACAGACTATTTAAGGCGTCACTGGCCTACAGTAACACTGGGCCAAGTCTGCATCTCACTGACGTAAACCAGCTGACCAGTTACAGACTATTTTAGGGGTCATTGGCCTACAGTAACACTGGGCCAAGTGGGAGATGAGCCAAATCTCTTTCATTGTTCAGGACTACCTTTTCTCTGTCTCCTCTCTGGAGTCTAGCTCTCTCTCTTTGTTCTCTCTCTCTCTTTGTTTTCTCTCTCTCTTTGTTCTCTCTCTTTCTTTGTTCTCTCTCTCCTGCTGGAAGGCTCTTTCTCTTCGGCCCTTCTCTGTCTCTCTCTCTTTCTCTTTTCTGTCTTTACGTTCTTGGTTTACTCTTGTTCTGGGTTATCTGCTTATTTTATTGTTTGTTTTATTTAATTATGACTTGCATTCAATTTAACTGCTGTTGATACATTTGAGTTTGTGGCTTGCTGTTAAATGAACCATTCAATATATCTCTCTTCTCCTGTGCCATGCACTCTTGCTCTTGTGGCTGCTAAACTACTTGGTAATAATCAAGGTCAATTTATTAATTTTATAAACTGAGATTAGTTGTGGTTTATATTATAGTTTAATATTTACCATTAATACATGCTTCCATCCTATAAGTTCAAGACACGCATTAAGCAGACCAGGCCCAGGTGAGTTAAGAAACATCTGTAGAACGTTACCCTGCTCCTTGCTTTGTGCTGTTATTATATACTACATGCATCTCGCACGCAGCCTACCAGCAATAACACACACACACACACACACACACACACACACACACACAGCCTACCAGCAATAACACACACACACACACACGCAGCCTACCAGCAATAACACACACACACACACACACACACACACACACACACACACACACACACGCAGCCTACCAGCAATAACACACACACACACACACGCAGCCTACCAGCAATAACACACACACACACACACACACATACACGCAGCCTACCAGCAATAACACACACACACACACACACAGCCTACCAGCAATAACACACACACACACACACACACACGCAGCCTACCAGCAATAACACACACACACACACACACACACGCAGCCTACCAGCAATAACACACACACACACACACGCAGCCTACCAGCAATAACACACACACACACACACACACACACGCAGCCTACCAGCAATAACACACACACACACACACACACACACACACGCAGCCTACCAGCAATAACACACACACACACACACACACACACACACACACGCAGCCTACCAGCAATAACACACACACACACACACACAGCCTACCAGCAATAACACACACACACACACACACACACACGCAGCCTACCAGCAATAACACACACACACACACACACACGCAGCCTACCAGCAATAACACACACACACACACACACACACACGCAGCCTACCAGCAATAACACACACACACACACACGCAGCCTACCAGCAATAACACACACACACACACACACACATACACGCAGCCTACCAGCAATAACACACACACACACACACACACACACACACGCAGCCTACCAGCAATAACGGCTCCTAATGATCATATTTTGTACTGCAGACTTGTGTTTAACCGTTTAGGTTAGGCTATCAGCCATTCAGAGATTAAAAAGTTGTGACGGAAGTTACCTTAGCCTTGCCTAGGCTACATCTTGTCCCTGTTTTCAAATATGAAATTCTTGTCCACCATTTTGACAACTTTGCTCAGTTTTCAATGTGAACTTGAATTCTGAAGTTAGACTATAACAAGGGCATAGGTTTGGTCTCAGGTTTGGTAGGGACAATACCTAGCCCAGATAACCCCCACCCCCCCCCCCCCCCCCCCCACACACACACACACACACACATACACATACACATACACATATACACACACACACATACACATACACATATACACACACACACACACACACACACATACACATACACATATACACACACACACACACACACAGTTGTCGACACCTGCCCCCCAGCATGCAAAAATGGTAGCAAAATAGGTCCAATTTGACATTCATACAACATTTTGGTTTACATAAGTGCTGTTATGATTCATTTCTCTTCCACAATGAAGCATTTCACCCTGTGGGTCCTAGGCTACTTCCACAATGAAGCATTTTATCCTGTGGGTCTTAGGCTACTTCCACAATGAAGCATTTCACCCTGTGGTCTAGGCTACTTCCACAATGAGCATTTCACCTGTGGGTCCTAGGCTACTTCCACAATGAAGCATTTCATCCTGTGGGTCCTAGGCTACTTCCACAATGAAGCATTTCACCCTGTGGGTCCTAGGCTACTTCCACAATGAAGCATTTCACCTGTGGGTCCTAGGCTACTTCCACAATGAAGCATTTCACCTTGTGGGTCTTAGGCTACTTCCAGGCTAACTTTACAAACTTTACTTTGAAGCTCTCATTCTCTCAGTCATTAGAAGGCCATCTACACATGCTATATCTTGTTTTTTCTCTCAGTCATTAGAAGGCCATCTACACATGCTATATCTTGTTTTTTTTCAGGCCAGTCTAGGCTCTCCAAATCTGGCAGAGTCTGGTGTTTTGCTACTTGCATATTCCTTACAAAAGCCTTAGTATTAAGAAATACTATAATTCCTAGAAATCCTATAATTTTCAGCATTTTGTACATATCTCACCATAGGAAGCACGCCAGTAGAAATATGTTTTCATATGTAGATATGGCAATATAAGATGATGGCGACATACTGTTTGAATATTTTATTAATTTTCATATTTTATTTATATTTCATTGCACAGCAAAGAATGGGGGTGCAGTAGACACAGGGCTGCATCATAAGCCTCTCTATTGCTGTCCAGGGTACTGAAATCACATTTCTGCATGTGTCGCATCTGTCACTCTGTGTGTGTGTGTGTTTGTACATGTGTGTCTGTCATTCTGTGTGTGTGTGTGTGTCTGTGTGTGTGTGTCTGTATGTGCTGCATTTCCTTGCCATCCCTTATTGCACTATGTTGGGTTACACTGTGATGGGCTGCCATTTGAGCAATGCAGTCTTAAGGTGTGTGTGTGTGAGTGTGTGCGTACTTTGGTGCTACGCTTGATGAATGTGTGACTTCACTGCAGAAAGTAACACACAGTCAGTAACACATCATCTTCCCCGACCTGATGACCATGATGACCCCCCTCCCTCCTAAAGAAACCCAAACACATCAACTCCTCTCTGGTACTTACCTGCTGAAGCACCTAAAGAAACCAGAAGCAGAGATGAGATCATTAATGAGGACCAATGGAGACATGAGGACATACAATATGAATACTGTCAACACAGTCACTGTGTGTGTGTGTGTGTGTGTGTGTGTGTGTGTGTGTGTACGTGCACGCACGCGCACTTTGGTGCTACGTTTATGTTTTCTGACCTGGAACAGATTTGTGTGTTTACATTACAGGTGATTGCATGTGTTTGTGTGTGTGTGTGTGTGTGTTCCATGATGAATGTGTGACTCCACTGCAGACTGTCTTACCTCTGCCACCTGAAGAAACCAGAAGCAGAGATGAGATCATTAATGAGGACCGATGGAGACAAACACACACATTACATGAGGACATACAATATAAATACTGACAATACAGTAATAATCTGTGAGTTTGTGTGTGTGTGTGTGTGTGTTCAGTGATGAATGTGTGACTCCACTGCACCACTGCAGACTGTCAGTAACAAATCATGTTCCCAGGCCTGATGACCATGATGACCCCCCTCCCTCCTAAAGAAACCCAAACACACCAACTCCTCTCTGGTACTTACCATAGAGACCTAAAGAAACCAGAAGCAGAGATGAGATCATTAATGAGGACCAATGGAGACAAACACACACATTACATGAGGATATACAATAAAATACGAACAATGCAATCATAATCTGTGTGTGTGTGTGGTGTGTTCCATGATGAGTGTGTGACTCCACTGCAAACTGTCAGTAACATATCATCTTCCCAGGCCTGATGACCATGATGACCCCCCTTACTCCTAAAGAAACCCAAACACACCAACTCCTCTCTGGTACTTACCTCTGAGACCTAAAGAAACCAGAAGCAGAGATGAGATCAATAATTGGGGTAATAACTAGGGATGTAACAATACACCGTCAACTACCAATATTTTGATACGACTGTGTGTGAGCCCTGATGACCATGATGACCCCCCTCCCTCCTAAAGAAACCCAAACACACCAACTCCTCTCTGGTACTTACCAAATAGACCTAAAGAAACCAGAAGCAGAGATGAGATCATTAATGAGGACCAGTGGAGACAAACTCACACATTACATGACATACAATATGAATACTGGCAACACATTCTGTGTGCGTCTGTGTGTGCATGAATGCGTGAGTGTGTGTGTGTGTAGATGTGTGTATGTTCCATGATATTTTTTTGTTTGTTTTGTTTTTGTTTGTTTTTTTTGGTCCATGATGAATGTGTGTGACTCCACCACAGACTGTCAGTAACACATCATCTTCCCAGGCCTGATGACCATGATGACCCCCCTCCCTCCTAAAGAAACCCAAACACACCAACTCCTCTCTGGTACTTACCTCTGAGACCTAAAGAAACCAGAAGCAGAGATGAGATCATTAATGAGGCCCAATGGAGACAAACACACACATCACATGACAACAGACAATATGAATACTGACAATACAGTGTGTGTTTTTATGGTGTGTGAGAGTAGTGCGTGAGCCTAATCATGTTTAGTGAGATGAATGGCAGCATTGATCTCTTTCCAGTCAGAGACACCGACAGACTTACTGATGCTCAGCTGAACTCTTCCCTCCTCCATGTGTTCTCCACTGATGACCTGGCATGTGTACACTCCTCCATCTCCCCATCTGAACCCGCTAAGGGTGAGAGACACGCCTCCTCTCCTCAGCTCCTGGGGGTCCACACTCACTCTGCCCTCATAGCCCCTCCCCTCTATCACATGACCATACTTGAACAGGTAGACACAGTCTGTCCCCCTAAACCACCTGATCTCCATGGCAACAGCACTGGTTTCAGGAAAGAGGTGGCAGCGCAGTGTGACATCATCACCGTCATAACACCCCACAGCACGATGAGGGGTGACCAGTTTAAAACCTGTAGGGGGACACAGCATAAGGACACATACTTACACACACACACTCAGGTCATTCCATGTGAAATCAACAAATGTATTCTGCCTGCATGACCATCTCAGATTTGCTCCGTATTTTATGACAAAATAATAATAATAACATAATCTACACTCTTGAGTGTGTCTCTGTGTTTAACCCAATTGTGAATTAGTGAAACACACACAGCACACAGTGAAGTGAAGTACACACTAACCCGGAGCAGTTGGCTGTCTGCTATAGCGGTGCCCAGGGAACAGTGAGGGTTAGGTGCCTTGCTCACAGGCACTTCAGCCATGGTCCACTGGTCAGGGATCAAACTGGCAACCCTTTGGTTACAGGCCCAAGCCCTAACCAGTAGGCCCCATATATAATGTCTTTGGAACTTCCATGCCATATATAATGTCTTTGTAACTTCCATGCCATAATTAAGAAATGTGATGTTTGCAAACTGGCCTGTTTTTCTGACATTTAGGCCAGTAGCATTTAGAGAAAACATATTAGCCCCCTATTCTCTGAGAGCTCATGCCCTCAGGATTTGACCTATGATATGTTTTTACATGTCCCACCCCCGTCTTAATTTGAAGTCCATGTGTATTTTGGGGGCAAATTGACACATTGGGTGCATTGCTCATGGAAAAGGGCCTGTGGAATGCAGGAAAAAGCAATTCACCTCCATAAGTAAAACTTTTTTTGGAAAGCAGAGAACCTCATGATATCAGTGAGCATAAATTGAGACAGGTCCCATCCCTCTCCTCCCTTTGCTACCCATGCATTGGTCATTGGGGACTGGTGACTTTGGAGGATAGCCAACACATTTGGACCTGAGGCATCAAGGGGAAACTAAGAGATACAGATGGCAAGTCTGGTTAACACCTCGTTACGCCTCCCAAAAACACTCCTCATGCCACCATGGGGGAAAACAGAGGTTCATTTTGGCTGCAAGTCAATGAGGTGCCCTGCTAACAGTTATACCCAACACAACTTAGATGGAGCTTTACCCATTTCTGAGGGCAATACTTTCAGCTATTCATGTTGTTCAATTCAATTCAATTCAGTTTTATTTATACAGCGCCTTTTACAATAGTATTGTCTCGTGGCGCTTTACAGAAGGAGCACCCAAGAGCAACAGGGGCAAGGAAAAACTCCCTTATGTTCAGTTAATCTAGGAAGAAACCTTGGGCAGATCCACGACTCAAGGGGCTAACCCAACTGCCAGGGGTCATGGAGAAAAATTACAATCAGTAGTAACCATGACAGACTATAAGTTGCCTATGGTTTTATCTAAGGTTCATAATAGTACATAATAGAGTATTATCCCACTTTTACATTACATGGTAGTCAGTCTATAGGTGGTTATCAGGAATTATGGCTGGACAATGTAGCAGCGGCCAGGCACAGTGACAAACTCAAAGGAGTGAGATGGGTCATGGGGGTAACAGTAAGGGTTCATATGACAGTGCCATTGTGAGGGGGGTCAATCACAAAGCCTCAAGGTCTACTCTATTATGTCTACTCTATACTCTATTATGAACTATTATGAACCTTAGCTAAAACCATAGGCAACTTATAGTTGTATATATTGTAATTTTTCTCCATGACCCCTGGCAGTTGGGTTAGCCCCTTGAGTCGTGGATCTGCCCAAGGTTTCTTCCTAGATTAGCTGAATATAAGGGAGTTTTTCCTTGCCCCTGTTGCTCTTGGGTGCTCCTTCTGTGAAGCGCCATGAGACAATACTATTGTGAAAGGCGCTGTATAAATAAAACTGAATTGAATCAAGGAAGGGGAGTCGGGCCCTAAAGAGCTTCCGCCAGACTAAGAGGCCAAAAGATGAATATGCTGCCTGAGCCGAAGGCTGCTACAGCTCAAAACATATAATAGATAAAACCATCATTTCCCCTTTTGTCTTTATTGGAACATTATCAAATTAGTGAACTGTCCAAAGGACCAGGCACTATGCAACTAAAAGTAAGCTTTCAGAAATTATGTCTCAGTTTTGATCAAATTCAATGAGTTGGCACAAAAAGTATCAGGAAAGTTTAATTTTAGTGCAAAATATCCTAGATCACAAAGTGAAATAAAAAGCAGTCTACAACTGTGTGAAGGCCCAGGGTTTGAACATTATCTTCAAAAGAAATGCTGCTGATCGGCTATTGATAAATGGCGTTTGTCACTTGTCACGTGTCATCAAGTTCCACCAAAATAACTTGCCGTTGGTATTGCGGACTTTGGATATTTCAGATAAACAACAAACGAGATGTAGCTGCTTAGTAAGTGAAGATGATATTAAGATCACGTCTGCCTCAGAAGAGAGTGACTGACTAGCTAGTCAGCAGTCAAGGTAGTATTTTTTTTAATTAAGTAGGGTCAAATAAAAAAGCGGGACAGAATGTTCCGGGACAAAGGGTAAAAGTGCTGTACAATACAACATAAAGCAGAATAAAATGTTGAACATGTACGACGTGGGACAAAAGGACAGCACATACATTTCTTTCAAGTGTTTATCCAAAGTCACCCACACCTCTCAATAAAACACTGTTAAAGCATAGACATTTGTTTCAAGTGTTGATCTGGTCAGGGTTGCATACAGCTGTTGCTCTGCCATTGCCTTATGCTTCAGTCACCTGCATGTCAAGATGGCTTCCAATCAGGGTGATTCTCCAGCATTATGTCTCTCCTACAATAGTATCATTGCGAAAATGTGTGCATTTTTGTGTTGTCAATGCAATGCCTTAATGTAAGATGTAAAAGAACAACTTATTTTTTTAAGCAAATTAAGAGATGGGGTCAGATGATTAACCGACACGTGTCATTGACATGTAAATGACACGTCACTGGCATGACACCGGAAGTCACCACCATGTCACTGGCATGACACAGGAAGAGGCATTCACGATATTCGTGGGTTTTCAGGAAGTTTGCTACGGCAGCCGTCTCGCTGACACGACTGAAACATCTGCCCTGTCGCGCAACTGAAAAGGTAGGATAGGTGTAATCTAAATATATTACATTAGACATATGTAAAAGACAATGAGTTTGTTTAAAACGAAACACTTAAAAAATAAGTTCCGTTTTGTTCCGGCTTAAGTTCTGTTAGCTAACAGAACTTGCTGTTTGATATGGTCTAGGTAGGCTAATAGTAATGGCTCGTACTTGTAGGGCGTGTTACTTGTCTCCGCCACATTATTAGTTTTGTTATTAACAGTTATACCAAATATTCTGTGCGTGTAAACATAGTGGTCAGTGTCAAGAGTGGTGAGATTAAATTGAGGTGAAAATCTTTGTATCATACGAAGTCTTTCCTAGCAACTGAAGTGAGCATGTACTACTTGTAGAGGTTTGAAATCTTGAGCTATGCAATGGTTTACACTACAAACTATCTAACAGTACTCCAAGAAGCTAGTCCCATTGACAGTGTCCATTAGCTGAGCAACACAGTTCACAAATCCACTACAGAAACGTTGAAATAAAAGATGAAAAACCTCCGTTTTTATTTTTTAGTTTCAGATTACAAAAAAGAGAACGTGAGCTGACTTATACACTTGTTTAGTTGCTAATGCAATAAAAATGAAGCAGTTAGAATTTAGCAGCAGCCGCAGGCAGGAAAACCAGACGCTTCCATAGCGCTCAAGATCTACCTCAAATAAGCGACGATCAACCTATCGTAGCCAGAGTTGGCCCATTCTTAAAGAGACAGTACACTATTTATCATGATGTACCACATACCATGTACACATGAATTCTAGTATGCTTTTAAGCTTTTTAAGTATTATTTAACATTTTAACCATTATATGAACTTCCAAATGAAATTATTAACTTGAATGAAATTATCTATATTTTTAACATTAATTGCAATTCACACTGACATGAACTCTACTTTGATCTCTACACTACTTATGGCAGATTATTGTACTTGGTCCATTCATTCTCTTTTCCTGCCTATTTTTTCACATGGCTTTTTTGTCAGATTAAAAGTCTGATATCTCCATGGTTTTGGCTATCTGCAGGGCCATGAGGATATATTTCTTTTTTTTTTTTCTTTAATTCTTCATATTACTATGGACTTTCCTCTGTTCCCTATCAGTTCTAATTATATACCAGAAGTAATGTATCCCAGCAATGGTGCATTCAAAATGGTTTGCCTTTAAGTGCATATCAGTGATATTCTGATTGTCTGTATATTTATTTTCCCCATAGAGAAATTGCTCTGACAATGGGAAACGACCAATGGAGCGAATTTATTGCGGCTAACATAAGGGTAAGTTGTATCAAGTATCTCTTCAGTATTTATTGCGGCTAACATAAGGGTAAGTTGTATCAAGTATCTCTTCAGTATTTATTGCGGCTAACATAAGGGTAAGTTGTATCAAGTATCTCTTCAGTATTTATTGCGGCTAACATAAGGGTAACAAGGGTATCAAGTATCTCTTCAGTATTTATTGCGGCTAACATAAGGGTAACAAGGGTATCAAGTATCTCTTCAGTATTTATTGCGGCTAACATAAGGGTAAGTTGTATCAAGTATCTCTTCAGTATTTATTGCGGCTAACATAAGGGTAAGTTGTATCAAGTATCTCTTCAGTATTTATTGCGGCTAACATAAGGGTAAGTTGTATCAAGTATCTCTTCAGTATTTATTGTGGCTAACATAAGGGTAAGTTGTATCAAGTATCTCTTCAGTATTTATTGCGGCTAACATAAGGGTAAGTTGTATCAAGTATCTCTTTAGTATTCACACCCTGCCTGTTTCCTTTTTTACGGTTTTAAGGAGCTTTTTCCCCTCACACAGTGGGCATTCCCAAACACATGTGGGGTGTAAATCGTCATAGTAATCCCACCCTTCTTCCCCTGCATTGTTTAGGTCGTCTCTAATCTTCCCCTGCATTGTTTAGGTCGTCTCTAATCTTCCCCTGCATTGTTTAGGTCGTCTCTAATCTTCCCCTGCATTGTTTAGGTCGTCTCTAATCTTCTCCTGCATTGTTTAGGTCGTCTCTAATCTTCCCCTGCATTGTTTAGGTCGTCTCTAATCTTCCCCTGCATTGTTTAGGTCGTCTCTAATCTTTTGATGCACATAGATTTGTTTTTAAATGTTGCTTACTTCATAGTAGGCTGTATACAGGGTATTTGGCCTACTGTTGGACTTCACAGTAGGCCGTATATAGGGTATTTGGCCTACTGTTGGACTTCATAGTAGGCTGTATACAGGGTATTTGGCCTACTGTTGGACTTCATAGTAGGCCGTATACAGGGTATTTGGCCTACTGTTGGACTTCACCGAGGTGCCATTTACTGATGTACTTGTACATTTGTTTTTTTGTAAGATGTCCATGACAACTTGCAAGATCTCATGCAATCTTGTCCTCTCCAATTCCGATTAACATTAACATAACTAGACAACGGTGGGTTCTACAGTTTAACATTAACATTAACAAAAAAAAAAAAAAAAAAAAAAAAAAAAAAAAAAAAAAAAAAAAAAAAAATAACTAGACAACGGTGGTTCTACAGTTTAACATTAACATTAACATAACTAGACAACGGTGGGTTCTACAGTTTAACATTAACATTAACAAAAAAAAAAAAAAAAAAAAAAAAAAAAAAAAAAAAAAAAAAAAAAAAAAAAAAAAAAACATTAACATAACTAGACAACGGTGGGTTCTACAGTTTAAAAAAAAAAAAAAAAAAAAAAAAAAAAAAAAAACATTAACATTAACATAACTAGACAACGGTGGGTTCTACAGTTTAACATTAACATTAACATAACTAGACAACGGTGGGTTCTACAGTTTAACATTAACATAAAAAAAAAAAAAAAAAAAAAAAAAAAAAAAAAAAAAAACATTAACATTAACATAACTAGACAACGGTGGGTTCTACAGTTTAACATTAACATTAACATAACTAGACAACAGTGGGTTCTACAGTTTATAACCAACTTTCTAAGGTAATGTAATGAGGTGTATCATGTGGTGATAATCTAACTTGGTCTTGCTGTTATTGACATGTAAATAGTGCTTCTATTATAGTAAAAAAGTTTTATTTTTAACGTGTTGATTATTCAGGAGTGATGAGGTGGAAAGGGAAACGGATCCCTCCCCCAGCAGAAGACCACGTATGGAGGGAAGGTAACTGAAGTCCCCAGGATAATGTTCCAGGACTTGATATTTTATTCAGTGTCATACTTATAGAAATACTGGTTCTGTTGTGTGACATACATACGTGTGTGTGCGTGCGCGTGTGTGTGTGTTCATGCATGCGTGTGTGAGCGTGAGGGGTGAATGTGTGCAAATCCGAGTCCCTCTTTTAGTCCTGTCTACCTCTACAGTTCCCTACAAACCTCTGCACTCTACCACTCCTATTAAAGGCATTGTTTGCTTGTTGTTGATACTGCCTGCGAATAGAGCATTTTATTGAGGGCATTCCTTGTATATAAAGCCTAATTCCCTACCCACAACTTGTCTCTCTGTTTGTAGATCCCTACAAACCTCAGTACTCTACCACTCCTATTGAAGGGCATTGTTAGTATGGGAAACCTAATTGCTTACTCATAACTTGAACTCTGAATGTCTGTAGTTCCTTAAAGAGGCAGCAGGAGCAAAACCTGTAATGTGCTGTTACTGGTGTCCTGTGCCACTCATCTACTGTCCTAAGTACTGTCTCGCTACACAACCGTGAACTTATCCCATTAGACAGTGGTAAATGAGTGCCACAGGACAGTGCAGGGGGCAGTTGGGCAGTGGTGTGGGACAGTGCAGGGGGCAGTTGGGCAGTGGTGGGGACAGTGCAGGGGGCAGTGGGCAGTGCAGGGGGCAGTTGGCCAGTGGTGTGGGACAGTGCAGGGGGCAGTGGGACAGTGCAGGGGGCAGTTGGGCAGTGGTGTGGGACAGTGCAGGGGGCAGTTGGGCAGTGGTGTGGGACAGTGCAGGGGGCAGTTGGGCAGTGGTGCGGGACAGTGCAGGGGGCAGTGGGACAGTGCAGGGGCAGTTGGGCAGTGGGTGGGACAGTGCAGGGGGCAGTGGGACAGTGAGGGGGCAGTGGGCAGTGGTGTGGGACGTGCAGGGGGCAGTGGGCAGTGGGTGGGACGTGCAGGGGGCAGTGGGCAGTGGTGCGGGACAGTGCGGGGGCGTGGGAGTGCGGGGGCAGTGGGACAGTGCAGGGGGCAGTTGGGCAGTGGTGCGGGACAGTGCAGGGGGCAGTTGGGCAGTGGTGCGGGACAGTGCAGGGGGCAGTTGGGCAGTGGTGTGGATGGTGCACGAGACACTGCCCTGGGAGAGTAGGCAAGTGGCACAAGACAGTATGAGTGGTGTAGGACAGTGGGCAGGTGGCACAAGACAGTTGATGAGTGCTACTGGACAGGTCACAGGTCAGTTAGTGACTGGCACAAACCACCAGCAACAGTGTAGGCCTACAGTTACTGCTCCTACTGCTACTGCTACTGGAACTTTGGTTGGACCAATCACGTCGCTCTATTCTTGTAGAGAGTCGCTGGACGTACCCTAGTGGCAGCTTTTCAGACTACCTAGTGCACGCAGGCATTCCACGGTAGCCAACGATGTCCGATAGAAACTGCACAAATACGACTCAGATAATCTACATATTGTAACCATCTTGCAGTGAAATGGCAGAAATGATGCTGTGTTGATTAAAAATGCAATCTGGTTCAAGGACTATGACTTATGGTAAAAAAGAACCGCACAAATGCATATGTCCAGCAATCAACATGCCACCTCCACTCCGCATGCCACTGAGCGTTGACATGCGACCTCCACATGCCAGTGACATGTTATTGACCCATGTCACATGTCGATTGATCATCTAACCCCTACTGCAAATGAATCATGTAGATGCATACGTCACACTGCCCGCCAGTGCCTTCCTCAATTAAACACACAGCAAGACCTGTGATTGGTCGAGTTCATCCCCTCGCTTTGTTTTGCATGCCGGTGTGTTTCAGCAGCCCACTGTAGGTACTTTTAGCAACATGCTAGTCTACTGTACAGACTTTGTCAATAATTTAAGACATAGTTTTGAATTCAGTACCAGGATTACCTGAGTGTTCTGTGCCTATCTTTCAATAATGTTTTAAATTCAGCGCTTCGTCAGTAAGCAGTACTTAGGCCATCATGAGAAGTTTGCCTGTTTAAGCAGTACTCCGCGGTCTTCAATTGTATGCTCTATGTCTGCATGGGCACGAGTCAAACAT
Source organism: Tenualosa ilisha (assembly GCA_015244755.2). Taxonomy (NCBI): domain Eukaryota; kingdom Metazoa; phylum Chordata; class Actinopteri; order Clupeiformes; family Clupeidae; genus Tenualosa; species Tenualosa ilisha. The sequence goes on along the minus strand of PYXC01001934.1, from coordinate 518,529 downwards.
TCACGTGAAGAGAAAATTACGTCAGTAGCAGAGGTTGGCCGTTGTTTGTGTTATTAGCCCAAAGGCTTTCAATAGTTGGGCCCCTGGCACTCAGACGCGCTTGAAAATACTTAGGAATTTATTTGCTGTTAGACCTAGTGTAAGCTTATGAGACCTCCCGCAACCTGCTGTGTCTTGTATGCAGACTTGCTGCAGCATTATGCTGTCAAATAGCACAATGGTGGAGGTCTCCACTTGGGGCAGACCACAATATCATCAGATCTGGATATTGTGCAAAATGACAGGTTTCACGTGTGTTGTTGTCAAAATTTTGCGTCTTGCAGTCACTGTTTTTTTTTTCGCACGATCACCCCCTACTTTCCTGTCAGTATAGGGAGCCTAAGTTCTGCCCCCTCCAGTCAGCCCTATAGGACCTATCGTCTGAGAAATTTTCAATGGGGTAAATGGACAGAAATTAATTATTTTCTGGTCCCAGTCGATATAAACCTTGAATTCTACATGTGATGTTTGTGAATTTTGAACATCATTCATTCATGTAAAGAAAGTTGCAGTTTGTCTCATGACTGTTGAATCAGAGCATTGTTAAAGTTTGTAACTCCAATAACTACAGCCTGTCAGTCGCATATGTGTCCTCACTAATGATAATGATAGTCTTTTCGTGAGTCACAAGCATATCAGCAACAGGTCTTATAGCAGCTTTGCACTACTCTTTGTTATGAAAAGACCAAGAGTCCACTGAGCTGAATAGAGTCACAGGATAAAACATCAGGTAAGGAGTATCTTTCCATTTAACCGCTGCTGAGCTGCTAGCAGGTAGCAAGCTAAAACTGTTACTTAGCATGGCAGCTGACTGTCAATGATGATATTTATTAGCCCAGATGAGAGTGTAGTCTGCTGAGCGGCCTCACACAATGATGATATTTATTAGCCCAGATGAGAGTGTAGTCTGCTGTCACATCTCTCAAAGTCTGTTGAAACATTGTTCTATTACAATGTGAAAAATTATCTGTAAATTTTCAAGCAACAAATGTGAAATTCATGGTACATCTCAAACAGGACCAGAAAATATTGTTTATCTTTCCACTGACTTCCATTCATATTTTTCATTAAGTTAGGTCCCATGGACCGGAAGTAGATGGGCGTGACTCATTGCTTCTTGTGGATGCGTTGTGTTCGATTGCGATAATGTGCATGACTGATGTGCTAAACGACCGCAGAATATGCATGACAGCCATGATGCGTACACGTATGCGATGTCTGCAGCAAGTAAATTCCAGCCCTTAGAAGGCTGGACATTGCATAACACTTCAGACCCAAATTTATCAGGGTCTCTACACTTGAACTCGAGTAAATAGAACATTGTTGGCGCACACAGAGTTTAGTAAAACTTATGTTTCTGAAGTCAGCACGTTACGTGCTCTGCTACGCCCTCTTGCTGCCAAGAATAAAAGTGCATCATCAAACAAAAAGAGAAATGTGAAGAGCTCTTGAACCTTAGTTCTATACCCATTAGCCTAGCTAAAATTTCACTGAACTGGAACTCCCTTATTATTCTGGAACTTTAAATGTGTGATTAATCGTGATTAACTTAAATTTTCTTTGAATTTTTCTCAAATTTTATCAGATAAATAGTTTTCAAATCGATAGACAGCCCTAGTAAATTTACATAATGCATTCAGCAAAATTCTAGAAGGACTGTGTAGTTTTGCCCATATATGGTAGTACAGGAGGTCATGTGACCCCACTCACGTCTCTCCTGAGTTCGTTTCAGTCTAAATTCGGCTCGCCCGGCAATAGAGTAACAGTCTTCTTTGCTTCCTTGTATGGAGAGTTACATGCCTAACCAGCGGGATTGTGTGCGTCCATGAATAAGTAACTAGATTAGCAGCCCTGCTCATTTTAAGTGCCCTTAAAGACTGTAAAACAATAATGCAATATTTGCTCGAATTACCTAAAACAAAGTGCAGTAACCGGAATGGGCTCAAAGGAGACTTAGTTAATTTGTTTTTCTAAGCTTAGCGCATGCTACAGCATAGGCTACTGTCTGTGTATGTAGTTTAGCTTCATACCATGTTTAAACCACGTTGTGTAGATGGAGAAATGCCGTCTTTTTTTCTCCACAAGAGGGCGCTAGCCGTATGCATATTATTTGTTTAGGCGACTAGAGCACTGTTAATGCTTGAAATTAATGTATGTTATTTATTTGTGTTTTTTTTTATAGAACCACACACACATGCACCCACCTATGTCTGTACATGTAAAGAAATAAAGAAGAAAACAAGAATTCAAGAATTAACTGGCTGTCCAGATTTCCATTTATTTTGCATTCTAGTAGGATGACCCTCAGCAATCACACTATTCCCGAACCCCTTTTCCTACACCCATTATATGAAAAGACCTGTCATAACAAAGGCCAGCTTATAGTACTGCTGCGCTACTGAAAACCACTTCATAAAGTAAAGTATAGTCTAGTACTGCTGCACTGCTGAAAACCACTTCCTAAAGTATAGTCTAGTACTGCTGCACTATTGAAAACCACTTCGTAAAGTAAAGTATAGTCTAGTACTGCTGCGCTACTGAAAACCACTTTGTAAAGTATAGTCTAGTACTGCTGCACTACTGAAAACCACTTCCTAAAGTATAGTCTAGTACTGCTGCACTACTAAAAACCACTTCCTAAAGTATAGTCTAGTACTGCTGCACTACTGAAAACCACTTTGTAAAGTATAGTCTAGTCATTCTAAATGGGGCGGAGTCAAAAAGCGTGACGACAACTCCTCACACTCAGTCCACGCCCCCCAATCCCAGAGCACAAGATATCTCTTACCTCTCTACTCCCCAATCCCAGAGCACAAGGTATCTCTTACCTCTCTACTCCCCAATCCCAGAGCACAAGGTATCTCTTACCTCTCTACCCCCCAATCCCAGATCACAAGGTATCTCTTACCTGTCTCCGTGCCCCCAGCTGCCATTGTGTCTGCCTGAAACAGAGGGATCACAGTCAGGACGTTTACATGTTGTTTCACTTTCAATCACATTATCTAGGTCTGGTAACTGGATAATTCTGTGTCAAATGGACCAATGGCTCCCACTCGACCCCCTCAGAGCTGGCTGATTCTCATATTTTATGTGACCACACATCTCTCAGGCAGGTGTGCAAAATTTTTCCTCAGTATCGCTGATATTTCTATGAAAATGATGCCTTTGAATAAATGACTCTTGAAGGCCCAATGTAGCAAGGTGTCAAATCTCATTACTTATGCATAAATCTCATTACACTTTGTCATCCCCAAGAGGGATGGGGGCATGAGACCAGTCTTAGACCTGAGATGCCTCAAGCACATTCTGTTTTTGCATGCTCACCGTGAAATATGTGATCTGCAGCATACACGAACACACAGCACAAATCGATCGCCACCGTAGATTTGACAGACGCGCCTTTTCACATTTTTGGGCCTACCAGACACAATCGGTTTCTGAGGTTTGCTGTCAAGAATACAGTGTATGAATTTTGCATACTACTGTTTGGGCTAGCCCTGTCCCCATTCTGTTCCACGAAATGCATGGAGGCAGTGATATTGCCCCACTGCATCTGCATACCGATGTACCTGGACAGGCTATCCTGGGGTCAAACCCCTCATCTATATGTCGTCACGTGACTCATGTCCTCGCGCACCTGAGCTCACTGGGACTCAAGAAGAACTGAGACAAGAGTGTGCTAACCCCAGACAGCGCACAGACTTTCTGGTGCTCTCATTGGACACGGTTGCAAACATTGTCCGCCTTTCAGACACATGGCTGATGTTGATCCGTACATGCCTGTTCCTGAGCTGTCCTTCAGAGATCCAAGGACATCTGCCCTAACGGCTCATCCTGCTGAAAAAGCATTTCTTGGATGCTTCCATCTTTGGATGCACCCATACTGAAGAATCAAGGGAAAAATATATATATAGATATGTCATGGTGTCAGGTCTGCATCAGACCTGGCCACAACCAGCTCCCCGCGTTCCTGGACTCCTTCGTGTTCGCTATTGTCTAAGTCTTTATTTAGATCGTGTGCTTTTGTTTGGACCTCTTATACTTCTGTTCCCTGTTCTGGTTTTGTCCCTCGGTAAACTTCTGAGCGTTATAGTTATTTCCTTATCCTCCGCTATTTGTAGCGGACGTTGACTTTCGTTGGTTTGTGTTTATCTGTTTGAAAATAAATCTCCTTTTGGTTAAAAGTCAAGTCGTGTCTAGTCTGTGCCTGACACATGGCTTGCAACCTATATTTAAATAGATGGTGAAGTATACGTATTAAACATATCCTATATTTTTATAGACAGCTACAGTATAATGATTGAATATATAATATTCTTGTGAATGGGTGCTGGGACTAAGGTTTTTGCTCTAATAAAAAAAAAGCTGCTTGCATTTTGTTCAAATGGTGACAGTACAGAACATGCTGGCGGTTAACAACCAACGTAATGGGTGCATTAGCACCACCAACTGGGCTGGAGTGTGGAGCAGGTGTCATACTGTCAGTCCAGTTGTAATCTGGAGTGTGGAGCAGGTGTCATACTGTCAGTCCAGTTGTAATCTGGAGTGTGGAGCAGGTGTCATACTGTCAGTCCAGTTGTAATCTGACTTGAGATGTTGGTGAATTGGTAAGAATCTAGGGATTATGGGTAAATCTCACTTTGAAATTCTAATCTTTATTTTTTTTTCTTTACTGTTTTGCGAGATTTAGTGTAGTTTCTCAAAATGCAAGATTGGACAATCAACCAAACTTTGGGTAATTGTCTAAAAGATCAGATGATTTTCTGAGTGTAGTAAGGACAACCATAACCAAGAAGGCCATTCTCAAAATATGACAGAGACTGCAACCTACACTTCATTCTTTTTCAATGAGTGATTAATTGCTTGATCAGTCACCACTGACCTGCTGCACGCTCAAAAGTGTCACACAAATGTCTGTAGATGTGTCATGGCTATAACTCACTCCCATGAACTAGATGACAGAACCATACAGTCACATTGACACAACTTCCTCAGCAATACTTTCTTATATAGCAGAGAGCATGATGTCAGTAATATCATTCCTTACGCAAGGACTACAGTGTTGGAGGTGGTCATCTGTTTGATGGTGTGAGGCATTAATGTAAATACAAGCTAATCCAATAGCATCACATATGTAATATGTGGCTAGCCTTTAATTTTGTGTATTGATGAATTGCATTTTGCTTATTTTGATTTCAGTGATGATTAACATGACAATATTAACACTACGTGAACTGGAGCTTTGGCATTCTGGGAAATGCAATCAGCCGAGCACCACCCCCTACTTGGTCATGTGACCATGTAAATATATTTACATATATATACGTATATGTCAGAAATATATGAAAGTGGCCAATTTTGAATATTTTCATATATGTTACAATAGATGTGTGCATTCATGGCAATATATGAACATATTATTATTAAATATGTTTTAAAATATGAAATATATTTTAACTGCGTATATGTTTACACGTCACTTTTCCGCACGGGCAGTCTGAGTTTAGCAAATGGAACTGATCCAACTTGTTTTTTGTTGTGTCAGCAGATGTGACGTCAGTCGGAGCTCCAAATCTTGGTTGCCGAGACAAATGGAATGCGCCATTAGTCCAAAATTTGGTGTACTGGACATTTACAGTTATTGTATCTTAAGTCTGAAACAGTGAGTAATGCTGAATACCTTTCTAGAAAAGATCATTCAGTCATATCATTCATATTTAATGGAGTCAGATGAGGTCAAAGTTACTATTTAAATAAAACCTCATGGTAGCACCGAAAAGACAGAACATTAATTATGACCGCCGCTAGTGAAGCTAGCGAAAGCGGTCATATTGGTGTTGCTGCGCGTTTTTTCCCTTTTTTTTTTTTTTTTTCTTTCACCGATTTTCCGTCAACGATTCCCGGGACACTGAAACTCAGGGGGAGATGAATGTTTGTAGGCATGTAGCCCTAGAAGTTTGTGAGCGAATATGAGCTTTTGGCCCCCAAGGGCCCCCCCCCCACTGTGCCAGTGTCCGTCAAAGAGGGGGAGACCGGCAAAAGTTTTCGCTGAATAACTCGATGAACCTTTCACCCAACAACACGAAATTTTTGTAATATGTCGGTGTTACAGAGACGTATCGACCCAGCCCATAAACACTCACTTGAAGCATAGCGCCACCTACTGATATGGGTAAATGCAAAAATTGGGATTTTGAGTTGGCAATATCTTGGACCGAGAAGCTGGGAACTGCGCAAAATATGTCATGCACGATCACCCTAAAGACTTCTAAAACCACAGCACAAGCCAAGAAATTTGGACCATAGGGGGCGCTGTAATTGCAGAAAATGTCATTTTGCCTATTATCTAGAGAATGCTAATGTTTACAGCAATTTTTTTTTATTGTGAAAACTACTGACCCTCACGCATTGAAAACACTGGTCGACGCCCACTTCCAACGAAAACGGTTTACGTGAAATTTTAACATTGCCAAAACGAATCTGAACGAACTCGTCATAGGCCGTTAATGTGAATCTCACCAAATTTGGTATACGTCATCTACAGACAATGCTGACAAAAAGTTATCAAAGGATTTATCTTGAGATAAATTATTTCGAAGTTACACGTCAATGAACATTGAACACGTAGCTTAAAATTTTTGAGAAGTACATATCTTGGCTTTTAATTGCTCAAATTTGGTCAAACTTGGCATGCCATCTCTAAACTGCTTTTTTGTCATGTGTACTAAATTTTGTGACATTTCGTCATAGGGGGCGCTGTTTATCGCCGAAGCTAGGTGTCAAAAAACAGTTTTTGTTAAATAACTCGTTAACATTTTTGCCCAAGATAACGATTTTGTGTTAGTATGTTGGTGTTACAGAGACGTATCGACCCAGCCCATAAACGCTCACGTGAAGCAAAGCGCCACCTAGTGATTAGGGTAAATGCAAAAATTGGGATTTTGAGTTGCCAATATCTTGGACCGAGAAGGTGGGAACTGCACGAAATATGTCATGCACGATCACCACAAAAACCTCTGAAACCACAGCACATGCCATAAAATTTGGTCCATAGGGGGCGCTTTAATTGTAGAAAATGTCATTTTGCCTATTATCTAGAGAATGCTAATGTTTACAACATTTTTTTTTTTATCGTGAAATCTATTGAACCTCACGCATGGAAAACACTGGTCGACGCCCACTTCCAACGAAAACAATTTACATGAAATTTGAACATTGCGAAAACGAATCTGAACGAACTCGTCATAGGCCGTTAATGTGAATCTCACCAAATTTGGTATACGTCATCTACAGACAATGCTGACAAAAAGTTATCAAAGGATTTATCTTGAGATAAATTGTTTCGAAGTTACACGTCAATGAACATTTAACACGTAGCTTAAAATTCTTTAAAAGTACATATCTTGGCTTTTAATTGCTCAAATTTGGTCAAACTTGGCATGCCATCTCTAAACTGCTTTTTTGTCATGTGTACTAAATTTTGTGACATTTCGTCATAGGGGGCGCTGTTTATCGCCGAAGCTAGGTGTCAAAAAACAGTTTTTGTTAAATAACTCGTTAACATTTTTGCCCAAGATAACGATTTTGTCTTAGTATGTTGGTGTTACAGAGACGTATCAACCCAGCCCATAAACGCTCACGTGAAGCATAGCGCCACCTAGTGATAAGGGTAAATGCAAAAATTGGGATTTTGAGTTGCCAATATCTTGGACCGAGAAGGTGGGAACTGCACGAAATATGTCATGTACGATCACCACAAAGACCTCTGAAACCACAGCACATGCCATAAAATTTGGTCCATAGGGGGCGCTGTAATTGTAGAAAATGTCATTTTGCCTATTATCTAAAGAATGCTAATGTTTACAACATTTTTTTTTTTATCGTGAAATCTATTGAACCTCACGCATGGAAAACACTGGTCGACGCCAACTTCCAACGAAAACAATTTACATGAAATTTGAACATTGCGAAAATGAATCTGAACGAACCCGTCATAGGCCGTTAATGAGAATCTCACCAAATTTGGTATACGTCATCTGCAGACAATGCTGACAAAAAGTTATCAAAGGATTTATCTTGAGATAAATAGTTTCGAAGTTACACGTCAATGAACATTGAACACGTAGCTTAAAATTTTTCAAAAGTACATATCTTGGCTTTTAATTGTTCAAATTTGGTCAAAGTTGACATGCCATCTCTAAACAGCTTTCCTGTCATGTGTACTAAATTTTGTGACATTTCGTCATAGGGGGCGCTGTTTATCGCCATATATAGGTGTCAAAAGACCTATATATATATATATATATTTTTTTTTTTTATATAATACTCCATACAAGACAATCTTATGACTACCATCTCTACACAAACACCAAGTGGCAAGAGTTCAAATTAACACATGTAGGCTACATAAATACTATGACAACACCTACCCTTTCATAAATCACTCCTACACACTACAAAATCACACACAATCTCATTCATTCAAAAAACACATCCATACCCACTTCCAAGACATAATTTCCAATCTAATTCCCACCTCACAACACTGTTCTACCACACACTTGTCATGCCAACAGTTCTCACATTTACACACAATACACTGCGGCGGTCATACCATGTATCGCTATGCGGTACATCTAGTTAAGGACACATTTTCTCCCTACATCCCCTCATAGTAATACCATTCCCTAGACACTGAGAACTGGTCTCCATGCATCATAATTCTATAAATACTAAACACAACAAAATCTGCTCACTCTTTGGATGGAAAACCTGAAGACATTAGAGATGGTCCAGTACACTCACGCAGTAATGTACGATGTGTAAATTATGCCCTGAAGACATACACACACATCTCTTACCTTACACTGTTGTCACTTCACACTGCTGCTCCTGAGGTTAGGTGCTCTGTCAGCTAAACCTGAAGACTACAACGCTAATGACGTTCCCACATCTAGTCACGTACACACGTCTGAGGATGACAGTGAAAATGAAAGAGATGTGTTGGTGTTGGGTAAATGAATTCCTGCACTTCTTTTTCAAATTCTCTAGGCTACTGCTACTAAATGAATAATAACACATTGATATTTGTATTGTTATTTATCTAAATATGAATGTCGATAAGGGACATACCCTGTTTGTTAAACTATCACATGAAGCCCTCAGAAGTGTGGACAGGAAAGAGTACGACCAGAAGCTGTGACGACAGGAAAGAGCACGCGCCTGTTTCAGGAAGATTAAAACGGTTGTGGTTTGTCAACACAATTTTCATTTTCTGTTTTCGTAGCTGTTTACAGTGATTTACACTCTGCAAGATTTTACAGAAACAAAAGTATGCTAACAACATAATACTCTAAGCGAGGTATTGGACATGGAAAGTCCTTTACCACACTCCATATTTTATTCACTTGGAAGTCGTTGAGAGTTCGTTGTTGAGAGATTTCTCTTACAGATCAGAGACCAATGCTGCACGTTTTATACATGGGCTGGTGTGTATGTTTGGATAGGTTGTGATGCATGTGATGATCAAGTTTACTTGAGAAGTAGTGTGTGTACTTTACTGCAAATGACCAAGACAAGTGCAGCCTGACCTAAACCTCTAGTATATATGGGAAAAGTTTCCCATATATCCCAGTGTCCACTACAGTTCACATGATGTGTTGTCAAAGTCAAAGTCAACTTCATTGTCCCAAGGGGGAAAGTCCGAGGTCAAAGAGCAGATATAGACAGAGAGAGAGAATAGTACAGTGAGATGAATAGCAGCATTGACCTCTTTCCAGCATAGAAACACACTTACTGATCCCCACCCTGACTCTTCCCTTTTCCATGTGTTCCTTTGCTGTTAGGAAGCCAGACTGGACTACGGCAATCCCCGAATCCCTCGTCCCAGGGCTCTTTGCTAGTGTGTCTCATTCCAGGTGGTACCAGGGCTGTTTGTTAGCGTGTCTCGTCCCAGGGCTGTTTGCTAGAGCGCCTCGTCCCAGGGCTGTTTGCTAGAGCGCCTCGTCCCAGGGCTGTTTGCTAGAGCGCCTTGTCCCAGGGCTGTTTGCTAGAGCGCCTCGTCCCAGGGCTGTTTGCTAGTGCGCCTCGTCCCAGGGCTGTTTGTGCGTCTCGTCCCAGGGCTGTTTGCTAGAGCGCCTCGTCCCAGGGCTGTTTGCGCGTCTCGTCCCAGGGCTGTTTGCTAGAGCGCCTCGTCCCAGGGCTGTTTGCTAGAGCGCCTCGTCCCAGGGCTGTTTGCTAGAGCGCCTCGTCCCAGGGCTGTTTGCTAGAGTGCCTCGTCCCAGGGCTGTTTGCTAGTGCGCCTCGTCCCAGGGCTGTTTGCTAGAGCGCCTCGTCCCAGGGCTGTTTGCTAGAGCGCCTCGTCCCAGGGCTGTTTGCTAGAGCGCCTCGTCCCAGGGCTGTTTGCTAGAGTGCCTCGTCCCAGGGCTGTTTGCTAGAGCGCCTCGTCCCAGGGCTGTTTGCTAGAGCGCCTCGTCCCATCCTTCAAAGACTCTGGACTGAGTCTGGACTCGGTCTTGACTTGGTCTTGGCCCACAATGGGGGGACTTGAGACCAACAGATTTTTTTTTATGTTCAAATATGCATTTATCCACCAATACAAATCAGTTAATTGTGCTGTAGTTGTTAACCTGATCTGTGTCCCATGTGAACATTGTTTAAAAGTACTTATTAAAAAGGAATAAAAGGGCAGAGACATTTTGATACGCATCCATTGGTGCCGCCTCTTGGATTGGATTTGGTCTATCAGTTAGAGCCAGGTCTGGATTTCCAGGCTATCAGTAAAAAATATTTACATTTGTCAACATTTACATATTTAGCAGACTCTGTAGTCCCTTTCATTCCCAGTCCGGTGTCATTTTCCCCTAGATGAACAATGATGAACCCCCACATTACTCTCTCACACACACAGATCATACAGCAAACGCTCTAGTGACTTCTGGTACCGTCTCTGGTCTAAGCCCTGACTAGTTATCTGCCTAAACTAATGTAACTCAGTCATGCTTTTGGCGCCCCCTCTGGTCAAAGCCCTGGCTTGTTATCTTCCTAAACTAGTGTAATTCATACAATAAGTCATTAAGAGCATACAGTGATGGCACATCTGATTGACTCTTCAGGGTGTTTCAACCCTTCTGCTTTATTAGCAGGACAAATAAACACCTCCATGTTGACAAATAAACACACCCATGTTGACAAATAAACACATCCATGTCAAAACACTCCAACCAACAACACAGAAGATGAGGAACAGAAATCCAAAGGTGGACTTCACATAACATTAGCACACTTTTCAACAGCACATGAAAAATTAGAAGCTACAGCAGCACTGAAGAATGCTTCAATAAAACAAAAAATAAAGAAACTAGTGTACTATAACAACTAGTGTACTATAAGTCCACTACTACTGAGCAGTTAGATCTCAGTAACTAGTGTACTATAAGCCCACTACTGAGCAGTTAGATCCCAGTAACATCCTCGGTCCTCTGAAGAAGAGTGGAATAGCTTAGGCTACTGTGAAATCCGCCCCTACTCCTACCCCTAAAGATAAGTACATAAGTATATATTTTTTCCTTTAGTTTCAGGCATCAAACTTTCAAAATATAATCTCATAGTATTTACATTAAAGCTGTTAACAAATCAGTGTACTCCACAACTCTATAGTAAAAATCAGTGCCATGGTAGCACACTCATGCCAATACTAAGCCATCCTCACAACAGCATTAGTACCAAACGGGGACGGACTGGAAATTAAAAAATGTCAAGGTGATTAATTATACAGTTACGTGCAAAATAATAGTATGTTTAAAACAGAGGAAAAGTTCAGTGCTCCTAATAGCATTTATGTCCATATATACAAAGACACTGGGAGCAGTCCACATTCAATTCCAAATGAAAACATGAAGAAAAAGAATATTAGGCTGTTCAAAAAAATAGCAGTATCTGCACTTTCATCTACAGACTGAAACATTTACAGCAAAAATTGAAAATGCAAAAATTGAAATGAAGATAGCTTTTTTTTATAAACTAAATCTAATCTAACTAATATTTAGTTGTATCAGCATTATTTTTGATCACTGCTTTACATATGTCTGGCATGGAGTCAACTAACATTTGACACCTGCAAACAGAAATTACAGCCCAAGCTGACTGGCTTACATTCCATAGATCTTCTGCATTCTTGGGTTTTGCATCAAAAACAGAATTTTTGAGGTCACTCCACAAATTCTCAATCAGATTGAGGTTCAGGGATTGGGCTGGCCACTTTATGACATCAGTCTTGTTGGTCTACAACCAGGATGTTGCCCTTTTGCTGGTGTGTTTGGGGTCATTGACCTGCTGCTTCTTCCTCAGCATAAGGCAATGTGACCTCTTCCATTATTTTTTGGGAATTGAAAGTAAGAACAATCTTGCTCTCATCTGTCCATAGAATATTCTCTTTAGGCCAGTCAATTTGTTCTTTGACAAACTGTAACCTATTCAACATGTCTTTTTTTCAGCAATGGTACTTTACAAGGGTGCATTGCAAATAGTCTGGCTTTACATAGGTATGGTATGGTATGGTATGGTATAGCTTTTATTGTCAATTTCTTCACATGTACAAGACATACAAAGGAATCAAAAATGCGTTTCTCACTGCCCTGTGGTGGGGAGAGCAAGGGGCCGCTGTGGATGTCCGCGCCGCCCATGTTCCAAATTAGGGGGGATGAAAGGCACAATAAAGCATAACATGAGGAGAGAGGAGGAGAAAAAAAAGGCACCACTAGACTATGCTCCAATGGGGAGCACAGTGTAGGGGGGCAAAAAAACACCTCATCACACATAAGCACATATAGAATACATGACCTGCAACGAGAAGGGGGGGGGGGGGTAAGAGATAAGAGGGTATGAAGCGGCAAAGGCGTGGGGTGGTGGGTGAGGGTGGTGATTGCGTGTCAGTAGAAGTGTATAAGTTCGTGTGTGTAACGGCCAGAGAGTCACTTCTAATGGCCTCCAATCTGTGAGCCTCAGTCCGCAGGGTGACACAGCGATAACACAGCCAGTAGCCATGGAGACAACCTTGATCAGAACCCAGACAGAGACAACAATCCGCCGGTGTCTTGAAGATGGGGGTAGGGAAACGAGAGCGTCTCCCCGCCTTGTTTTCCAGGGGAGTTGTTTTTCCAGCGATGGCCTTGGCCAAGGCCTTCGCTGATTAGGTAGGCCGAAAGCAGATAGAATTGGAATGTTTGGGATTTAGGGCGAGAGGCTTACCATTTTCAAACCTCTCTATGTCCAAACTGGGCTCCGATTTTAGCCAAATCCTTTTGTGAGGCAGTGAGTATCTCCATGATGTTATCCATCGCCTTGAGCTTCTCCAAGATGTGATCCTTTTGCGGTCTATGGCCACAGTCTGAGTGCCCACAGTTCCCGCAGCTCTGCCCACTGCCTCAACCATGACCGGCAGCCGAGTGGGGCTTTTGACAGCTGTTGCTGTCTTTTTCATTTCTCGATAAACCAGGCCAATGCCCAATCCAATCAGCAAGAAGCCTGTAATCATGGTTCCAAATAGGTAGATGTCTTCAATGTCCTCCACAGAAAGAGCTGCCAGACACACGACCCTCCACCTCTCCCAACCGTCTATCATGTAGCCAGCTGCAAACATTCCGATGTGTCAATTGCGTTCAGAGACCAGTTGATCAAATCCATGATTTTCAGTTTGAAGAGCAGGGTGAAGAGAGTCTCTCAAGACAGATTCAGTCGAGACAAAAGAAGCAAAGCAGGCACGATAAGGGGAGGGAAGGGAGAGACGAAGAATGCGACCACCTTCGCTGAAAGCCAATGAGAAGATAGGCATCTTCTCTTTGTTGAAGTACTCAGGTAAATGAAGATCTTCTCTGATCTCTCTGGAGCTGATCATTGGATGCTTCTTTGCCATTCTTGTTATTCTGTGATCTACGTGGATGGTAGTTTTCATTTTTCTACCACTTGTTTTAGGTTTTCTTTGCCAGTTGAAAGCATTTGAGATCATTTTAGCTGAACAGACAATTATTTTCTGCACTTCTTTGTATGTTTTCCCTACTCCAATCAACTTTTTGATCTAAGTTCTTTCTCTTTCAGTACAGTGTCTGGAATGACCCATTTTACTTACTGAGCAAGGCTAAAACCAGCAGGTACAACATCTGCTGCCTTCCTTTCTTAAAAAAGGGCCATAATTAACACCCATTTCTTCACAGATTGAATGACCTCCCTAATTGGACTCCACAGTGCTATTAACTTGAACAAAATAAGTTAATTACCCCCAATCAGAAGCATTCATGTCATGTCTCTTAAGTCAGTTGGTTGGCCATAACTTTGCTACACCTAGTCATGAATTTGTTTTCTGCCAAAATCAGTACAGTAGTGATGTTAGACTGTTATTATTGTGCTCATAACTGTATACAACTTGACTTCTTTTTGGAGCTTAAAGACAGTTCACCTTTCATCCAAAAGGCTTCTTTAGTTCTGGCCTGGTGATGGGAAGACCAAGAGATTTAGGGTAAGCGTACCCATTAAGCCTACTTTCAACTTGGAAGTCAAATTTTAGAAAAACAAAAGTATTTTGTTCCACTCATAATCTTAATCAGTCCAGCAGTTAGCAAGCTCTATGTGTGTTTTATTTCTAGTCAATCATGTAAGCCAATTTAAAGTTAGCCTGGCAGCAAATTGCTGTTTAAAAAAGTTCGGGTAATGCTTACCAGGTATCACTGTCTGCATAATCGCTCTGCTTTGGATGGAGATAAAAGGCCGGTGGATTGTGCAGAGGCAATGACATGGACACAGTGGGTTCCCTGGCTGTTCTGGCCGCTCGTACATAAATCCCCTCAGTCGTTCTTTGTTTCCCTCGCCTCTCCCAGGTCTTTTTGGTTTGTTGTGCTTTCGTTGCTTTCGACAGCCCATTTTCGACATATGACGCACGCACAGTTAATCTAACACCCAGGAGGTTATCAATAAAAGTATTATCCATAGACTCCAACAAAGATGTTGACAACATTCACCAGAGAACAATGTTGCTCTTGTCAGCAAATAAAGTTACGTTTTGCGGTCTTAGCTTTTCATTTTGGCTGATGGAGTCCTAAAAATGATTAGGCTACATGATTTTTTCCATAAAGTTTTGTAGCCCAAATGTCCATGAAGCCCAAATTCTTACTGAATTGTTATGACCCATATGTTTTACTCAAGCTAAGAGGCCTGTCTTAGACAGTCAAACTCAGTAGCACACACCACTTTGACAGAATTCAGAAGTCAGATGACAAATGTTTTAATGTCACTTGTTCAGATTTTTATTTAATGTATTTTAGTTCATTTTTGTTAGAAAATAGTTATGCTACTATTTTAGTGGCAGCTTTAATAAAAAGGCAAATATTTTATTATTTACAATCATAATTTGTCACCGATTTGTTCACCGATGCTCTAAAGAACAGTGAACTAGCAGAGTTGAGAGAGAACCGATGCTCTAAAGAACAGTGAACTAGCAGAGTTGAGAGAGAACCGATGCTCTGAAGAACAGTGAACTATCAGAGTTGAGAGAGAACCGATGCTCTAAAGAACAGTGAACTAGCAGTAGAGATTGTGGAGAAACTGATACACTGACAGGAGTGTGAGGACTTTACTGATCCACTGAGAGGAGTGTGAGGACTTTACTGATCCACTGTACGCTGCCCAATTTGCCAGTGCAATCAGTTTGGCATTGAGCCCTGTTCTAAAACCAATGTTCAGGTTCCAAATTCTCCTTTATAGTTTGAGAATGGACTTCTCAGGTGTCCTTACCATATTCTGAAAATCAAGAACTAACCTAAACAGTAGCCTAAATTGTGGTAATTCATTTTTCAATCTTGCCTACATCTTGAGAAGCCACACTGACCAGTAAAGAGAAAAAGAAAACCATAATTTCAAATTGATAATTACTGAAAAATAAATAAATTCATATAAAATCAATATAATGTATAAATAAATTCATACATACATACATCAGGCCTACCCATAATCCTTGGAGGCAACTCACCAACATCTTTGTCATGGAAGTGTGACATTCAGTGTTTAAATAATGTTTTATTGTACCGACTATTAAAATGATGACACCAAGACATCAAGCTTGTTTACTTAATTGCCTTCGTCTTGCTTTAGAAGGAGTGAATATCACAGTTCTTGGAACTGACTGTCGTAAGTATTTCTACTGGAAAATGAGTTGTAGGTGAATTCCATAAATATGAAGGATATCTTCTAAATGTAATCATCCATGGGTTTTTACAAGATTATGTAAATATAACTAAAAAAGTGCCTTGCATGATGTTTGCTAATTTGTACTGAAGTAATTTACCTTTTTGTTATTTAAGAGGCAGCTGACATATTTTTTACATATTAGGCCAATCAGAGGCCTTCTAGAATCAATTATATTAGGCCAATCAGAGACCTTCTAGAATCAATCATATTAGGCCAATCAGAGGCCTTCTAGAATCAATCAGCATTCAACAAGATGTTTGACCTGAAGACTTTTCAGTCATTAGGCCCATTATTGTAATGTAATGGATAACTGCCACAGAGGCGGGCGGCTCTCTGGGATTAATACACAAGGCCAAGGTAGAGAACTCCAAGACATTATCCAATTGTCCACTGTTCCCAGTTGCTCCCAATGTGGATGGCAGCCTCTGACACTGGTGTGTGAGTATTTGTGAATGTGTTTGAATGGGTGAATGTGAAACACACTGTAAAGCGCTTTGGAGAAAGGCGCTATATTATTGCAGTTGGGTCATTCCGTGTCAGATAGACCAGTGCCTCCCACTCGATTCCTTCAGAATTGGGTGATTCTTAAATATTAGTTAGTTAGTTTTAGTTAGTTTTAACTTTTTTTCTCTAATTCAGTTAGTTTTAGTTCGTTTTCGTTTTTTTCTAAATGCTTAGTTTTAGTTTAGTTTTTATTAGTTTCAGTATTAGTTTTAGTTTTTTATACTTTGGGTTATTTGTCAAGTGCAGGGTTCAAAAAGACCAGTAAGTATCGGGTTATAAAACTCAACAAATACAAATTTAAAACATTTATTCAAGTATTCCCCAAACCAACCAAAATCTCCACAAGCTGGCAGCATTAAGTGCAAAAACATAAAAAATTCCAAATTTACAAACTCAAAAATAAGTAAACAAGGAAGTAACCCGGTCTGAATAAACATGTTTACTAGTGCATTCTCCCGCTTGTGGTGTTCCTGTGTGTTGACTGACCAGCACGACCTATCTGTTCGTCCTTGGAAACAGTCTATTATTGTAGTCTCATTTATGCTTGTTGGCCGCCGGGAAGTTATTTCTGTCTGAGTAGCTCCGGGAGTGCTACTACAAGAAGCTACTTTGGCAAGGTACTCGCTATTAGCATCCCTATGCGAGCTCCGTAAATGTACTTTGAGATTTGTGGGATTTTTTCCTCTGAGAACTGTTCCGCAAATCTTGTGACCTGCCTCTAACACAATGCACTTGCTTCTGTCCGTTTCGCTGTCGTACTCAAAAAAATCCCATATAGGGCTCTGCCGCTTTCTCCCAACTTTAGCCATTGTGCCATATACCGCGGTGAGCATATGTGTGCACAAGCCGACTGTAAACAGTAAGTGACGGAAAGGAAGTGCCGTACGCTGCCACCAACTCACGTAAAAGACTTGTAAATATGTTGACAAAGACGAAAACGAAGGGAATTTTCTCTATAATTTCAGTTCGTTTTAGTTAGTTTTGTGAACACACAATACAGTTTCAGTTAGTTATCGTTTTTTTTCTTTTAAATATTGTTTTTATTTATTTCAGTTAACGAAAATATTTTTTCAATTTTAGTTTTCGTTATTTCGTTCGTTTTCGTTAACTATAATAACCTTGGTCCACACATCTCAAAGTGAGGTGTGCACAATTATACCTCAGTATCTCTAGGATTTCTATGAAAAATATGCCTTAGAATGCACCCACCCCCTCTCCCAAAGAAGTGCCTGTGGGCATTTTTGGCAACTTCAGATAAGAATATCACCAAAACTATTTGTGATTTAAGCACTATTTGTGATGTAAGCAAACAGTCCAGGTACTAAACAGTGTCTGCAATCTATCAGAAGTTTGCCATCACCTGTGAAATCCTGATGCCCCGAACATGAGTTTGTTTTGTAAAGGTTTCAATATTTATGAGCCCCCTGGGGAAACAGTGTTGGCTATAAACCTATTTTTTTCAATTTGCTACAATAGTCTACTAGTCTACTAGCTCAGAACCTGTAAAGCTAAGTATTTTACAGTCTCTTAGGGTCATGTCCAAAGCTACAAAAATGAAATGGGACCCCAACTTTGGGCCCATATCTGAGAAATTTGCACCTTTTATTGGCATTTTGCTATAGAAGACATTTTGCTTATCAATGGGCCAACTTTGACCTTTGAAATTTCACCTTTCACCACTTCCAAGAATAATGAGATTTGACACCTTGGTTCATTGGGCTTTCAAGAGTAATTCATGAAAAAGCTCAGATCATTTGGTGAAGGGTGGGAACAAGTGAAGGTGAAACGCATGGCCACATCAACAAAACATCACATGGTGTATGTAAACAAAACATCACATGGTGTATGGACACAGGCGTCACAAAATGTCCGCAGGCGACTTTTGAATCACATTTACGACTGACAATTGTTAGACAACCTATGATCTCATCAAACAGATGGTGATCTGAGCTTTTCATGAATTACTCTTCAAGGCCCAATGTAGCAAGGTGTCAAATGTCATTATTCTTGGAAGTGGTGAGAGGTGAAAATTCAAGGTCAAACTTCACAAACGTTACATTGATGGGCAAAATGTCATCTATAGCAAAATGGGAATAAAAAGTGTACATTTTCTCAGAAATTGAAACTTTTGCGTTTCTGATGTTTGGATATGTGTAAGGGTGATAACTTATCTCTACTATATTAAATTTGTAGCTTTGTAGCACCTACCCCACATGACCATTTCAGGGCCCAAGTAGGGGCCCGTTTCATTTTTTCTAACTGGGCATGACCCTAAGACACTGTAAAAAAGTTAGGTTAGCTTTACCAGTTTTAAGCGGTCTACAGACTAGTGGACTGTCGAACAAAATTGAAAAAATGGGTTTATAGCCAATGATGGCTTACCAGGGGGCTCATATATATTGAAACCTTTACAAAAAAAATTGGCTCATCAGGATTTCACAGGTGTACAGGTGCCTGTGCTTGAATCTCAAATAGTTTTGGTGATGATATAGTCTGAATTTGCCAAAAATACTCACAGGCACCTTTTTGGAAGAGGGGGTGGGTGCATTCTAAGGCATAATTTTAACAGGAATACTTACTGATACTGAGGTATAATCATGCACACCTTCCCTCCAAGAATCGGCCAATTCTGAAGGGGTCGAGCAGGAAAATCCTTCAAAAATGGTCCATTTGACACAGAATGACCCAGTCCATTTACCATTTCTCTTAATTGTGGATTAAACAGAACAGCACTTGGCCAGTTGTTTATCTTTTGCCTTTGAGAAGCCAACTCTCCGGAGGCCAGTAGCATCCAGCCTTTGGTCAAAGGACCAAATAGACTCTGGTAGGTTTCTTCCAAACAAAGATCAAAACAGCAGCTTACTTACAGGATGAAAATATTGCTGTGTGTGTTTGTGTGTGAGAGAGTGTGAGAGTCAGAGCACACAAGCACAGAGTGATATAGATACACACTCACATACCAACACCTCCCCTCCAAGAAAGCACACACACACACGATTGTATCAGATTCAGGCAGATTTAGGCATGTAAGACATTTATTGCATTTAGTGGTTGTGTTTTATGGACACAGCCATCATAAAGTACTGCACGCACACACACACACACACACACGTTAAAGTCCACATTATACAACAGCGAAGATTTGACTTGAAATTTCAAGCTTATAGCTGCTCATGTCTACATCAAGACAAACCAAACATGTAAACATGCACACACAAACACGTACACATTCTCTCTCTCACACACACACAAACACGTACACATTCTCTCTCTCACACACACACAAACACGTACACATTCTCTCTCTCTCACACACACACAAACACGTACACATTCTCTCTCTCTCTCACACACACGCTAAAGCACACATTATACAACAGCGAAGATTGGAAGGTGACCAGACCTCTGAAATGAAAATTGGGAACCGGGAACATTCCTGTTTCTACTGTCAATCCCACTAAAATAAGTCATGTTTTATCTTCCAAAATCGGGGGCAAAGTGGGTTTTCTTGCATCTCACCAGGGACAGACCACCAAAATCGGAAACTGTCACCGTAAATCGAGGTCGTTTGGTACTCTTAAGTGACGTTATTTGGAGATAAGTGGTCACTCATACATGGGTATGCCATTAGTAAGTTATCTGGGTTTGCAGTTAGACAGTAACCTCACGTCATGGTACAGGCCCCACCCCCGTGGCGTGTGTGACAAAAACAAACACACACACACACAAAATGAAAGGCAATGTCTGTCATTTGCACCTTGACAAACATCCTTGATTTGTAAAGTAATTTAAATGTTTTTAGTGAGCAGTGTGGAAATAATTTAGCCAAAACTGAGATCTAAGATTAAACAGTAAGCTAGCATTGTTTCATTTCTCTGTACTTCCACACATAGCCTAGCTACGCTAGCTGCTAGTTACTATGGGCAGTGGTAAAGCCACACATAGCCTACGCTAGCTGCTAGTTACTATGGGCAGTGGTAAATCCACACATAGCCTACGCTAGCTGCTAGTTACTATGGGCAGTGGTAAATCCACACATAGCCTACGCTAGCTGCTAGTTACTGTGGGCACCAGTACTGTTGGTGTGAAGGTTGTACCAAGAGGCGTGAGGACTCAGCATCAGCCTTTTCCAGCTCAAACCCCACATATCTCACAGTCAACTCTGTGTGTGTGTGTGAGAGAGAGACAGATTATTTTTGTTATGTACAAAAAAGTATTGCTGCCATAGTAGCTCCTCTCAAAACTACGATGCCCTAGGTCAGGGTGCAGGCAAAGATGCTGAGGAGGCAGAGGAACTGATGTGTTGTGTTAGCACTGCCATGTTCCAAAACTGCCTCTAGGTGTGTGTGTGTGATGATAACATGATGGTAGGTAGGCGGAGCAAGATATTTCATGATGAGCCACTTCCTGGAACCATGACTACACAGTGCAGTGCAGAGGCTCTGTAACATTGAGGCGTGTGGCAGAACCCCAGAATTTCACAGAATAAGTATTATTTTTCTGAGCAGTGGATGTACATTCCAGACACAGTATCATGATCTCCAAACCCTCCTGCCCATTTAAGGAAATGAGGTGATAGTATGACTGTGCTCTGAGGCTCAGTGTGCATCAGCTTTTACCACTTCAACTCCACATCTCTTACAGTTGTGTGTGTGTGTGTGTGTGTGTGTGTGTGAGAGAGAGAGAGATAAATGATGGTGAATGTTGTTATGTATATGCAAAAACAGTCTCACTAGTGCTGCTGTAGAGCAGCGCTAAACAAGGCTTCAGATCCCCGGCTAAATTTTCTAGCAACCAATCAGTGAATAGAAATTGAGGGCAGAATGAATAATGTAGGTTCAAAGTTCAAACAAAGTGCCTACCCACCACAAAGTAAACGTTGCCTATCAAGAGCCTCTTCAAGAGTGTGGTCCACTAGGCAATAAAAAAGGCCTGTGCTTGTGTGTGTGTGTTAGATTAGTGGTGTGTTTGTGTGTGTGTGTTAAATCAGTGGTGTGTGTGTGTGTGTTAAATCAGTGGTGTGTGTGTGTGTGTGTTTGTGTTAAATCAGTGGTGAGCCCGCATCATTTTCATGCCCCCTCATCCCCTGTCCACCTCCACAGCGATCACATGATCACATGATCCTGCTCTATCTGAACATGCTGCTTCCTCCTGTTCCTCTTCCTGCTGAAGCCTCGTCTCGATTCTGCTGATCAGGTCATGTGACTCGCTGGGAGTGGCCACTGTGCTCTGCCCAGACTCATCTGAGGGAAGTATCTGCAGAGAGAACACAGTGTGAGTGTGAGTGTGTGTGTGTGAGTTAACATGTGTGTGAATATGTGTGAGTTTGTGTGTGTGTGTGTCAAACTGCAGAGAAGAGAATGAGCGTGTGTGTGTGTGTCTGTGAGAGAGTTAATGTGTGCGTGTGTGTGTGCAAAACTGCAGAGGAGAGAGGACAGGGTGTGTGTGTGTGTGTGTGTGATGTGCCACCCTTGTCAGCACATTACACTGTTAGAATTATTATTGTGTAATTGTGTAATTGTGTGTGCATGTTAGTTGTGTAATTGTGTATGCATGGTAGTTGTGTAATTGTGTAATTGTGTATGCATGTTAGTTGTGTAGTTGTGTAATTGTGTATGCATGTTAATTGTGTAATTGTGTATGTATGTTAGTTGTGTAATTGTGTATGCATGTTAGTTGTGTAATTGTGTAATTGTGTATGCATGTTAGTTGTGTAATTGTGTGTGCATGTTAGTTGTGTAATTGTGTAATTGTGTATGTATGTTAGTTGTGTAATTGTGTATGCATGTTAGTTGTGTAATTGTGTAATTGTGTATGCATGTTAGTTGTGTAATTGTGTATGCATGTTAGTTGTGTAATTGTGTAATTGTGTGTGCATGTTAGTTGTGTAATTGTGTATGTATGTTAGTTGTGTAATTGTGTATGCATGTTAGTTGTGTAATTGTGTAATTGTGTATGCATGTTAGTTGTGTAATTGTGTATGTATGTTAGTTGTGTAATTGTGTATGCATGTTAGTTGTGTAATTGTGTATGTATGTTAGTTGTGTAATTGTGTATGCATGTTAGTTGTGTAATTGTGTAATTGTGTATGCATGTTAGTTGTGTAATTGTGTATGTATGTTAGTTGTGTAATTGTGTATGCATGTTAGTTGTGTAATTGTGTAATTGTGTATGCATGTTAGTTGTGTAATTGTGTATGCATGTTAGTTGTGTAATTGTGTATGCATGTTAGTTGTGTAATTGTGTAATTGTGTATGCATGTTAGTTGTGTAATTGTGTATGTATGTTAGTTGTGTAATTGTGTATGCATGTTAGTTGTGTAATTGTGTAATTGTGTATGCATGTTAGTTGTGTAATTGTGTATGCATGTTAGTTGTGTAATTGTGTAATTGTGTATGTATGTTAGTTGTGTAATTGTGTATGCGTGTTAGTTGTGTAATTGTGTATGTATGTTAGTTGTGTAATTGTGTATGCATGTTAGTTGTGTAATTGTGTAATTGTGTATGCATGTTAGTTGTGTAATTGTGTATGCATGTTAGTTGTGTAATTGTGTAATTGTGTATGTATGTTAGTTGTGTAATTGTGTATGCGTGTTAGTTGTGTAATTGTGTATGTATGTTAGTTGTGTAATTGTGTATGCGTGTTAGTTGTGTAATTGTGTAATTGTGTATGCATGTTAGTTGTGTAATTGTGTAATTGTGTATGCATGTTAGTTGTGTAATTGTGTATGTATGTTAGTTGTGTAATTGTGTATGCATGTTAGTTGTGTAATTGTGTATGCATGTTAGTTGTGTAATTGTGTAATTGTGTATGCATGTTAGTTGTGTAATTGTGTATGCATGTTAGTTGTGTAATTGTGTATGCATGTTAGTTGTGTAATTGTGTATGTATGTTAGTTGTGTAATTGTGTATGCATGTTAGTTGTGTAATTGTGTAATTGTGTATGCATGTTAGTTGTGTAATTGTGTATGCATGTTAGTTGTGTAATTGTGTATGCATGTTAGTTGTGTAATTGTGTAATTGTGTATGCATGTTAGTTGTGTAATTGTGTATGCATGTTAGTTGTGTAATTGTGTAATTGTGTATGCATGTTAGTTGTGTAATTGTGTATGCATGTTAGTTGTGTAATTGTGTATGCATGTTAGTTGTGTAATTGTGTATGTATGTTAGTTGTGTAATTGTGTATGCATGTTAGTTGTGTAATTGTGTAATTGTGTATGCATGTTAGTTGTGTAATTGTGTAATTGTGTATGCATGTTAGTTGTGTAATTGTGTATGCATGTTAGTTGTGTAATTGTGTAAGCATGTTAGTTGTGTAATTGTGTAATTGTGTATGCGTGTTAGTTGTGTAATTGTGTATGCGTGTTAGTTGTGTAATTGTGTATGCGTGTTAGTTGTGTAATTGTGTATGCATGTTAGTTGTGTAATTGTGTATGCGTGTTAGTTGTGTATTTGTGTATGCGTGTTAGTTGTGTAATTGTGTATGTGTGTTAGTTGTGTAATTGTGTAATTGTGTATGCATGTTAGTTGTGTAATTGTGTATGCATGTTAGTTGTGTAATTGTGTATGTGTGTTAGTTGTGTAATTGTGTAATTGTGTATGTATGTTAGTTGTGTAATTGTGTATGCATGTTAGTTGTGTAATTGTGTATGCGTGTTAGTTGTGTAATTGTGTATGCGTGTTAGTTGTGTAATTGTGTATGCGTGTTAGTTGTGTAATTGTGTATGTGTGTTAGTTGTGTAATTGTGTAATTGTGTATGCATGTTAGTTGTGTAATTGTGTATGCATGTTAGTTGTGTAATTGTGTATGTATGTTAGTTGTGTAATTGTGTATGCATGTTAGTTGTGTAATTGTGTATGTGTGTTAGTTGTGTAATTGTGTAATTGTGTATGTATGTTAGTTGTGTAATTGTGTATGCATGTTAGTTGTGTAATTGTGTATGTGTGTTAGTTGTGTAATTGTGTATGTATGTTAGTTGTGTAATTGTGTAATTGTGTATGTATGTTAGTTGTGTAATTGTGTATGCATGTTAGTTGTGTAATTGTGTATGCATGTTAGTTGTGTAATTGTGTATGTATGTTAGTTGTGTAATTGTGTATGCATGTTAGTTGTGTAATTGTGTATGTATGTTAGTTGTGTAATTGTGTATGCATGTTAGTTGTGTAATGTCTGTGTTGGGCCGTGCTGCTTTGCATGTGAGGAATGTTGTCTCAATATTGTGTTCATGTTAAAGATGTGTTTTGTCATTCTCAATGTATAATTGATTTCTGGCAGGTGGGGCCGGTGTGCTGATCTTCGGTTGGGTCATTCTGTGTCAAATGGACCAGTGCCTCCCACTCAACCCCTTTACAACTGACTGTGTGACAGGTGGCAAGCTTCCGACAGATTGCAGACAGAGTTTAGTACTGGACTATTTGTATACAAAAGTCTGTGCTTGTGTAGTTTTGGTGATATTACAGTCTGAAGTTGCCAAAAATGCTCACAGGCACTTCTTTGGAAGAGGTGGTGGGTGCATTTGAGACGTGTGGCCACATAATATCTGAGAATCAGCCAACTGTGAAGGAGTCGAGCCGGAAAATCCTTCAAAATTCATCCATTTGACACGGAATGATGTTACAGGCAGCGTGACAGGTCTGAAGCAGTCCTTGTATGTGTGTGTGTGTGTGTGTGTGTGTGTGTGTGTGCGCGCGCGCACATGTGTGCATGCGGATGTGTGTATGTTACCTCAGTTAAGAATGTAGGCAGTGTGACAGGTCTGATGTAGTCCTTGATGTCTTGGTGGCGTGCGTGTGTGTGTGTGTGTGTGTTACCTCAGTTAAGAATGTAGGCAGTGTGACAGGTCTGATGTAGTCCTTGATGTATTGGTGGTGGCGTGTGTGTGTGTGTGTTTGTTTGTGTAAGTGTGGGTGTGTGTGTGTGTGTGTGTTACCTCAGTTAAGAATGTAGGCAGTGTGACAGGTCTGATGTAGTCCTTGATGTCTTGGTGGTGGTGTGTGTATGTGTGTGTGTGTTTGTGTAAGCGTGTGTATGTGTGTGTGTGTGTTACCTCAGTTAAGAATGTAGGCAGTGTGACAGGTCTGATGTAGTCCTTGATGTCTTGGTGGTGGTGTGTGATGAACCAGTAGCAGCCCACACTCAGAGCCCCCAGCACTGCAAACACAGCTGCCAATGTCCCCGCCAGATACACATCCCTCTCCCACTCTACACACACACACACACACACACACACGCATGCACACATGTGCAAGCACAAACACACACATACGCACACGTGCAAGCACAAACACACACACAAACACATGCACACGTGCACAAACACACACACAGGCAAGGAGTAAGGTTTAGGGAGACAAAGAGAGCAGAGAGAACACAGAGTTACTTTGGATTGGCAGATTGGCAGAACTTTGTGTGTGTGTGTGTGTGTGTGTGTATGTGTGTGCGTGCCACTGCTGTTTTGAGTGTCTGTTCCCAGTTCATGTGTCTGTTAGTTTTAAAGGACTTTAGTTTTAACGTCACAAATGGCAGTGAATCAATAGTGTGTTGACAGACACAGTTTAAACACACACACACACACACACACTATTGCACTCGGCCATTATAATCAACACACACACACTGTAACACACACTATTGCATTGGGTTTGGTATTGATTGATACTGGTGATAAATCAACACTGATACCAACACTATAAATCAGTAGCAACAACAACGAAAATATTATTATTATTATTGTTGTTGTTGTTGAATTATGAATTCAATTTGTTACCAGTGTCTACAACTGCAGTATTTTCAGTAACTATCGTGAAATAACGTTTGTACTGAATGGCTTGCCATAGTCTATCTTATGTTAAGATGGTTTGCCATAGAGGTGCACATGGCTAGTTCTTGGCCAAACGTAAACAATGGTCCACAGACTCTTTCCTCTCTCAAGGTTGTTAGTATGTCTGTACATTTCTCAGTTGTTCCTCCTATTCCGATGAGTTTTTCCACATATTCTATCCCAGCGTAAGTGTGGGTAGTTCAGTGTGCAGTGGCTACCTTCTGTCAGAGCAAGTGCACTAGCCATAGCTTAGGCTACGTGATGCACCTGTGGAGTGTGTCTGTCTGGCAGCTTGGGAGTATTACTGTGAAAAGGTTCAAATTAAATCACCATAAAGAAAGCTTTCACATCACCACTCAGTGTGAACGTGCTGTTACCCATGATGCATCCTTCTGCTTTAGCGCGTGATGTCAGAACACCGGAGTGCATTAAAAACAGCTGGCCATTTAATTGGCACCCCAATGAGGACTATTGCAGTTGCCCATTATAATTAACACACACAAACGCAAACACACTGTTGCACTTGGCCATTATAATTAAGACATCCACACACACTATTGCACTTGGCTGTCATTCTCAACACACACACAAACACTAACAATCACAATGGCCATTATACTCAACACACGCTAACACACACTGTTGCACTTGGCCATTATAATCAACACACACACACACACACCCACTAACACACACTATTGCACTTGGCCATTGGCTACTGTGACTGTGGCAAATACAGTCCCATGATGCTGTGGTAACGATGTAAGAACCATTTCCAGGCTACACCCACTAGGTGGCACTAAAATATAAACCTGCCTTTATGGTCCACACACACAACAATCATCCTGTCAGTAACACACACAGACACACACACACACACCGCTGTCTGTAACACACACACTTTTGTCAAACAATCATTATGTCTGTAACACACACATATACACACACACAAACACACACTACTGCACTTGGCCATTATAATCAACACACACTGGCTATTATAATCCACACTCACACACAGTATTGTACTTGGCCATTATACTCGACACACACGCTAACACACACTGTTGCATTTGGTCATTATACAATAATCAACACAAACACAAACACACACACACACACACACACACTAATGCACTTGGTCATTATACAGTAATCAACACACACATACACACTATTGCACTTGGTCATTATACAGCAATCAACACACACACACACTAACACACACTATTGCACTTGGTCATTATACAGTAATCAACACACAGACACACACACACACTAACACACACTATTGCACTTGGTCATTATACAGTAATCAACACATACACACACTAACACACACTATTGCACTTGGCCATTGGCTACTGTGATTCCACTAGGTGGCACTAAAATACAAACCTGCCTTTATGGTCCACCCACACAACAATCATCCTGTCAGTAA
This sequence comes from Tenualosa ilisha, assembly GCA_015244755.2. Taxonomy (NCBI): domain Eukaryota; kingdom Metazoa; phylum Chordata; class Actinopteri; order Clupeiformes; family Clupeidae; genus Tenualosa; species Tenualosa ilisha. The sequence goes on along the minus strand of PYXC01001934.1, from coordinate 490,488 downwards.
CACACACACACACACACACACTCTCTTGTCAAACAATCATTATGTCTGTAACACAGACACACACACACACACACCTGTCTAACCATAATCCTGTCTATAACACACACACATACACACACACACGTGTCTAACCATAATCCTGTCTGTAGCACACACACACACGCACACACAACACACACCTTCTAACAATAATCCTGTCTGTAACATACACACAGACACACACACACACACATCTCTTATTACCATCTGGCAAGGCTTTTTACTTGTCAGCTACATGTTCAAGTCAAGAGTGCTCTGTTTGTGTTTATACACACTCACCTGACTGAGGGATGAGTTGGCACACAGGTGTGCTGGTGTTGGCGTAAGGTTTAAGGTAAAGCAGGTATTGCACCTTCACACAGTACCGCACTCCAACAGATAAGGGTTCCACACGTACCGCAGGCCCACAGTCCTTACAGAACACCTGGTAACACACACGCACACACACACACACACACTTTCAGTTCTCTAAAGTCTGTAGGACTTTATGACTCAGTGGTCCTGAGTACTTGTCTTAGAGACTGCGTGTGTGTGTGTGTGTGTGTGTGTTACCTTCATGCTCTCTCCCTCTCTGGAATAGAACACTCTGTAACACAGGTGTCCTCCGTACTCGTCTTGGAGACTCTGGTCATGGTCACTGCCCATCTGGACACTCAGGTATCCAGGAGACGCCATGACAACCACCTGAGGAGAGCAGGAGTTGGCTACGGGGGGGGGAGAGAGGGGGAGAGAGAGAGATAAAAAAGAAAAATGATGAGGGCTTAGAGAGAGAGACAGAGAGAGGTGGTGGTGAAAAAGAAATATGAAAAAAAAATATTGAATTGGCGATGACTGATTCAGACCCGTGCAGTAGGAAGGAATATTGCAAAGCCAGTAAAAAGCAACCAGAGTTGAAACAGCATGTTTGGGCTGCAGATAATGACAGGACTTGTGGCAAATAGGATTGCATACATGTGTGTGTTTCTGGTGTTGGAAAATGACCTCTATAGAGGCCAAGTCTTTGCTTGTTAATGATATCTTTAGTGTTGTTGTCCAAACACCAAACTTGGCACTGCACTCACTCGTGCCATTAGCAAGACCCACACCAAATTAGAGGTCAGTCACAGGAGTGGTTAAAGAGGGACAGACAGACAGACAGACAGGTGTTCTTAGCATTTATAGACAGATTCCACCACACTCACACACACACACACACACACACACAACCAGAGTAATCGATCTTACTGTGGACACATCCCACTTTCTTGTCAGCCTGTTGCCATGCCGACGTGGCGTTGTTGCGTTGCGAGCGCACCCGTAGTGTTGCCCCGTACAGGTCTGTTGCTATGGCGCTGAAATCACACTCTTTCTTCAGCGTCTTCACACAGCCTGGCACGTTTAGCCACGGCCCATCTTCTCTGCTGTAACACACACACACACACACACACACACACACACACAGGTTTAGCCACGGCCCATCTTCTCTGCTGTAACACACACACACACACACACACACACACACACACAGGTTTAGCCACGGCCCATCTTCTCTGCTGTAACAAACACACACACACACACACACACAGGTTTCGCCACGGCCCATCTTCTCTGCTGTAACACGCGCACACACACATACACACACAGGTTTAGCCACGGCCCATCTTCTCTGCTGTAACACGCGCACACACACACACACACACACACACACACACACAGGTTTAGCCACGGCCCATCTTCTCTGCTGTAACACGCGCACACACACACACACACACAGGTTTAGCCACGGCCCATCTTCTCTGCTGTAACACACACACACACACACACACACACACACACACACAGGTTTAGCCACGGCCCATCTTCTCTGCTGTAACACGCGCACACACACAGGTTTAGCCACGGCCCATCTTCTCTGCTGTAACACACACACACACACACACACACACACAGGTTTAGCCACGGCCCATCTTCTCTGCTGTAACACACACACACACACACACACACACACACACACACACACACACACACACACACACACACACACACACACACAGGTTTAGCCACGGCCCATCTTCTCTGCTGTAACACACACACACACACACACACACACACAGGTTTAGCCACAGCCCATCTTCTCTGCTGTAACACACACACAGGTTTAGCCACGGCCCATCTTCTCTGCTGTAACACACACACACACACACACACACACACACAGGTTTAGCCACGGCCCATCTTATCTGCTGTAACACAAACACACAAGTTTAGCCACGGCCCATCTTCTCTGCTGTAACACACACACACACACACACACACACACACACACACACACACACAGGTTTAGCCACGGCCCATCTTCTCTGCTGTAACACACACACGCAAACACACACAGGTTAAGCCACTGTCGATCTTCTCTGCTCTCTTTCTATCTCTCTCTCTCTCTCACACACACACACACACACACACACAAAGTATATATCATTAAATTTAATGAAGATCATGGCATTTTAAGCACAAATAGTAGAGTCCTGTTTACAGAGAACAATGTGGGGGTTTGACTGGAGGTGAAGAAGCAGGAGCAATTGTAGTGTTATTACTAGTGATGTCACACTCCCTGCCAGCGCCCTCCTCACTTACACACACCACAAGGGCTGTGATTGGTCGAGCTCATCCACTCACTTCGTTTTGTTTGCCGGTGTGTTTTAGCAGCCCACTGTGGGTACTTTTAACACCATGCTAGTCCACTATGTAGACTTGGATAATAATTACCATGCTAGTCCACTATGTAGACTTGGATAATAATTACCATGCTAGTCCACTATGTAGACTTGGATAATAATTACCATGCTAGTCCACTATGTAGACTTGGATAATAATTACCATGCTAGTCCACTATGTAGACTTGGATAATAATTAACATGCTAGTCCACTATGTAGACTTGGATAATAATTACCATGCTAGTCCACTATGTAGACTTGGATAATAATTAACATGCTAGTCCACTGGATAGACTGTAAATAATTTAAGACATAGTTTTGGATTCAGTGGCAGGATTTCCTGATTGTCCTGTGCCTATGTTTCAAAAATGTTTTAAATTCAGTGCTTCGTCAGTAGGCAGTACTTTGTAGGCAGTCATGAGAAGTTTATTTGTCAACACAACATAAACTAACTGCCCAAAACTCTGTAAATAGTTTTTGTTTTTTGTATTAGTATTTTTAGTATTCAATAGTATTTTTGTAACAAAATGAGGTTGTTGAAATATGCTGTGTTACATAACAGTAATGTTAACAAAATGAAAGCCTGACAAAGGAACTTGCTAGACTCGACTGCGTGGTCGAATGGTACATAGTTCCACTCAGTGCAATTTGGTGAATTGTACTAGACAAACGTGAACACGCCCGACACAGAAACATAACAGGAAAACAACGGCGACAAGGCAATGCAGTGCCCTTTACACTGAGTCAACGCAGAACCATAAATCAGCCAATAGATTTGACATGCAGTTGACATACTGTAAGCGTGGTCGACACATACTGTAAGCGTGGTCGACACATACTGTAAACGTGGTCGACACATACTGTAAACGTGGTCGACACATACTGTAAACGTGGTCGACACATACTGTAAACGTGGTCGACACATACTGTAAGCGTGGTCGACACATACTGTAAGCGTGGTCGTCACATACTGTAAGCGTGGTCGACACATACTGTAAGCGTGGTCGACACATACTGTAAACGTGGTCGACACATACTGTAAGCGTGGTCGTCACATACTGTAAGCGTGGTCGACACATACTGTAAACGTGGTCGACACATACTGTAAGCGTGGTCGACACATACTGTAAGCGTGGTCGTCACATACTGTAAGCGTGGTCGTCACATACTGTAAGCGTGGTCGACACATACTGTAAGCGTGGTCGTCACATACTGTAAGCGTGGTCGACACATACTGTAAGCGTGGTCGTCACATACTGTAAACGTGGTCGACACATACTGTAAGCGTGGTCGACACATACTGTAAACGTGGTCGACACATACTGTAAACGTGGTCGTCACATACTGTAAAACGTGGTCGCATAATGACCCCTGGACACCAATCCTAGACAGCCTGTGGCAACTCCGCTCTTTGACGTAGAGTGTGTAGGACACCAACAAGCACCTCTTTGCTGAGGCCTGCGCTACTTCCTCCTTGTTGGAAGTTGGACGTTTTTTCAGCAATTAAGATTCATTATGATCCTTTAAAATACGTCTCAGCACACTCACAAGACATCACACTGAACTGGTCGTTTGTTTCACGCAGTGGCTGCACAATATGGCAGATGTGTGCTTTGGTTCTCAAGCCCTATAAGAGCTCATTTAATATCAGTGACAACACCATGCGGCAGTCAAAGGCTAATGAGACACCTCTTTGCCAAGATATTAGCCTAGGCTATTTAGCAGTAGGCCTAACATAAGCAGGACACAAGTCTAAGTTCTTTGATAGTTCTGCTCATTTAAAAACCTAGTCTATGAGGTTCTGCAAATACATCTAAGCCTCCAGAAAAAAAAAATTACAGCCAGAGAGTTTACAAAGGAATTCCTGGAAAGTAACTGAGGTGTTCTGGGAGTAACGCCTCATTCACACCACAATCTTGGTGTTTGCAGTCAATATCCGTTGCTGTCCAATTGCAGTGCATGTGCATTTGGTTGCCTAAGCTCTCCTTTAAAATCTACCATGCACCGCAAGCAAGGACAAACAGAACTCTCCTTTACAGTCTACTAGACTGCGTTATATCATGCACCGCAAGCAAGGACAAACAGAACTCTCCTTTACAGTCTACTAGACTGCGTTATATCATGCACCGCAAGAAAACAAACTCTCCTTTACAGTCTACTAGACTGCGTTATATCATGCACCGCAAGCAAGGACAAACAGAACTCTCCTTTACAGTCTACTAGACTGCGTTATATCATGCACCGCAAGCAAGGACAAACAGAACTCTCCTTTACAGTCTACTAGACTGCGTTATATCATGCACCGCAAGCAAGGACAAACAGAACTCTCCTTTACAGTCTACTAGACTGCGTTATATCATGCACCGCACGCAAGGACAAACAGAACTCTCCTTTAAAGTCTACTAGACTGCGATCATGCACCGCACGCAAGGACAAACAGAACTCTCCTTTAAAGTCTACTAGACTGCGTTATACCATGCACCGCAAGCAAGGACAAACAGAACTCTCCTTTACAGTCTACTAGACTGCGTTATATCATGCACCGCAAGCAAGGACAAACAGAACTCTCCTTTACAGTCTACTAGACTGCGTTATATCATGCACCGCACGCAAGGACAAACAGAACTCTCCTTTAAAGTCTACTAGACTGCGTTATATCATGCACCGCAAGCAAGGACAAACAGAACTCGTTAATGTTTTAAGCGGGAAAGTGGGAGCTGCGTGGTACTGCCGTATGGGACCAGTGCTCAGTGTGTAGGGTCTAATCTGTTCACGTGCATTCAAATAAAATCGGACCAAAAATGTGTCTGCAGCGCACACACAGCTTGTGGTGTGAAGGAGGCGTATGGACTTCTAATTTTCACTGAGCTTTTTGCAATTTATATGACAAATGTGCAACTCCTAAATAGGATCTGGAAGTGTCCTATAGTGTTATCCTGTCAAAGACATAGCCTGATGCTGTAGCCTGATGCTATAGTCTGATGCTGTAGCCTGATGCTATAGTCTGATGCTGTAGCCTGATGCTGTAGTCTGATGCTGTAGTGCTATCCTGTCAGACACGCTGTAGCAAAAACACGCTGTAGCCTGACCACCACATCAGACAAATATGATACTTTCACTTTGACCACCACATCACAAATAGGATTCTGTGACTCAATTCATTCTTTCAATGCATTCATTCTATTGGCTGTTCAACTCTGCATTCATTCTTTAGGCTGTTCAATTCTGCATTCATTCTTTAGGCTGTTTTTTTTTTTTTTTTTTTTAGGGCAGTGGCAAAATGATGGCCTCCGTGAACAGAGACACACACACACAGCACAGTGCAGTACTATACAGTGTGTGTGTGTGTGTGAGCGTGTACTCACATGCAGTACTATACAGTGTGTGTGTGTGTGTGTGAGCGTGTACTCACATGCAGTACTATACAGTGTGTGTGTGTGAGCGTGTACTCACATGCAGTACTATACAGTGTGTGTGTGTGTGAGCGTGTACTCACATGCAGTACTATACAGTGTGTGTGTGTGAGCGTGTACTCACATGCAGTACTATACAGTGTGTGTGTGTGTGAGCGTGTACTCACATGCAGTACTATACAGTGTGTGTGTGTGAGCGTGTACTCACATGCAGTACTATACAGTGTGTGTGTGTGTGTGAGCGTGTACTCACATGCAGTACTATACAGTGTGTGTGTGTGTGTGAGCGTGTACTCACATGCAGTACTATACAGTGTGTGTGTGTGTGTGTGAGCGTGTACTCACATGCAGTACTATACAGTGTGTGTGTGTGTGTGAGTGTGTACTCACATGCAGTACTATACAGTGTGTGTGTGTGAGTGTGTACTCACATGCAGTACTATACAGTGTGTGTGTGTGTGTGGGCGTGTACTCACATGCAGTACTGTACGGTGGAGGTGTCATCATCTGAGTCTGAGTCCCACACCAGAAGGGCTTTTTTCCGCTCCAGATACACACCAGTAGGATGGGGAGGGGCCACACCAGTAGAGGGAGGGGCCACACCAGTAGGATGGGGAGGGGCCACACCAGTAGAGGGAGGGGCCACACCCGTAGAGGGAGGGGCCACACCAGTAGAGGGAGGGGCTTCTGAGGCTGGGGGACATCATCATCATCATCAAAGTTCAAGAAATGTATTTGTCAGTTTATTTGTCAGTGATTTGTTGCATTTGTTCAGGTCCAAAGCACAGTGAAATGGAGACTGTGACTAATACTCCCTTCTGTGCAAGAAATTAATCTCTAATAATAAATAAAAATAAAATAATTATATTTTCAATAAAATAAATAAATAAAATCAATGCTTCTAAGCTAAGTGAGTTGAGGAGGTTGTGCATTTATAAAGTGTATTGTAAAGCGTACCCGTTCCTCTGGGTTGCACAGGCCTAGCTCACAATTGCTACACCTGTTCCTCTGGGTTGCACAGGCCTAGCTCACGATTGCTACACCTGTTCCTCTGGGTTGCACAGGCCTAGCTCACAATTGCTACACCTGTTCCTCTGGGTTGCACAGGCCTAGCTCACAATTGCTACACCTGTTCCTCTGGGTTGCACAGGCCTAGCTCACGATTGCTACACCTGTTCCTCTGGGTTGCACAGGCCTAGCTCACAAACTTGTCACTCACCACATGGCAAACCATATGAAAATGAACTGCAACACTTCTAACAGAATCAGATGGTTCAGTTTGTTTATCTGCAAAGTTAGCTATTCCTCCTTGATCTGGTTTTGAATTCCCACTTCAAGAGCACACGCAATGGTGCTCCTGTCTGAGTGTGTGTGTGTATAATATCTGTGTTTGTGTGGAATATGTGAGCACACGCAATGGTGCTCCTGTGTGAGGTGGTATATGTGTGTGAATGTGCATCCTGTGTGAGTGTGTGTGTGTATAATATCTGTGTTTGTGTGGAATATGTGAGTGAGTGTGTGCCCGTGTGTGTGAGTGAGTGTGTGTGAGAGAGAGTAAGGAAACTGATTCCTGCTTAAACTTGTGTCCCAATCCAACAGTATATAGTATATAAGTATATAATCAAGTTTCCTCCACCTCCAATGACTGAGGAATACTGTACAAGAGCGTGTGTGTGTGTGTGTGTGCGCGCGGGTGTGTATGAGAACCTCTGTCTCCAATGAGGGACTATACAAGGGTGTGTGTGTGTGTGTGTGTGCACGAGTGTGTGTATGAGAATCTCAGTCTCCAATGAGAGACTATACAAGAGTGTGTGTGTGCGTGTGTGTATGAGAGCTTCAGTCTCCAATAAGGGATTATACAAAAGTGTGTGTGCGTATTCAACCCTTTATTTAGCTGTGTGTGTGTGTGTGAGAGAGAGAGAGAACCTCAGTCTGCCCTGTTCCATTTTGGATACAAGATCCTTTTTCTTCACCTGGCTCGCTTATCCAATACCTTCTCATCACTCTCTCTCTCTCTCTTTCTCTCTCTCACACACACACACGTTACATTTATTGGTTTCTGTACTACAGTCAACCAAGATGTAAATAAAGCCAATGCTTTATTTCAATGCTTTTTGACCCCGCACCCACAAACACACACACAAAACTCTGCTATACTCATTGCCTTCTCCGCTGATACACACACACACACACACACCTCTGTTATACTGAAAACGCCTTTCACGCTTACACACACACACACACATACACACAAGAGCGATATCTGTTTTCAGCAATAGCTCCCAATCAGCTGCGCTAACCTTACGCCAGCTGACGTGAAAGCTTACTGCAACTCCTAACAATAGCCGCATCACTCGGGCCTAAATTAGCGTGTATTTCTCTCGACTGACTCACTGCGAACTATGATCACACCGTGCTGTCCAGGCATCATCTAAGCTGGCGTTGAAGCAAGGCAGACTCTGCACTGGGTCAATGTGGCTACAGTCCACTGGCCTCAACATTTTCATCAAAAGCCCACCTAGCAAATAGCTCACTGGCTAGCAAAGGGAACGGCTCCACCTAAGTTAGCCCGATAGCTAGTCCGAAAGCTGGATCTCCATGCGAATAAGAGACGGTAAACACCTACACAGAGAGAGTAATTATTCTGTTGAAACAGAAAGAGAGCCTTACCTCGGCAGAGGACGGTGAGAGCCGCGCAGAGAATAAAGAATATTGTCGTGTTCATCGCGTGAGTTTAGGCGACGACGGACAATTGAACTCCATGATCAGCGTCAGACTCGCGTTAAGTTTCGATTTCGTTTTTTCCCACGTAATTCCCGGTTGTGGGCTGCTCCAGACTGAAAGGGTACGCTACGGAAACAGCGTAAGAATAAAAAAAAAATCAAAAGAAAACGTATATACAACTGTAAAAGACAAAACGGTGTACGCTCTGAAATACTACCAAAAAATTTTAAATCTCCATTAGTCCCAGGCTAACCACAGCAAACCCCCGTGTAATTTTGCGGCGAAGGTGCCAACGGGGGAGTTAGCTGCCCGCAAACCAGTGTGACATCCGGAACATGACTGAGCAAGGGAACTTTTCCTGTTGTTGTTGCGCACTTGTTTAGATGAGGACGAGCCGTGTTTGTGTGTCCGTTTTCAGTTCCCCAATTGACAGACTGGCGTTGCCGAGAAATGTGCGCTGTCGGTTTCTTGGAGTTTCTCTTGAGAAATGTACACGGTCCTGCGCACGTAGTCAGGCCCACCGCAAAAAGAGGAACTGTCACATGCATGCGTCAACCTGTGAGCTGCCTGCCCTGCACTTGCATCTGGCGTGCAGACTCTCTCCCTCTCCCTCTGACACACACAGGCTACTCTGGCGGTAGGATAGGATATGAAAATGTTTGGATGATTCAGATGTGAGTTCTGCCACAGATGACAGTTCTTCCAGTCACACAGTCAAACTCGTCATTAAAGGAAAACTCAACCCATCGCTCAAGGTCACCATGTGTAGGCTACTCAAAGATCATCGAATACTGACTGAGATGCGCTGTATACGTTACAATGGGAGCATGAATAGTTCCAGTCTGCGTGAGTGGGAATGTCGTTACGTCATAGTATAAGTATACTATACACTTCTCAATGATCTTTGGCAGGCTATCAGCGTCTGAGAGCTCAACTCTGGTCTGCATAAAGGGGGACTTTCCCCGCTCCCCACATATGCCTAAACTGTACGCTTCTCTCTCCGCCTTTTCCCTCTCTAGTGTAGCCTACTCAGTTAGCCTGACAAGCCAGACTATAACATCAAAATGGCTATAACCGAGGGAGTGTGCTCAGTCCAAGGGGTGGAATCAGTGGTTATCAAACTGCCTCATGTACTCAATAGGTAGCCTGACAAGCTACCACTAGCACAGTCTAGATTTCAAGGCTACCATCGCAGGCCTGTTGTCATCGTGTTGAGCCTACCCAGCGACTCTCCACAAGAATAGAGCAATGTGACAGCTACTGAGGCCCATGGTTCATTTCTAGGCATTCCTGCATAGCAAATCTATTTGCTTCCGCTATGTCTAGACTTCTTTCTTCATACTGCTAGGCTATGTCTAAATTAAGGACAGTGGTAGCAGCAGTTAAGGAACCTGGCTAGCATGCTAGTAGCCTGGAAGTTGTGGATTCGAATACTGGTTGCCATTGTTGTGCCCCTGAGCAAGACACTTAACTCTATGTTGCTCTAGGGGAGACTGGCCCTGGACTAATTGATAGCTGACAAATGTAAGTGGCTTTGGATAAAAGCATCTGCATAAATGTAAATGTGGTAAGCCTACAGTATGAACAGTGCACTGGCAGCTGAAGCTATCACAGAAGAGTATCTTGAAGGTGGAGAGGGTATCTGTTGATCCGGTAGAACTTGGTGGACTGATCTTCCAAGTGCTACTAGATCAACAGATACCCTCTCCACCTTCAAGAAACTCTTGAAGACCCAGCTCCTCCAAGACTCCTGGCTTGAATTCTGATAATGCACTTAACCTCTTATACTTAATCTCTCTTCTATACTGCACTTTTATTACACTATTGCACTTTCAACTTAAAAGAGTGCAATTTTATGTTAGCAAATGCACTCTTTGTTAGTTTCTTTCATTGTGTTGTTGCTTGAATGTTATCCTCTTTTGTAAGTCGGTTTGGATAAAAGCGTACAGCGTAAATGTAAGACAGTTGGCTATGATGTAGGGGTCAGGTTTTAATACTGCACATATACAATGTAAGACAGTTGCTATGATGTAGGGTCAGTTTAAACACCTGCACACATAAACTGCCAGGAGACCATTTACTGCAATGCCTTATAGTACTTGTATACTGATCTACCCATGGGGACATGCTACTTGTACTTGTATACTGATCTCTGCAGAAAGCAGTGTGTGGTATGCACATGACAAATAGCACAGTAGTAGTGTAAGGGGTGTGACTGTGTACTGTGTATGTGGGAGTGGGGCTAGCTGGTTGCGCAGTGGGAAGGGGCAGTATATCCCATAACATCACGCAATGTTTATGTTACTCATGAAATGTGGCAGACTGTTTCATAACGCCACACCAGCTTTGTTTACGTCACTCATAGGAAGCAGCACAATGATAATGCCGTGGTTGAATGTGCCGCAGACGTGCAGAGGTGTGTGTGTGTGTGGTAAAGTGATAATGGCGTTGCTACTGAATTTGTCAGAGGCATGTAGAGGCGTGTCACCATGTGCATGTATGTCCTTTGAATCCACATCTGTGTATCAGTCTGTGTGTGTGTATGTGTGTACGTACATGAGTGTGTGGGTGTGTAGTCTACAACAGGAAATGAGGTTGACGTTTGCACGTTTTATCTGCAAATCATTTGGTTTCTGTGTACTTTTCCCCCTCAGTCTTTTACACACACACACACACACACACACATTCTTATGATTGCACAATGAGCAACATCCTGTTATTTTTTATGACATACACACAGACACAGCCAATGACTGTGTCATGTAGTAGCCCATAATTGAACGCCCTCTCATTAGGAGGTCCAGTCACAGTCTGACCCAGTTTGTTGGGATCAGATCCAGTCTGTTGGGATCAGACCCAGTCTGTTGGGATTAGACCCAGTCTGTCATGATCAGATTCAGTCTGTTGGGATCAGATCCAGTCTTTTGTGATCCAGTCTGCGGTGATCAGATCCAGTCTGTTGTGATCAGATCCAGTCTGCCGTGATCAGATCCAGTCTTCTGTGATCTGACCCAGTCTGTTGTGATCAGACCCAGTCTGTTGGGATCAGATCCAGTCTGTGGGGATCAGATCCAGGGGGTATTCCATGAAGGTGGTTAAGTGGCAAACCTGAGTAACTTAGAGGAGAAATCTGGTGTGAATCCGTTGATAGCTCTGTTGTTCAAGGTCACTGAATTTTGAATTTCACCGATGTTAACTGGGGCGTTGGGGCTAGCGTGTAAGTAGCCTGAAAAAGTTGTGGGTTCGAATCCCAGCTGCCACCGTTGTGCCCCCGAGCAAGGCACTTGCCCTTGGCTGCTCGCATTAAATTCAAGGCACTTATGGTGGCCTACAGAGTGAATGATGGCTCTGTTCCCATCTACTTAGATACTCTTCTGAAGCCCTATGTCACCCAACAACCACTACGCTCCTCTAAGGAACGTTTTCTAGCACGGCCAACACCTTGTGCAGGTCAATCCAGACTCCTCTCATATCTGGTTCCGCGCTGGTGGAATGACCTCCCAAATGCTACCAGATCAACTGATACCCTCTCCACCTTCAAGAAACTCGTGAAGACTCAGATCTTCCAAGAATATCTCCTGGCATAAATTTTGAGAATGCACTTAATAATTTAATTTCTCTACACTGCCTTACACTATTGCACTTTCAACTTAAAATAGTGCAGATTCTATGTTAGCAATATGCACTCCTTGTTAGTTCTTTCATTGTGTTGTAGCTTGAATGTTATCCTCTTTTGTAAGTCGCTTTGGATAAAAGCGTCTGCTAAATGCCTAAATGTAAATGTAACCCTTAGTTGCTCTAGGGGAGACTGGCCCTGAACAATTGATAGATGACAAAAATGTAAGTCGCTTTGGATAAAAGCGTCTGCTAAATGCACAAATGTAAATGTAAACTGAATGGGGCATAGCAAAATGAAACTGAGAGTAAGTTACTGTGCCCCATTCATTTAGTGTTCGTTGCCAGTTCAGTCTGTGTTGTATCAAATTTTCTCCTTCTTTTTCCTACTGACGGCACTTGGTGACCGTGAGCAACAGGACTATGGATTGATTAACATCGAATTTCTACTTTAAGCCAGAGGTAAGCCTCTGGCTCTAAGCGTGTGGTCCTCATTCTCTTAACTAAACACAACTATCAGGCCACTCTATTAGCAGGTTTACCACCTTTTCTAGCCATCTTCTTGGAATACCCCCCAGATCCAGTCTGTAGTGATCAGATGCAGTCTGCTGTGATCAGGTGCAGTCTGTAGTGATCAGATCCAGTCTGTAGTGATCAGATGCAGTCTGCTGTGATCAGGTGCAGTCTGTAGTGATCAGATCCAGTCTGTAGTGATCAGATGCAGTCTGCTGTGATCAGGTGCAGTCTGTAGTGATCAGATCCAGTCTGTAGTGATCAGATGCATTCAGCTGTGAACAGATCCAGTCTGTAGTGATCAGATCCAGTCTGTCGTGATCAGATCCAGCTTGCTGTGATCAGATACAGTCTGTTGGGATCAGATCCAATCTGTTGTGATAGGATGCTAACCAACTAAGTTTCAGTGGAACCTGCAGCCATCTCAACTTGAAATAGGATTAGGAAGTTAGGAAAAAGGATTTACAAGTAAGGGACTTTCTGAATATGGCCTCAGTTCCACCCACAAAAGGCTACATTCCAGCTGTACTCCAGTTCTACAGCGCTACTCTTCATAGCTATGCACTTGAGTACACTGCAGGAATGTCTGAAATCTAAATGAAGACTCCATTTGCAATGAATTTATAGAAATATTTATATAATTTTGATAAACTTCATTGTAAGTCCTATTCCAGTTGGACTGGTTTGTCTTGACTTGTTTTTATTTGATAGTAACATTCAAATTGCAGTTTGTAAATTATTATAAAAACAACTTATTTTATTTATTTCGTATTTCTGAAGATGGTCTTAAGAGGGCTTTGCATCCTAACTTCAAATATAGGCTAGGACGAATATGATATATCCTAACTAAATATAGGCTAGGACGAATATGATATATCCTAACTAAATTCAGAAATCTGTTTTTTGGAAACCCTGAATGCAAGATCTGACATTGGTTTTCAACTTTTAAGCCTGTGACTTTTAACCATGCATTTCTTCATAGGGACACAGTCATTGTTCTGGTAAGGTGGATTCCATTCTTTCGTACTCTGTGTTCCCACACAGCTCTGGTTTATAATTTTCAGTATGTACAGCTTTAAATACACATCGTACTATTTTATGTTAAATAGGATACTATTTTCACAGTTCACAGATATGAAGAACATGCTTCCTTTTCTAAGACAAAATGTAATTAAGTTCAAAACAGATTTAAGGTTCAGTCCATCCAAATCACAGACTTTTTTGGATTTGTTCTACAGTCAATCCATAATGGCCTACTGATTCATTCCATCCCAACTCATCCAGGTCCTCAGGTAGTTGCTGAGGTAATCACTGCCTCCCTCTAGTGGTGAAAGCTGCAACAGGCATATAGAGAGGTCTACACAGAATCAGGAGACTTATGTTAGGTTTTCAACATAATATATGAACATGAACATGTCATAAACATGACATGATGCCTATCATGAACATGTAATGACACTTCAGAATGTTTATAGTTGTTGTCATTAAGTGTCATTCGGTTCCTGTACTGTTAAATTGACACTTTTTGGGGGTCAGACATTATGAAAAACTGAATGACGCCTAATGACAACAGCCATAAGTATTCTGAAGTGCCATTAACGTTCATGATACGCATCATAGCATGTTTATAACAGGTTCATGTCGCTCTTATGTTGAAAACCTCAAGTAAAGTGTTTCTTTTCAGTACAAATACAATCAAACATGTTCTAGTAGCATTGTTTTTTATTTTTGAATGTAAAGGGACAGTAGTTAATATACAGTGTGCATCTCTACAAGTCTTCCATATCAGAACAATAACAAAAGAGTTCATATCAGTAACAATGTCTGTCAGAACTGGTCTTATAGAAAAGTGTGCTGTTTTAAGAGGAGGAGAAAGGAACAGTGTGCTGGTCTTAGGGTGGCGATCAAGTAGACCCGTCGCAATTTCAGTTCATTTTTAATGGAGCAGATCGTCACGCAAAGCATCTCGGTAAGGTGCTGCAATGGTGTGGAGTAGCTCCGTTCATTTATTAATCCCTGAAACGAGACACCATTAGCCAATAAAAGCAGAGCATCGTGCCTGTGCAGTTGAAATCATCCAGTCAGGAGCAGCGAGGAGCAGCTAACTGAAATTTGAAATGACAGATCTCACGTCCAAAACGCAGCAGGATTCACGACTGCTAGAGAATCTGATGGAGTCAGTGGATCACTATCGTTACAGAGCTGAAAAGCTCAAAAGTTTATGTTTGCAGTACCAGTGAGGCTAGAATGCTGTTGTGGGAATCTGTGTGTTTGTGTGTATGTGTGTGTGTGTGTGTGTGTTTGGATATGCTTGTGCTGGAATCTGAGCTGTCTTCCCCAGAATACACCCCAGAATCTTCACACACACCCCTCTTCCCCTCTTCTGGCCCCTCCCACTCGCACACAGGTTCCACCTCCTCTTCCCTCTCCATCACCTTGTGTGACGTTGCCGTGGCCGCAGGCATCTCCACAGAGACCTGGGAGTAAGGTTCCACCCTCAAGTGTAGCAGAGAGAGGTGGGATAGTGGAGGACCCTGGAGCACAGGATTCAGATATTAGACAAACACACACACACACACTGGAGACAGCTGGGTTAGAGACAAACACACACACACAAACAGACAGACACACACACACACATGTTAGAGACAGCTGGGTTATGGATACACACACACACACACACACACACACACACACACACACACACTGGAGACAGCTGGGTTAGAGACAAACACACACACACAAACAGACAGACACACACACATGTTAGAGACAGCTGGGTTACGGATACACACACACACACACACACACACTGGAGACAGCTGGGTTAGAGACAAAAACACACAAACAGACACACACACATGTTGGAGACAGCAGGATTATGGATATACACACACACACACACACACACACATACCTGTAAGCTTAAGGGAGTGAGGTATTTTGGAGGTGACTTGTCAGGCTTTTTTCTGAGCAAGTGTGCAACAGTGAGCAGCCCCAACACACACACACCCACACACATACCCAGAGCCATCTGCCACACAGGGTGGTGGCCTGGAACGGACAAACAAACCAACCATTAGACTGAGGCCGTGTGTGTGTGTGTGTGTGTGTGTGTGTGTGTGTGACAGTCAGTACATATACATGCTACATGTTAACTGTACTAAGAGCACAGCTTGAGTTAAGTTTCAGGACCAGAGTTATTTGTCTGAGTTTACAGACAACACATTTTATACAATTATAAAAAGAGAGATGAGTGGACTTCTGTAATGTACGGGCCTATGCGTCTGGCTGCATGTTTAAAGACCCAGCAGCGCTCCTCTGATCCCCTGCATTAAAGCGCACAAGTTGAAATTCATGCATGTTGTAAACAAAATAGCAAACCTAAGCTCATCTTCTGCATCACAAGGCCTTTTGACAAGGGACAGGCTGGCCATCTGGGATACCGGGCATTTTCCCGGTGAGCCGCCATGTTTTTCGGCAGATGCTACCCTGTTTTTTCTCTGGCCTTTTAAAAAAAGGCAGCGTTTTTTTTTCCTGACCAGTCCAAGAAAAACACACAGGCCTAATTAACACTTGGCTGGCCAAAACGCTTGGGCTCAACATGGGTCTTAGTTAGTTGGCTCGACATGGCATCTGTAACGTTAGTTAGTTAACGCTTGGGCTCGACATGGGCATCTGTAACGTTAGTTAGTTAACGCTTGGGCTCGACATGGGCATCTGTAACGTTAGTTAGTTAACGCTTGGCTCGACATGGGCATCTGTACGTTATTTTTTTTTATTCTGTAACGTTAGTTAGTTAACGCTTGGGCTCGACATGGGCATCTGTAACGTTAGTTAGTTAACGCTTGGGCTCGACATGGGCATCTGTAACGTTAGTTAGTTAATGCTTGGCTCGATATGGCATCTGTAACGTTAGTTAGTTAACGCTTGGGCTCGACATGGGCATCTGTAACGTTAGTCGAGTGAGAAAACCTGCTGAAGAAACCAGAGAAAATTGCGAAAAAAAGAAACTGCTCCATCAACTGTTGCAGAATCAGGAGGCACTCATGCTCTCTCCTCACCTAGGCTGTGGACTGAAAGGGCATAAAACATCTTAAAGAAGACCCAGAAACCCCCTTTTTAGTGTTGCTCACCAGCGTAAAGTGTAGTGGAAAGACATCTGAACGCACACAGAGTGTGAGCATGAATCATTAAATGTGTTCAACAGCAATAAAATGCTAAGTGCTAATTATTCAGAGCATACTATCAGTTACTCAACCCAGTGAGATACGGACAGCGAGGAGCATGTCTATTACAAACATAGGAACCAGCTTTGAAGCTGTTGGTGACGTAGGCTGTATATTCATTTGCTGCAACTGATGTGCAAGAAGCATGAAGCATGGTGTTTAACGTCCCAACAGATTATTTTTAACCAAATTCAGGCTACAAAGGCCTTTCAGTCGGAGATGGAACCCTAAGAGAATCTATGCATCATACTGATTAATGAGGTGGCCCGTGCATATGCTTGCAGTCGGGGCTAAACCTGCACCCTTGGCCACCAACATCACTTCAGGATGGCAAAGATCTCCAACAGGAACGCATCTGTTCACGGTCATGGCATGGAACAGGCTGTAGCCTAACCAAAGGACCGTCATTTTGGCAACTCACGCCTATTAACGATACCTTAATTCACACAACCTGCATCTTCTTGCATGTCATCATACTCAGTGTGTGTGAGTGTGAGTGTGTGTGTGTGTGTGTGTGTGTGTGTGTGTAGTCTCTCCATATGTGTCCGTGCACTGGTTGTGTATGTGTAGTCTCCATATGTGTGCGTGTACTGGGTGAGTGTGTGCATGTGTGTGTAGTCTCACCATGTGTGTATGTGCATTGTGTGTGTGTGTGGTCACACTATGTGTGTGCGTGTGTGTGTTGTCTCACCACGTGTGTGTATGGTCTCACTATGTGTGTGTGTGTAGTCTCACCATGTGTGTGTGTGCACTGGGTGTGTGTGTAGTTGCTGGTCTTGTCATAGCCGGTGCTGAACACACACACCCGTAGGCAGTACTCCGTGTTAGGCTTCAGGTCTCGCAGTGTAAGCAGAGAGAAGTCTGTGTAATTCCTCTCATCCCACTAGGAAAACACACACACACACACACACACACACATCATTGCTGCCAGTACTGTACTGTATGTGAGTGCACATGTAAGTGTGCGTGTGTGTGCACGCATGTACTGTATGTGAGTGCACATGTAAGTGTGCGTGTGTGTGTGTGTATGCATGTACTGTATGTGTGTGCACATGTAAGTGTGTGTGTGTATGTGTGTGTGCATGCATGTACTGTATGTGAGTGCACATGTAAGTGTGTGGTGTGTGTGGGGGTTCCCTGCTCAGGAGTGTGTTTCTCCCAGTATTGTTCTCTGCAGATGAGCTGTTTGATTATAGTGTGCGCATGTGTGTGTGTGTGTGTGTGTGTGTGTGTGTGTGTGTGTGTACAGGTGTGGTGTGTCTGTGTATGTGTGTTACCTGCTCAGGTGTGTGTTTCTCCCAGTACTGTAATCTGTAGGTGAGATCCTCCAGCAGGTCTTTCATGTGTTTGTTGTCATGGGTGAGGGGCCCCATCACCTGCACCGTTACCATGGAAACGTCTCCCTGCAGCTCTACCACAGACGGTTGCCCTAGCAACACTGACTCACACAGAAACAGTTGTCATAGTTACCTATCCGCCATGGTAACAAGCAGCACCAGATGTGCGTGTGTGTTTGTGTGTGTGTGTGTTTGTGTATGTGTGTGTGTTTGTGTGTGTTTGTGTGTGTGTGTGTGTGTGTGTGTGTGTTTGCCTTCCCTTGGGATGGATCAATAACTGATTCATTTAATTACCTACATGACTTTTTATTCGTTCTCATTACATCCTTAATTGATACACATACACATTTACAAGCACGCACACACACACACACACCACACACACACACACACCACACACACAAGCAGGCATGCTCACACGCACGCACACACACACACAAGCAGGCATGCTCACACACACGCACACACACACACAAGCAGGTATGCTCACATGCACGCACACACACACACACAAGCAGGCATGCTCGCACGCACGCACGCACACACACACAAGCCGGCAGACATACAGGATGACTTACTGTCCTCCTCAGGGGTGAAATGGAGGGCTTGGCTCCAGTTTGACCCTTGACCTCTAGACTCCGCCCTGACCCTGAGCAAATAGGATCCCGAGAAGCTCAGATGAGTGCTGAGGTCATAACTCTGTGCGCACACTCTCTCACACACACTTTTGTTCCACCCCTGCAAGTGAGAACTGACACACACACACACACACACACACACAGATATTTAACATTTGACATCATAGCTACACACACAAACACATACTGCTGTTCCACCCCTACTAATGAGTGCTGATATAGAAACACACACACAAATTCAATATTTCACATCACAGGTACACACCACACACACACACACACACAACCTCAGATTGCTGTTCCACACATTCTAGTGAAAGCTAACACACACACACACGTGACATCACATCTCCACACACACACTGGACTCACTACTTGTACTGCACGGTAAAGCACACAGAATGTGTGTGTCCATCGGGGCTCCATTTCCACTGAAGAGTGTATTGCGTGTTTATGGCCTCCATATGCAAATCAGAGGGTGCCTGAAGCCACACACACGCTGGCACACACACACACACCACACACACACACACACACACACACACACAGACACAGAAAGAGAATGAACCATTAGTAATCCATCATCAAACTGATGTACACACACACACACACACACACAATGAGAACCTCTACGGCTTTGTTTCCAAGAGAGGAGTGTTGTTGCTCTCTAAGCAGTGTTGTGCTCACTTTCAGAATGAGACAACGAAACTACGAATCGACGCTGATGCCTTAAGTGCAAACATTGTTTGCGTCCAAATTCAGTGCTGTATAAAGCCTGCCCCATGTCAAATAATCATTTATGATTGGTTCCTGAGTTTTCTGGCCCTCCCCACGTCAAATAAGCAATTACTATTGGTTCCTGTGATTTGACTGATCTTGGATCTGCCAGGGCCAATTCAAATAACTTCACATAAACACACACACACGCATGCATGCACAGTTGCTCTACAAAACTCATAGACACACACAAGAAATTAACAGATCTCAGACCAAAGTCTCTTTCTCTCACACTCGTCAGACTGCAAACACACAAGTGACTTTACACCAAGGACCTCCAACAGGGTTTGTGTTTGTGAGCACACACACAAGCATGCCCACACACACGCTAACACACTCTAACGGGGAGCAGCTCACCACCTGTTTAAGAGCAGCTCTCCAATGAGTCAAAGAAAATGTAAATAAATCTCATAACATAGTCACAAAAAGGTATTTTAAACCTGTTAAAAATGTTTATGAAATCAGATTAAAACATCCTGCCCTATCTGTACAAAAATATTCTTTCCCAGGTCAGAAGATATTTTTCTCCCCACAAATTTAGAATAGAACGCCTTTATTGTCATTACACAGTGTAATGAGATTCAAAGCTGCCCCATAGAGTGCACACATAAAATGGATTGAAAAGTATGTACAAATATAATGGATTGAATGGATTGAAAAGTATGTATGTAGATGACACTTCATTTAAGTGCACAACGCTATAATCATGTAAGATGGTAAAAGATGCCTCGAGGACTATCACTAATAGGATGCATGCATGCACACACACACACACGCACCTCTGCCGGCTCACACTCAGCCCCACACAACCCTAACCACATAATCAAACTCCATCAGGTAAGTTACTTGTTCTAATGGGTATGTTTGGGAACACCGTGTTTGATGACCGCATTCACACAACGCATTTAGTCGTTAAGAAGAAGTGCCGAGTTAAGCGGGCTCTACTGCACTCTACTCGTAAGGGACCTGTAGCTGAGTGATTTGTAGTTAACAAGAGATGATTAGGGTCGAGATCATCTTTTTCTATTTCAATTTTCCCTCTTGACCTTTTGAAACCCAAGGAGTTCACAATAAAAGTAGGCCTATCGTTTCCATCAAGGGCAATGACAAAAAAAGTTACATCGAGGACACAAAGTCGACACAGCAGTCGCCTGCACTTACCGGAATGAGAGAGAAGTGTCGCCAGCGCGATTAGGTGAATGGTCCGCATCTCACCATTTCCGCGAGGACACCGGGACCTCTACAGGTCGCTCCTCGCGACTCCAGTGGGATGACCAGACACCTGGCGTTCTCCTCGGCGTCGCTGGTGCCCGGCCGAGCGAGCAGCGTTCCGGAAAGGCAGAGAGCGCGCATCCCGTGCCCCAGACAGCGGAAGCGGTGAACAACAGACTCTAAAGCAAGGTGTCTATGCCACCGCCTACAGACTGCAGTTTCCCCACCATTCTCTCTTGCTCCACAGCACGCATGCGCACAGGTTTCTGAACCCGTCATGGGAACGCACAGCAGAACTGGGCTACAGACACACGCCAGTCAGCCGTTTCATGTGTAACAGCGGCAGCCGAATAAACTATTGTAGCCTACGTTGTCCCTCAGTGCTGCAACCAGCGCCTGAGTCATAGCCATCTCCAGTCTTCCTGTCAATAGGTAGAGAAACAATGCGTGTGACATCCGCCCTAGAAACCTCGTCTCAGACCAACGCGCTAACGCGCCTCCCTTCTTCGCCAAGACGTCTTTCACTGATAGTCTTTTTTTTTTTAAACGACGGCTACCAGTCTACACAACATTACCCAACAGTGTTAGGGCTGGAAGTTAGTTAGTTCACACATGCGCACAGGGGGAGAGCTGTGTAAAATTATTCTTTATTTCGATTTCAGAAGCAAGTTTCAGGGAGGAGATCAGACAAGAGATGGCATGTCTGGGTACATGATTACATGGTTAATGGTGACATCAGGTAAGATTACAGTACAGTAAAGCTCTCTTTAAAGCGCATGCGTGCACACAGGCGCACACACACACATACACACAAACAGAGTGGCATATGCTGAACACACACTTTCAGAATCAACCACACGTACCACAAAAACAGCACTGCAGTAAAAAGCAACGTTTTTCTCTATTCTTTCTCTCCTCTTCTATCTCTTTCTCTCTCTCACTCACTCTCTCTCTCTCACACACACACACACACACACACACAGAGATATGTCGAATGCCAAGGCAGGTGAGTTGCACATTGTGTGTTTTGCTTCTACAATACACAAATAAGCTGGAGCACCAGTGTGTAAAGAGGGGTAGAAGGAGAGAAAGAAAGATGAGAGAAAGATGAACAGATGATGAAAAGAGGAGATGGAAATGGGGTGGTGGGTGGTGTGGGGTGTGTGTGTGTGTGTGGAGGGGGGGGGGGGTTGGTGCATGTGTGTGTTTGTGAGTATGTGTGTGTGTGTGTGTGTGTGTGTGTGTGTGGTAGGAGATGAAGTGCTTTAACAGTTCAGATTCTGTAAGAATCATAAATCAGAGACAACTAGAGCCTCAATATGAGGCCTGCTGAAGTCTTTCCAAACAGCTCACTGGGAGGACGGCTCAGTGCACAATCAAGTGAAATGATTGGATAACATGGAAAAAAAAAAACAAATGCAAAGGCTTGGCAGACTGGCTCTAGGGTTACGTTCACACACACACACGCACTTACACTCAATCTCTACACACACACACACACACACACACTCACTCTTACTCAGTCTCTCTCTCACACACTCACTCACTCTTACTCAATCTCACACACACACTCAATCTCAGAATACACACACACACACTCAATCTCACACACACATTCACTCACTCACTCAATCAAACACACACACACACACACTCACTCTCTCAACACACATTCACTCACTCACTCACACTCAATCACACACACTCAGTCTCACATACACTCTCTCTCCCCCTTTCTTTCTCTCTCCCACACACACTCACTCACTCACTCTTACTCAATCTCTTTCTCACACACACACACTCACTCACTCACTCACTCTTACTCAATCTCAAACACACACATTCACTCAATCTCACAATACACACACACACACTCACTCACTCACACATTCACTCACTCACTCACTCACACTCAATCACACACACACACACACACACACTCACATACAGACTCTCTCTCCCCCTTTCTTTCCCTCTCACGCACACACACCTCACAGCGCTGAGAAGGAGCTCAGAGCCCAGAGAAACAATACCAACTAAGACGCTTGATAGCAACAAAAGCAAAAACAGAACCTCAGTTTCAAAAAGATATGAAATGGCTTTTTGTAGAGAGATGACTCTTACTCTCTCTCTCTCACACTTTCCAGTTTCACTCCTTCATCTTTTTTATCATTCATCCATCTCTTTTTTCACTCCTTCATTTTTTTACAGTTCATCCCTCAGTCACAGAGACACACACGTCTCTGATTCCTTCATCTTCATCTTCCTCTTCCTCCCCTTTTAATGCCTCACGGCCCCTCATTTCCTCACTCCTCTCCCCCTCCTCCTCCTCTTCCCTCGCTCCTCTCCTCCTCTTTTCCTCCTCCACTCCTCGTAAGGCCGTTCCTCCTCCCGACTCTTCTGCTGAGTACACCCCTGAGTCTCCGCTGCCATGACGACTGTGACATGTGTCTTCCGGCTCTGGCCACGCCTCCATAACCTCTGTCGCCAGGGCGACCACCACCACCATCTCAGGGCACAGATCCAGCTGGCCAATCACAAGCTCAGATTCAGACTCCGGGGTCAGGAGGTGTGGTCTGTCTGAGGACTTTTCCTGAAGATACTAGAGAGAGAGATGGAGAAAGAAAGAGAGAGAAAGAAAGAGAAAAAGAGAGAAAGGGAAAGAGAGAGAGAAAGAGAGAGAGAGGGAGAGAGAAAGAAAGAGAGAGAGAAAGAGAGAATAAGAGAGAGAGAGAGAAAAAGAAGGCGAGAGAAAATTTGAGAGAGAGAGAAAGGGACAGAAATATATTCATTATTTGATCAAAGCATATTATATAAATATGTGTGTGTGTGTGTGCATATGTGTACGTATATTTGTGTGTGTATATATGTGTGTGTGTGTGTGTGTGTGTGTGTTTGTTGGTTCCTTCACTGAAATGGGAAGCTGGTTTTGTGTGTGTGTGTGTGTGTGTGTGTGTGTGTGTGTGTGTGTGTGTGTGTGTGTGTGTGTGTACCTCCTGGATGTGAATAGGCAGCTGGATGGTGGGGAAGAAGGTGGACTTCAGTTTCCCAAAGAAACAACGGAATCCACCAGCAAACAGCAGCACCATCACAAACACCACCGCACCAGACCCCAGGAACAACAGCACCACCAGCCAATATGAAGTGTGACCTACACACACACACACACACACACACACACACAGATTTTCAAACAGCAGCACCATCACAAACACCACCGCACCAGACCCCAGGAACAACAGCACCACCAGCCAATATGAAGTGTGACCTACACACACACCACACACACACAGATTTTCAAACAGCAGCACCATCACAAACACCACCGCACCAGACCCCAGGAACAACAACACCACCAGCCAATATGAAGTGTGACCTACACACACACACACACACACACACACACACTACCTTGTGTGCGTATACACTGAGGAGTGGTGAAGTTGGAGGCTTTCTTGTAGAAGTCATAGCGTGTCTGAACACGAACACAGTAGAGGCTCCAATCAGTCAGATTAGACAGAGTGATTAGAGCAGCTTCATTGTCTGCCTCCTCCACCTGACAGAGGAAAGGGGGAGGGGGGTAGATAGATAGATAGATAGATAGATAGATAGATAGATAGATAGATAGATAGACACAAAGAAAGAGAGATAGATAGACAGATCGAGAGATAGACAGACAGACAGACAGACAGACAGATAAACAGATAGATAGCGAGACAGACAAATAGACCGACAGACAAAGATGGACAGATCGATAGAGAGGTAGAGAGAGAGGTATATACAGAGGAGAGAAAGACAAAGATGGACAGATCGATAGAGAGGTAGATACACAGAGGAGAGAAAGAGAGAGGGATTGAGAAAAAGAGAGACGGGGGGGGGGGGGCAAGAAGAGAGGCATGGTGAGAAAGAGACATTGTGTGTGTGTGTGTGTGTGTGTGTGAGAAGATCCAATATCTTACCTGATGATGATCAAATGCTCCACAAGACAAAAGTGTGTGTGTGTTACCATCAATGCAATACATTTACAGGGCAATCCTAGAAAATGTCTGTGTGTCCATTATAGTTACTGTGTGCTTGCTGAAGACCAAGTATCCTGTAGTGGTTGAGTGTGTGTATGACTGAGCTGAGACAGACTGAGCTCCTGTGACAGTGAGGAGGTTTCTCTGCTGCCACTAGGGGTCTCTGTGGCTCCATCTAAGCACTCAACCAGCTATTACGCACGCACACACACACACACACACACAGAGAGTAATGGTAACACCCTTCTTTTAATAAATGGCTACTGTCTGTCCATACTGTCAGCACAGCCCAGTGGCTGGAGCCCAAATCAAACTCAATTTTTACACCTTTTAGACTTTCTCTTGTGATGGTGTGTTTGTGTGTGTGTGTGTGTGTATATGTGGTCTGTAGTACTGATGTACTGTGTATGTGTGTTAACTTAAGCCAAATTTGCACACGTTTGACGTCAAAATGACAAGCCATTCACCAGTGGCGGAACAATTCTACTTAAGTAAAAGTAATAAGTGTTTGCATTTTCAATGTACTGAAAGTACTAAAAGTACTGGTGCAATATATAGTCCTGTAATGGTCTAGATTTAAAATAAATAAACCTCTAGGCTATGAAATTGTACAAAAAAAAAAATGTGTGAAACTGTTCAAAAAGATGGCCAAAATAAGGAATGCAAGGATACAGCTTTTACGGATTCCAGCATCTGTGTTTTGCATATCAGTTGATACCCACTACTTTGTAGGGCTAGATCGAATTAGGTGTCACTTTAATTGTATCACCATGAACCTACGTGACAGCAGTGAAACTTACAGCATAACTTTGTTTCTATGCAAGGTGCTAGTTGGACTGTAGGCTGCTATGCTAACAAGATAATCCAGGTGTAAACAGGTTGTTTATTTCAACCTTCAATCACCTAAACGACCTTAATTTCATAGCCTGTAGGCTACCTTTGTCATTTTACTAATGCCATTCATAAAAACATACATCTACACCTTATATCTGCACATAGCATTGCTATTCATCGCCTGGCCCAGACAGGTGTCTCATGCTGAGGGAAAAAAGTGTCTCATGCTAAGAAAAATGTAGCAAAACATTTTATACAGTTTTGATATCTGCAAAGCGGCTGCATCCAAAATAATGTATGTGACTGATTTAAACTTCACACGCAGCCTAGGCGACTTCAGCAAAAAAAGTGATAAAATGTAACGGTATGCTTTCTAGAAATGTAGTGGAGTAGAACGTACAGATAATAGCGGCAAATGTAGTTAAGTGAAAATATTCATCAGTACTTCTACTCAAATAAAGTACAGATACGTGAAAAATGTGCTTAAGTACACAAAGTAACAAAGTAGACTACTTTGACAACCGTCACATTGTCGCCGTCGCACCGCGAACCACATCCGAAGAGTCTGCGTCGACCAACGTGCACCTGGAAGACTTTGGAAGTCCACACTGAACCGACAAACCACAAGGGCAAGCGACGAGGACCGTGGGGCTGTGACTGGTCGAGTTCATCCACTCGCTTTATTGTGTTTGCAAGTATAATTCAGCAGCCCACTGTGGGTGCTGTCGGCAGCATGCTAGTCCATTATGGAGGCTTTGTAAATCATTTCAAACATCGTTTTGAATTGAGTGGCAGGATTTCCCAATTGTACTGTGTCTATCTTTCAGTAATATTTTTAAATCAGTGTTTCGTTTGTAGGCAGTCATGAGAAGTTTGCTAGCTAACAGAATATAAACTCTCAGGATATAAACTATCAGAATATAAACTGACCATAGTTTAACGAGGTTGCTGAAATGTGTGTGATGCGATCTCGATGACGGAGAACCGTTTGGACTGGGATTACCTTGTGTGAGCAGAAGGCTAAACGATCGGTGTTGGAGGAACGCAGCGCTCTGGAAAGAGTATAAGGCTTAAGTATAGCCTTCAGGTACGCCGGAGCAGACCCTGATGTGGTTTTGTAGGTGAGGGTCAAGGCCTTGTGCTTGATTCGAGCGGATACAGGTAGCCAATGCAGACTGATAAACAGAGGAGTGACATGCGCCCTTTTTGGTTGAGTGAAAACCAGACGTGCACCGCAGTTAGGAGGGAGTGGCAGTAATGGAGGCGGGAGATGACCATGGCCTGTACCAGCAGCTGGGTGGCATATTGGGTCAGATACAGTCTAATCTTTTGTATGTTGAACAGTGCAAAGCGGCACGACCGGGCAACCGAGGCAATGTGGTCTGAAAACTATAGACATGGAACCCATTATGTTAGCAGTGGCAGACACAGCAACTATATCAAGCATTTTAGACTGTGTGTCTGGGCTCCAGTACTGATGTATATGTGTGTGTGTGTGTGTGTGTGTGTGCCTTAGACTGTGTGTCTGGGCTCCAGTACTGATGTACTGATGTATGTGTGTGTTTGTGTGTGTGTCTGTGTGCCTTAGACTGTGTGTCTGGGCTCCAGTACTGATGTACTGATGTATGTGTGTGTTTGTGTGTGTGTCTGTGTGCCTTAGACTGTGTGTCTGGGCTCCAGTACTGATGTACTGATGTATGTGTGTGTGTGTGTGTGTCTGTGTGCCTTAGACTGTGTGTCTGGGCTCCAGTACTGATGTGTGTGTTTGTGTCTTAGATTGTGCATCTGGTCTCCAGTACTGATGTACTGATGTGTGTGTGTGTGTGTGTGTGTGTGTGTGTGCGTGTGTGCTTGTACCTTAGACTGTGTACATTCTCCAGTACTGAAGTGTGTGTGTGTGTACCTCAGACTGCGTGTCTGGGCTCCAGTACTAATGTGTGTGTGTGTGTGTGTGTGTGTGTGTGTACCTTAGACTGCGTGTCTTGGTTCCAGTACTGGATGCGGTAGTACAGCTGTGGGACGAGGTCCTTCATGGACTGGTTGCTATGGGTTACAGGGTCAGAAATCTTGATCTCTAGTAAGCCCCGCCCCTCAGTAGAGACTTCAACACAAGAGGGCGGACCCAGAGCAGCTGAGAGAGCAAGAGGGAGAAAGAGAGGGAGAGAGGTGAGAGA
Organism: Tenualosa ilisha; assembly: GCA_015244755.2. Taxonomy (NCBI): domain Eukaryota; kingdom Metazoa; phylum Chordata; class Actinopteri; order Clupeiformes; family Clupeidae; genus Tenualosa; species Tenualosa ilisha. The sequence continues at coordinate 462,267 of PYXC01001934.1, read as the reverse complement.
GTTGATATCTAATATACAATAATATATAAAATGTTTGCCAGTGTTATTAGTAGTCAGCATGTGTTTCCATGCAGAGGGAGAACCTAATGTTCTTACTGGTCAGTATGTGTTCTTAGGGGTCAGTATGTGTTCTTACTGGTCAGTATGTGTTCTTAGGGGTCAGTATGTGTTCTTACTGGTCAGTATGTGTTCTTAGGGGTCAGTATGTGTTCTTACTGGTCAGTATGTGTTCTTACTGGTCAGTATGTGTTATTAGTGGTCAGTATGTGTTCTTACTGGTCAGTATGCCATTCTTTCTGGTCAGTATGCATTCTTAGTGGTCAGTATGCGTTCTTAGTGGTCAGTATGTGTTCTTAGTGGTCAGTATGTGTTCTTACTGGTCAGTATGTGTTACTACTGGTCAGTATGTGTTCTTTCTGGTCAGTATGCGTTATTAGTGGTCAGTATGCGAGATTAGTGGTCAGTATGCGAGATTATTGGTCAGTATGCGTTCTTAGTGGTCAGTATGCGTTGTTACTGGTCAGTATGTGTTATTAGTGGTCAGTATGTGTTCTTACTGGTCAGTATGTGTTCTTACTGGTCAGTATGTGTTCTTACTGGTCAGTATGTGTTCTTTGTGGTCAGTATGTGTTTCTTTGTACAATGACTGTGTTTCTGTTCAGAGTTGGTCTCTCCAACCCCATCTGAACATCTTACTCCTACTGACATCAAACTGATCTCAATGTCTTAGAGTCAGTCTAACACAGTGCTGGGAAACCCACATAAAAATGTTCAACGCACAACATCTGTGGTATGAGAAACATTACACATATCAATAGCTAAAAAAACGTTTATTGTTCTTTGAACATGTTTATTGTTTATCATTGGTTAAGAACATGTTTATCATTGGTTTAAAACACATTAGTCTGTTGTTAAGAACATGTTTACACAGCGAACATATACAAACTGCATGGATTCCATGTCGTTTCAAATTTTGATAAGATTAAAATGGTATCTCTAGTAAATTTGCTAAATGAAGACGTGTATGCACATGAGATCTCTGTGTGTGTGCGTCTATGTTCAGGTGAGCGCACTGACTATGCTAACTGAAGGTGTGCATGCGCATGAGATCTGTGTGTGTGTGTGTGTGTGTGTTTAGGTGAGTGCACTGAATATGCTAACTGAAGGTATGCATGCATGAGATCTCTCTCTCTGTGCGTGTGTGTGTGTGTGTTCAGGTGAGCGCACTGACTATGCTAACTGAAGGTGTGCATGCGCATGAGATCTCTGTGTGTGTGTGTGTGTGTGTTTAGGTGAGTGCACTGAATATGCTAACTGAAGGTATGCATGCATGAGATCTCTCTCTCTGTGCGTGTGTGTGTGTGTGTTCAGGTGAGTGCACTAAATATGCTAACTGAAGGTATGCATACATGAGATCTGTGTGTGTGTGTGTTGTGGTGAGGTGTGTGAGTGTGTGTGTGTTGTGGTCAGTGAGGTGTGTGTGTGTGTGTGTGTGTGTGTAGAAAAAGGCATGAGGGCAAAGCAAGAGTAAATGAATCATGAGATTCATCCATTTTATGTGTGCACTCTATGGGGCAGCTTTGAATCTCATTACACTCTGTGTAATGACAATAAAGGCGTTCTATTCTATTCTATCTGTGTGTGTGTGTTGTGGTGAGTGTGTGAGGCGTGTGTGTGTGTGTGTGTTGTGGTGAGTGTGTGAGGTGTGTGTGGTGTGTGTGTGTGTGTGTGTGTGTGTGTGCCTGTGGTGTGTTTCTTACCATCTCTGTCGGGGCAGAAGGTGAGGTCAACCCAGGGGGAGTACAGGGTGTGTGTGTGTGTGTGTGCTGTGGCCCGCACACGTAACACGAACACGCCCAGGTAGTTGAGCTCCTGATTGGTGAAGTCACACTCCCTCTCTGCCACACTCTCACACACCGTGATCCAGTCCCGTTGCGGACGCCTCAATTTGTACTTCCTGTGGGGGGGAGAAAGAGGAAAAGAGAGAGAGAGGGGAAGAGAGATAAAGAATGAGAGAGAGAAAGAAAGGGGGAGATGAATAAGCATCACTGTATGTACTCAGTTGTACTGTAGTGTGTGTCCTTACACTACGCTATACTGCGCTATAAAGCTCACATTCTATAGTGTGTGTGTGTGTGTGTGTGTGTGTGTTTTCTTACGCCAGGTACTGCGCTGTAAAGGTCACATTCTGGTTTAGAGTGTGTGTGTATTCTTATGCTTGGTACTGTGCTATAAAGTTAACATTCTGGTTTAGTGTGTGTGTGTGTGTGTGTGTGTTCTTATGCCACGTACTGTGCTGTAAAGTTAACATTCTGCATTTGAATGGCTTGCCATAGTCTATCTCATGTTAAAATGGCTTGCCATAGAGGTGCACACAGCTAGTTCTAGGCCAAATGTAAGCAACGGTACACAGACACTTCTCTCTGTCAAGGTTAGAATGCCCCCATCATGCTTCAGCATTAAATTGGACATGTTCCTCCTATTCACATGCGTTTTGAACATGTTATATCCCGGAGTTAGAATGTTTACAGACTGGTCTGTTTCCAGTGGCTACCTTCTGTCAGGGCAAGTGAACTAGCGATAGCTTAGGCTACATGACTCACCTGTGAAACATCTCCAGCAGCTCAGGAATATTACTGTGAAAATGTATGTGTGTATTTGGGATTTAAAATTAAATCATCAAACTGTAAGGAAGCTCTCCCAGTCTGCAGCATGTTTAGTGAGACAGGTCTGCTTTGCTCATGCGTTAAACTTGTATACATGCTTTGTATAGCATAGCCTGTCTCACTAAACCAGAGCTCTGACATTCAGTCTGATTACTGCCGTTTATGCTGGTGCCAGTTCTGTAGTAGTCCTGCATTTCGTTACCCAGCCCCAAGTGTGTGTGTGTGTGTTCTTACGCCAGGTATTGCGCTAGAAAAGTCACATTCTGGGTTGCGTTTTCCTGCTCTTCCCAAGCCCACTTCAGCACGTAGTGTGTGTTCAGAGACTCCACGCTCACATTTGCAGGCGAGGGTAGCTGTCCGGAAACTAGACAAACACGCAAGAGAGACAGAATATGGGAACACATTACATTGAAAAGATCTGTCGACCTGTCACCCAATACATAGATGTCCTGATTACCAACATTACACACAAACACACATAGGCTGTGCACGCAGTTACAAGTTGCATGGTTGGTGGTCACAGCATCATAGTAACTCATACACCAATTAGGTCCGGTCAAACTATTTAGCAATTTCTGAATGGACGTGACGCGTTCTACACATCACTAGGAGTGAGAATATTCCACGACTTTTCACAGCTAATAACTCCTTTAAAAGTGTCTCTGCTAATAATCACTCGGAGTGAGGCTGTTACCAACGGCTAAATGAGGATCCCATGAGAATATACACAAACCTCACTCCCATTAAATAGAATTGCGGATCTTAATTTTTCTTTGACTTCTGTTTGATTTAGTGATAAAACTGTATGTGGCCAAAAAAAACAATTACTGTTAGCATGAACCAAGATGTTAGCGATGTATGCTAGTCACTTCATAGGCAGACAGTCTGCACCTTGGTCATTTCTCTCATTTTGCAGTAGCCCTTAGCTTAACGTAGTGTCCTTGTACTTTGCTGTGTGTGAATGCACCTGATCAAAATGATCCACTGAGATCAAGCATCTTCCCCGCAGCGGAAACCCAGCAACAAGTTGCCTGATAGCCATAGGGATTCTCAAAGAATTGTGGGACATGGAGTTGAACTGATGGATTTGACCGCAAACGCCATGCTTTTGGGTGGTGCTGTAGACTACATTTCACAGAGCGTAAAAATAATCTCCACTGTTTACATTTGTTCTGTTTTCAGTTAAGCATTAAGCTACATTACACTGCTTATGCTAACCATTGCTCATTGTTTCAAATGGTTATTACTTCTTATTAGTATTACTACTAGTTAGCAACTTGTTGGCCATAGGACTGGTTGGCGGTGAAATGTCCAGGGATTTAGGGTTTAGGGTATGTATGAAATCTGAGGAAGGACACCACAGGAAAACTCAGATTAAGCAGGCAAAATTTTTAGGTTGGTGTAGCCTATTTTTGTTACGGTAACCAAATCGGTTTACCAATCAGATGACTTCTGTCAGGAAAATTCAAACATGATGTTTAAAGGTAGCCTACACAAACTTGCCAGCATCCTTTAAACAAAACAAAACAACTTAGCCTGCTCCTTCCTACACATGCAAGCTGTTGTGTGCACTGGAATGTGGGCACAGAAGATGAAACTGTAGGCTGTCGTCACCTGTTGTGAATCAGGACATCATCTGAGACAGTGTGAAGGAACAGTGGCTTCACTACTAATCACTATTTCATGACTATTGGGGCTACGTGCGCTGTGTCAACATGCTGTGTAAACATGCATAGCAACAGGCATCATCTGCTAGGACATGCAAAACTAGGGTGTATTGACATGCCTTTGGTTACAGAGTAGCCTAGCGGGTAAAAATATTAAATGTCCAGACTCCCTGCCATTGGCAGGTAGGACAAAAGGGTAATTTTATACCCTACACACACACACACACACACACACACACACACACACACACATTCTCAAATCATCCAGTAGGGTTGCAGGTACACTGTTTCTTTTGCCCATCCATTGTCAAACCCAGTCCAGCTGTGACAACTAACTAATCCAAATCAAAAGAGAGGCAGAGCATTTGTTCTTTTCTAGGAGACAAACCTAGGCCACACACACACACACACACACACACACGTGCACAAACACACTTCCTGGTGCATAAATATAGAACTGTTAGGAGAAGTGAGAAATTAGCTTTTTTCCATTATCCAACAGGAGTGTGTGGTGTGCGTGTGTGGTGTGTGCGTGCGTGCGTGGTGCGTGCGTGCGTGTATGAGTGCGTTTCAGGACTTCAAGGAAATTCCACACATTTTGATTTGAAAAAAATAAAGAGAGCGAGGTGTGTGTGTGTGTGTGTGTGTGTGTGTGTGTGTGTGTGTGTGTGTGTGTGTGTGCGTGTTGGTAAAAAGACGGTGTGCTTTCTGGTATACTGGTGTAGAGAGGAGAATCAGGTGCAGACAATGTTTTGGACAAAAGCAGGAAACCGAAACCACACCTGCACAAAAACATCAAAGAGTTCACTGAAACAATCACACACATGCATGTGTGTGAGACAGAGAGAGGGAGAGAGAGATGTCACGTGTCTTCAGATAGAATGGGGAAGAGTGAGTGTGTGTGTGTGTGTGTCACAGACTATATCTCAAAACCTATGAGAAACTAGTTCTTACTGTAGTGAATGACCATATCATAATAGCAGATTCATCTGGTTTCAGCCAGGCAAAAGAGAAGGAGAGACATAGATGGAGATGGAGGGAGAGAAAGAGGGGGATGCAGAGAGAAGTGAGAGAAAGACTGAAGACTGGGAGGAAGTTAAAACACTAACCATACACACATGCACAGATGTTACAACACTGACCATACACACACACACACGTTACAACACTGACTACACACACACACACACAGACGTTACAACACTGACACCACACACACACACACACACGTTACAACACTGACTACACACACACACACACAGACGTTACAACACTGACCACACACACACACACGTCACAACACTGGCAACACACACACAGGCCAGTTAATAACACTGACCAGACCCACACACACCAGTATTATTGTTGTTTGACAGTATCATCTTTGCCACGAATCATCATCGTCGAGTATCGTTCTTGTAGCACTTGAGCTACAGTGAATATGAGGACAGTGTGTGTGTGTGTGTGTGTGTGTATGTATATGTGTCTACAGGAGCCTGACCTGTTCTACAGGATCCTGACCTGTTCTCCCTGCTCTCTCACGTCAGATGGTGTTCGGCTCAACAAGTTAGCTAACACACCCATATGTGTGTTTGCAGAATGCCATTAATAGCTCGCTATCACAACCATATCACTGTTTATGATGGTTTATTATACTTTATAATGCTGAGGAGTGCTCCATTCACTTAAATGGGACTTCCAACGTTCTAAGGTCTAATATTTCTGCATAACAGACCGTTGCTAAGACCACTGTAAGGATATATTGAGCCATCACTTGGTAGGCAAAACGTCAAGGTACTCTAAACAAGCAAAGATCATTAAATACTGCTTTTACCCTCTCTGATACAAGCCTATGTTATGTCAAACCTTGATAAAGGTGAAAATTACCCATATTGAAGCATTCCATAGCCACAATATGTTACTTTGCTAATTATTGCAATTATTGTAAAAAAGAGTGTTCAATGTTGTGATATCTTTATTGCTTGCAGCACTAAATCTATTGAGTAGGCTACAGGGAAAGTGAAATTGAAATGTTTTTCTCCAGTTTTCTCGATTAGGCATTTTCTCAGAATTTTCCAAAGACAGACATCCTCAGCATCAGACTACAGAATGTCACAGAGACAGACATCCTCAGCATCAGACTACAGAATGTCACAGAGACAGACATCCTCAGCATCAGACTACATCTCCAGGCAAATAGCTCAGCCTTCCATACTTCCACAGGTGGAAAATGACATGGTGCTGAGCGGTAGACTGGAGCCCAGAACTGGACTTATGAAGAAGAGAACCCTGAGATATATTCACCCTAGTAAATAATTTAAGTTATCCAAGTAGGATTGATACATTTATTCTTTTTCACTTTTGGGGAAACACTAGATATGGTGTTCACCCATATGCAGGTGACTTATGCCTTATTATGTTAGGCTATGTGGAATGAAGTTAGGCTTCTTAGTAATGTTTTTATGTTTATTGTTAGCACCGACGCTAAGACACCTTGCTATGTAATCTGTTGCTGTAGTTCAAACAAGTGTAATAACTGATGTAACAAGTGTAATAACTATGTTAAGTATGTTAAAGCCCCTGACTGATAGCTTGCCTTGACCAATAGCATTCTAGCACTGCATTCATAACGCCTTCCTCTGTTCGTTGACTGGACAGGTTAAAATGCCTCCTGAGACAACCAGCTCAATGGGATCAAATCCAGACTAGCACTGAAGGGAGATGATAATCAAGCAGAACTGCTAAGAAGGCAAGACCAGGCTAGCAACGACCCATTGTTGAAGAAAAGACAACCTCAAAAGTTGAACTGTTTTTAACTTTGAGCGCCTCCGCTTCACTTTTTCATCCTGCACCTTGCTCATATTCAGCTTTATGCAAATGAATGCGTCCAACTCGCGGCGGTGATCCAATGACAGATCAGCACAGGGGAGGACTGTCCTGAGTGAACCACTCAACAGCAAAGCTGTGTTGGAAACATGCCCACAACAAGCGTCTCGAGAAACATGGGCCATGCGCAGCAATCAAGGGGGTAGGAATAAACGGAGAAGTTGAAACACCCATGGAGGTTGTTCTCGGCTGGTTCCACCTGGAAAGGGGCCTCTAGCCGTTAGCGTTTCACTGGCTGGCGTTCATTTTAGCGTCACGTCAAAATCAAATGACTTTCCATGTGAGAGACCCGGTACCTCGAATTTGGCGTTGTTGTACACCGGAGCTAACACAACAATGCGCATTTGCTCTATCATCTCCTGTGTCAGGTTATTGCCTTGTAAGAAACCTTTATGTGTGGTGATGCTGAGTGACGACACAAATTCAGCGACGGCTAGTGACTTTCTGTCGCACAGGAGGGAATTTACTGTACTTTCTTGATAGTGCTCCGTCAGACTTTGGGAGTCCAACTATGTTAGCGTCATATATACATAATGAAATAACAAACATTGACAGTAACACAATGCTTAGGAGCACTTAAGGACAGCCACGTTTCACAGACAGTAGAAGATTTCCGTCTATGTCATGTGTCAGAATTTCAGTTGCTACATCTACTAGCTATATCACAGTGTTCAGGTTCGTGAGATCAACGTGACTACGTCGGCTAGGAGTCTGCGCAGTAGACATTGGACCGCACTGAAAATTTAAACTTCCCACTGAATTCCGACTGAGATCGACGTGATTCCTCTGTCCACTTCTTTTACTGTCTATGATGGCAGTGCGTTGCGGTGGAGTTCACGTCGCTTGCCAGTGGATCTCCGGCGATACAGATGAAACGGGTGCAACCACTGCATCATCAAAGGCTTCCGATTCCTGACTTGCATTGCAGAGGTTGGAATGTAATCTGCGACACGGCGCATTAGGCCACCCCGACAAAGGGTGGTAGCCTAAGTTACGAGAGGCCACCCTATTAAAGTGAAGTTTGAGTACTGTGTAACATATAATGTCACTGATGTTACCTATAAAAACTAAAACTTGATGAATACAGTTATTCAATTCAGTAGATTCCATCCGGTCGAAACTTCAGCCTATTTGTTCCCCGAGCTTACACCAACAGGGGCGCTGCATAAACCTGATGTTGTCGTTAAACTCGAATGAAAAACGAAGGAAGTGACCACATTTGACTGCTAGAAGGTAACGTTAATATGGGTAAATGGTTATTTTGACCGTTAACGTTATACATTAGCTAACGCAGGGGAGCTGCGAGCTATTGTTATTATGGTTAACATGTTCTGTCTGATACATCAAAGGAACAACTAGCTAACTTTCTAATTTAGTGTGCTAATTCGCAAATGTAGAACGAGAAAGATCCAGCAACAAACACTTACCCTATAATTTGATAAATGAATCATTGAACATGTACTTGAAATACTACAAAGGAGAAATAAACTACGCAATGGTGTTTCAAACGACAGTGAAACACACAAGTCAGAACCTTAATGTCACAGCAACAACAAAGGAGGGGGAGTCTTACCACTAACATATGAGAGCGGAAAAAGCAGACAGGCCACATACTGCAGTAGGATCACCGCTTTCATCCTCTCAATGCAACCAAATCGTGCTGGCGATTTCAGATTATTTCATGGTTAAAAACTTCTCCCGGTTTCTCCGCGCTTCCGGGCGGATCGGCTTCAAGTATGAAGTCACGGGGTGACTCCTGCGTCTGCGCAGGCAGTTTCTATGACGAGAGAGTCGTAGGTCGATACCGGAGCCTACGGCATCTAAACAACCAGATGTGTTTCATAATCCGATCCTTAACTACACAACAAGACAACCTGTAGTGCAATTGGACTGTAATTTCTTAGTAACTCAGGATGCAAACCAGCGCGTTACAGCACACTGCACCTTTATGCCCCCCGCACTTTCTTGCTGCTATCACTTATATTTATGTAGAATAGTCTTTTGTTTACAAATCATAACCCTTAGCCTTGCTGCTATTATTTATATTTATGTAGAACAGTCTTCTGTTTACAAATCACACCACTAGCCACAGTGCTCTGCTAAAAGCCATGCCCTGTCTAGCGTGTTTGTTTTAGGTCACCTGTATTTTTGACCTGCCAAATGTTTACAACTGCGTCGTAATGTTTGTACGTATGTGTACAAGTGCATGCGTGCGTGTGTAGTTGTGTGTGGGAGTGGGTGAGTGCATCTGTGTAGTCCCTCATTACTGTATGTAGGCACTATTACGTATCTGTCTTGTCCATACTGTGTTTTAACAGTTACGTGTATCACCAATTGTTCCCGGTGAAACGTTGTCTCGTCTCACTATGTACTGTGTATATGGCTGAAACGACAATAAAAACCTACTTGACTTGACTTGACTTGAGACAAAGCTTCCCCTCAAACAGAAGACACTTATTATGGTATGGTCCACACGAAACGCAAGGCATTGGTGCGTCTGCAGTAATAATTCACTGCTCAGACCAATTTACGACCTTTGCATTTTAGACCTACTGCACAATATTTCACCATATTTAGGAATAAATTCCTATTTTTAAATTTTAGACTTTTTAAGACCCCGCGGAAACCCTTCTTTGAAGAAAAGTTGAACAAAGACCTAGCATTGATCAACTGGCCTGTAAAGCTGGATCACATCATTAAGATAGGATGGTGTAGGCTACATCCAGTAGGCTACACCCAAGTCTTGGGATAGGATTAACATACACACACAACATACACACATTCACGCACAACCTACTGACCACACATTTGACACACAGTCCAAGTCTAGAATTGCAAAAAAAAGTTTTATTACTTTATATCTTCCATCAAAACAAAAACTTGTACCAAACTTTTACACTGTTAAAAATGTTCACAAACAGTGTTGGAAGGAACACACAAACCATGTGTTTTACACACACATACACACACACCCACACACAAATTCATAAACATCATACGCACACACACACTCAATATGTTGTAAGGGGACGGCAAAGCAGCCTACATATACAGCTTGGTCTACAAGCAACTCATGTTTATAATTGTGAGAAGGGCTCCAGATCTGTCCCATGACTTCCAGTTATCTTTCCTTCCCTCCCTCTCTCCATCTTGCCCTCTGGCTGCATCAGCAGCTGAGTGTGGGAGCTGCAGTGTGCTCCTCCCTCCAGCAGAGGGGGCTGGGGCGCCTCCATGATGATACTGAGGGGATCACAAAGCTCCACTGGCAGTCCTTTGGTCTGCTCCATCTGAGTGAACGAGTGCTGAGGCAGAGAGAGAGAATTTGTTAAATCTTAAAAATACACCAAGATCAACTTGGCACTGTATTCAAAATGGAAAAAAAAAATGGAAAAAAAATTGAAAAGCTCTCCATTTTTCAAGAAAATGTGCAAACTGTAGCATTGTTGAAACACCATCTTTTCCTCAAATACATCAAGGATCTTCATAGAGAGAGAGAGAGAGAGAGAGAAAGAAAGAAAGAAAGAAAGCATAGAAAGGAGGATGGAAAGAGGTCGGGGGAAGAAATGAGGGAGGGTGAGACACACAAACTTTTCTTTATGTAACCAGGGGTGAACATTTTCCTTGAGTTGTTGTCTTATTAAGCAGTGTACCATTATATGGAATTTTTTATACGGCCTGCAGTGTTTTTGATCAAAAATGTGTCGCTTATTTGCTTGAAACTGATTAAAAATGGGTGCTGTCAATTTTGCATTGGCCCCTGGCACACAAACAGAAAGGTTTGGCCACCCCTGTTCTAACTGGGTCCATTTCCTTTTCTATGCAAGGGTGGATGTGTGCTTTGTCTCTGCATCTAACCCAACTGGTGGCACAAACTTCTCAGTTTCTCTACATTCCTTCATTTAATGTTTATCTGTCAAATCTTTGTTATATTTATTTATCAAATTGTCAATTACTGACCATGAAAAGGCTGAAATATGAAAAACAAAGCCCAACTAACAAACCAAAACACAACTAAGAACAAACCAAAACACAACTAAGGACAAACCAATAGACAAAGGCGCCCCAGCTAAAAAAAGAAATACACACTATCAAGGAAACAAACACATTTCACTGAGTCTGGATAACAGCAGAGTGTGTGTGTGTGTGTGTGTGTGTGTGTGTGTGTGTGTGTGTGGAGGGGGGGGGGGGGGACAGAAGACAGAGAGGATGATAGAGAGAAAAGGAAAGGGGGGTCAAGAAAATAACCTACAACTGTAAGGCAAACCTCCCTGTGCCAGTGTGCTCACACTCTCACTCATTAACTCACACTCTCACTCTTTAGCTCACACTCTCGGTCTTTAGCTCACACTCTCACTCGTTAACTCACACTCTCACTCTTTAGCTCAAATAGGTTATGTTTTGCTGACTATTATCACCTCTGTCAATATATGTTCTGATTTATTTTCAATATTTTTTTATATACCTCTGTCAAATAGGTTATGGTTTTGCATATATTGTATATGGTTTTGCTGACTATTGTTTGTTTGTCTGCCTGTTCGTCTGTCTGTTTGTCTGCAAAATAACTCCAAAAGTTCTGCACAGATTTAGATTATGGATTATTTGGATCATGTGGGCTGCCCTAATGGTCACTCTGACAATCAGAATAAAGGCTGAAAATGTGAAGAACAAAGCAGCAGCTCAGAGCACTTTGTTGCTGATAACCACAGCGTGTGTGTGTGTGTGTGTGTGTGTGTGTGTGTGTGTGCGCGTGTGCGTGTGTGTGTCTACAGCAACCTTTGGACTCTGTCAGTGTTTGTTCAGGCATAAGTCAATCTCATGGCTGTTGTGCAGGTCACACACACACACACTCACCTGTTTAAAGAAGTGCTCAGGTAGGCTGGCTTTGGGGTGGATGTATTGTAGGCAGCGGTAGGAGTATACACACACACACACACACACACACTCACCTGTTTAAAGAAGTGCTCAGGTAGGCTGGCTTTGGGGTGGATGTATGTAGGCAGCGGTAGGAGTATACACACACACACACACACACACACACTCACCTGTTT
>PYXC01001934.1:442500-447500 GCA_015244755.2 Tenualosa ilisha | reverse complement strand
GGCTTGTGTTCATCTATGTCAGACCATGAGTGTTTATTTATTTATTACCTATTCATCACCTCCGTCAAATAGGTTATGGTTTTGCTGACTATTATCACCTCTGTCAAATAGGTTATGGTTTGCTGACTATTGTTTGTTTGTCTGCCTGTTCGTCTGTCTGTTTGTCTGCAAAATAACTCCAAAAGTTCTGCACAGATTTAGATTATGGATTATTTGAGAGAGAGAGAGACAGAGACACAGAGAGAGAGAGAGAGAGACAGAGACACAGAGAGAGAGAGAGGGAGACAGAGACACAGAGAGAGAGAGACAGAGACACAGAGAGAGAGAGAGACAGAGACACAGAGAGAGGGAGCAGTTAGGAGTTAGGGGCCTTACTCAAGGGAGCAGTGAGGGGTTAGGTGCCTTCCTCAAGGGCACTTCAGCCATGGTCTACTGGTCGGGGAGAGAGAGGGAGAGTAATCTCACCGTTGGGAGTGATGTTGATGCAGGTGTGGTTAGAGAGAGAGACATGGAGATGGAGAGAGAGACAGAGAGAGAGAGAGAGACAGGGAGAGAGAGAGAGAGACAGGGAGAGAGAGAGTAGACTCACCATGAGGGGTGATGTTAATGCAGGTGTGGTTAGAGAGAGAGCGAGAGAGAAAGTAATCTCACCGTCGGGAGTGATGTTGATGCAGGTGTGGTTAAAGAGAGAGATGGAGATGGAGAGAGATGGACAGAGAGAGAGAGAGAGAGAGAGTAGACTCACCATGAGGGGTGATGTTAATGCAGGTATGGTTAGAGAGAGAGAGATGGAGATGGAGAGAGATGGACAGAGAGAGAGAGAGAGAGAGAGAGAGTAGACTCACCATGAGGGGTGATAATGCAGGTGTGGTTAGAGAGAGAGATGGAGATGGAGAGAGATGGACAGAGAGAGAGAGAGAGAGAGAGAGAGAGTAGACTCACCATGAGGGGTGATGTTAATGCAGGTGTGGTTAGAGAGAGAGCGAGAGAGAAAGTAATCTCACCGTCGGGGGCAATGTTGACGCAGGTGTGGTTGCTGGTGGAGCTGTTGCTGTTGTAAACAGGCATGGAGATGTGCACCTGCACACAGTAGCGGCCCTCGGGATCAGCCGGAAGGATCACATGATTCTGCTTACTCTTCACCCTCTGGGAACAGACCACAGGACACCAACACGCTATGACTGTCTGTGTGTGTGTGTGTGTGTGTGTGTGTGTGTGCCAGGATGCCTGCTGAAATGAACAGGATTGCACAGTTGCCATAGCATTTGCTAAAAAGGCCTTGGTCACTGATCAGAACATTTCCTGTGTGTGTGTGTGAGACAGAGGTCAGTCCAGGGCTTGAATCCGCGACCTCACACCCTCACACCAACAACACCCTCGGGTGCCCTAGCCTAGATGTGGCCAAACTAAGGCCGGGGTCCTGCCAGGAAGTCAAAAAATAAAACGTAATTGGGCCCATTGTTCATTAGTCTAATACTATACTGTATGTCCACCACACATCATAGTTTCAGTACTGGTGGGACATGTTTGTCAATAGCCTCATTATATAGTGTAGCAATAGACAGCCTGCAGGTTTTCAGATGTAAAACACAGACGCCTTTTCACTTCAAACTGGATAAAAACTGCATTGGCCCTTGGCATCTTAGGTTTTTCAGTATTCAGCCTGCAAACAGAAAAGTACATCTGTGTGTGTGTGTGTGTGTCCTTACTCTGTGTGTGTCTCCATCTCTCCAGTAAGTGATGAAATATTCTACTGGTCGGTACATCTCTTGAAAGTCGTTGATTCTCATGACAGGGTCTGATATCTGCACCTCAATGTCCCCTTTACGACTCACCAGCTTCACCCTGGGCGCACTTATATTAGCTACACACACACACACACACAAGCACAAACACATACACATACACACACACACACAAGCACATACACATACACACACACACACGACACATACACATACACACACACACACACACACACACACACACACACACACACACACACACACACACACATACACATACACACACACACACGAGCACATACACATACACACACACACACACACACGAGCACATACACATACACACACACACACACACACACACACATACAGACAGATAGAAAAAAAAACTTTTATAAAAGTATAACACATATTCTCACTTCCTCAAATCCATCAACTTCCTCACTACAATCACTTATCACCCGGAGAAATTAAATACTGTTTTCTGATTGGCTAACAAAGTGTCTGTTATTCCTTGTTAACAGGACACCTATGATGTAGATCTGGAAAAAATCACAGTTTAATCACCGTTCTGTCAATGCTCTTTTGAATGGTAACTATAACAACCATAGTGAACAACAGTTGAACTCGTATGCACCAAAGGAATCAGCTGTTATCAAGCTCACCGTGATCAGTAACCATTAGGAAATAGTTCAGCAACCCAACAGGTTAGTTTCTTTTAAAACTGAACCCATATTTCTTTTATGTTTAAAACGCTTGCTTATTGTCTATGCGCATCAGTTGCAACCGGGAGATAAGTGGAATAGTGGCCCTCAAGGTGTCCCGATATAGGGGAATAATGGACTTGGCTTAGACAACAGCGATCTGCCTTTGGCGATATATTCCTCTATATCAGGCTAACTCATTGGCTGTTATCCCTAACACATTCAATGCATTGACATTTTGTAAACACATATTCTCATTTACTCATATCTATTCACTTCCTCACTACAATCACACATTCAGTACATTTACATGCACAACTAAAAAAACATTTACTGTGTAAGTCCACAATACACCCACGTCTACTCTCTGAATTTAAACTTGATTTTAACACCACCATTTTTCATAAAAATCCTTGAGATGCTGAGGTCTAATTGTGCACACCTTCCTTTGAGATGTGTGGGCACATAATACTTAAGAATCAGCCAATTCTGAAGGGGTTCAGCGGGAAAATCCTTCAAAGTTTGTCCATTTGACACAGAATGACCCTATACTGAATTATACTGACCACCCCCTCTAGAGGGAGTTTGTGCTTCTGTCTTCAGGCAGAAGACATCAGATTCCCTCACACTGGACTAAAGATAGAAACTTTCCTTTGATTGTGCTGCTGTCAGTGTACTGAATAACACAGATGATGTCACTGATGGACTTCATCTATTTCTGCTCTGGCCCTTCAGTTTCCCCAGTCTCTCTCTCCATGTAGTAAACTTGCTCTGTGTACTGGTCTGCGGTGTACTGTGTACTGGTCTGTGTTCTGCTGTGTACTGGTCTGTGTTCTACTGTGTACTGGTCTGTGTTCTGCTGTGTACTGGTCTGTGTTACTGTGTACTGGTCTGCGGTGTACTGTGTACTGGTCTGTCTTTACTGTGTACTGGTCTGTGTTCTGTGTACTGTGTACTGGTCTGCGGTGTACTGTGTACTGGTCTGTGTTCTACTGTGTACTGGTCTGTCTTCTGCTGTGTACTGGTCTGTGTTCTGTGTACTGGTCTGGTGTACTGTGTACTGGTCTGTGTTCTACTGTGTACTGGTCTGTGTTCTACTGTGTACTGGTCTGTGTTCTACTGTGTACTGGTCTGCGGTGTACTGTGTACTGGTCTGTGTTCTGCTGTGTACTGGTCTGTGTTCTACTGTGTACTGGTCTGCGGTGTACTGTGTACTGGTCTGTGTTCTACTGTGTACTGGTCTGTGTTCTGCTGTGTACTGGTCTGTGTTCTACTGTGTACTGGTCTGCGGTGTACTGTGTACTGGTCTGTGTTCTACTGTGTACTGGTCTGTGTTCTGCTGTGTACTGGTCTGTGTTCTACTGTGTACTGGTCTGTGTTCTGCTGTGTACTGGTCTGCGGTGTACTGGTCTGTGTTCTGCTGTGTACTGGTCTGTGTTCTGCTGTGTACTGGTCTGTGTTCTGCTGTGTACTGGTCTGTGTTCTACTGTGTACTGGTCTGTGATGTATTGTGTACTGGTCTGCGTTGTGTTGTGTACTGGTCTGTGTTGTATTGTGGATGGTCTGTGTTGTGTTGTGTACTGGTCTGTGTGTATTGTGTAGTGGTCTGTGTGTATTGTGTAGTGGTTTGTGTTGTATTGTGTGGTGGTTTGTGTTGTATTGTGTAGTGGTCTGTGTGTATTGTGTAGTGGTTTGTGTTGTGTTGTGTAGTGTTTTGTGTTGTATTGTGTAGTGGTCTGTGTGTTGTGTAGTGGTTTGTGTTGTGTTGTGTAGTGGTTTGTGTTGTATTGTGTTGTGGTTTGTGTGTTGTGTAGTGGTTTGTGTTGTATTGTGTAGTGGTCTGTGTGTTGTGTAGTGGTTTGTGTTGTGTTGTGTAGTGGTTTGTGTTGTATTGTGTTGTGGTTTGTGTTGTGTTGTGTAGTGGTTTCTGTTGTATTGTGTAGTGGTTTGTGTTGTGTTGTGTTGTGGTTTGTGTTGTGTTGTGTAGTGGTTTCTGTTGTATTGTGTAGTGGTTTGTGTTATGTTGTGTAGTGGTGTGTGTTGTATTGTGGGTGGTCTGTGTGTTGTGTAGTGGTTTGTGTTGTGTTGTGTAGTGGTTTGTGTTGTATTGTGTTGTGGTTTGTGTTGTGTTGTGTAGTGGTTTGTGTTGTGTT
This sequence comes from Tenualosa ilisha, assembly GCA_015244755.2. Classification (NCBI taxonomy): domain Eukaryota; kingdom Metazoa; phylum Chordata; class Actinopteri; order Clupeiformes; family Clupeidae; genus Tenualosa; species Tenualosa ilisha. The sequence continues at coordinate 442,898 of PYXC01001934.1, read as the reverse complement.
GTGTAGTGGTTTGTGTTGTATTGTGGGTGGTCTGCTCTTTACCATGTATTGGTCTCTGTCTCCATGTTGGTATCTGTCTTCAGTGTTGGACCCATTTATTTATTTGTCTGTGTTCCTCTTTAAATGTCTGACTGCAACTTCATTTCCCCTGGTGGGATGATGCATTTGACTTGACTTGACTTAAGTCCGACTAGAATCTGTTTTTTTAAAAATCCATGTAAACATCTTAAGGGCCGCTAGCAACAGGACACTATAAGTGATCCCAACGATATTACACACGCCGTTGGCGTTAGAGTTTGCAGTATGTGATCACTGTCAGTTATACCACACACACACACACACACACACACTCACTCCAAGAGACAGCAAGGTAACTTACTCATCTCGTTTACTATGAA
>PYXC01001934.1:422500-437500 GCA_015244755.2 Tenualosa ilisha | reverse complement strand
ACGAAGGTAAGCTACCGCTGTGTGAAAGTTTCCCGGTAGAGACATACCGACCGACTTGTGCCGCGCACTTCCTTGAAACAATGAACGAGAAAACAGTCAGTGACGACATGGCACAGAAAGGACATAATAGTCTGTTGACATTTAATGACAGCTTGACAAAAAGACAACATTATTAGCTGCTAAAGGAGCTTGCGTTATTGATAAACAGAACTGAGAGACTGAAAGTTTTGAAGAGTCTGGGAACTCACCAGGCAGTGTGAACACGGCGGCCAGGCAGAAGACGGGCGGAAGAGTCCATCTAGCCATGTGTTCAAGTAGCCAAAATGTCAACATTAAAATCTAAGAGTATTATTTTAGATTTTATAAAGTGTGGCCCGGCTGTGCTGTGCTGGTTATGATTCGTGAGACCGTAAAATGTCAGCGCGTTCTTTCCTTGTAGAGTTGGGTAAAGCGCGTGCTGTCGTAGGGGGCGGGCAGTGCAGGGAAAGCGAAACGACAGAGACGGAGATTCCCTTCATGGGCAGCGCTAAGCACACGCGCACAACGTTAGCCCTAAAGACACGTTAAATGAACTGAGCTGAAAATAAGTTCTATCTATCTACCTCTCTATATCTATATATCTATTTATCTATCCATCTTCCAAAGTAATCACAAGTGAACACAATTATGCAAAAAAAAAACCTGTTTATTGTCATGAAGATCCAAAAAGTAAGCAACATAGGCCTATTCACTACAATTCATATCAAATACTAGAGGCTCAGGTGAGTCATCCATCTGTGTGTGTGTGTGTGTGTGTGTGCGTGTGCATGTTCCTTCAGCTCAAGATTCCATATTCCTCTTTTGTTTTGTCCATCTCCTGGGAGTGTGTGTGTGTGATGGTGTGTGTAGTATCTCCAGGTGCCTGTTCCAGCTGGTCAGTCGTCAGATGAAACACTGGCTCATGAAGCATGGTGTGTGTGTGTGTGTGTTCTTGTTTAGCAGCTTGCTGCAGTTCTGGATCCTGGGGTGTGTGTGTGTGAGAGAGGGTGTGTGTGTGACAGAGAGAGAGAGAGAGGGCATGTGGGGGGTGGTGTGTGAGAGAGAGGGTGTGTGTTCTTGATCAGCGACCTGCTGCAGTTCTGGGTCCTGTGTGGACATCCAAGGAGGAGAGAGAGTCAGAGAGGAGACAGAGGACTAGAGAGAGGGGCCGAGGAGAGGGGGAAAGAGAAAGAGATGGAGGGAAGACAGAGACAGATAGGGGTTATGGAGAGAGAGATGTGGGGTATGAAGGGAGAGAGAGATGAGGGTATGGAGAGAGGGAGAGACAGAGATGGAGGGTATAGAGGGAGAAAGATGGAGGGAGAGGGAAAAGGAGAGATGAAATAAGTCTCTTTAAGCTTGAACACCTGCAAAGTAATTCGATTAGGCTATATTACCACATATACGACGATACTTTTATTGTCCTGTATGAAATTCTGAACTTCCCCACACCCATACACATTTTAATGTATAGATGTGCTTAGTTTACACATATTAACATTTTTACACACACGCATATGCACGCATACGCGTGCACACACACTCACACACACACGTGTGTGCACGTACCCCAGTGTACTATGCATACTATAAGCGACATAGGATAAGGATGTTGTCTATGACCGTCTGAAACGGTGAGCTGAAGACCATCAGAAGACTAGTTTGTGATTGTAGATTTACCAAAATTGCAATTTGTAGAACATTGGCATAAATAATTCCAATGTCAGAGAAAGGAAATGTTTGGCCTGTTTACTGATGTCATCCCGTGAGATCTTTGACGTTAACTAGCATGTTGGATATTTAGCTTGTTAATGAGCTACAGCAGGGGATCTCAAACTTTCTGGGGCTGGGGGTCCCTCCTGGGGCAGAATTTTTTAAAGGACCCCTCATAATTGCAACTAAATTTTACCCATATCAGATTATAGCCATGTGTTTTTTCAGATGCTTTTAAACTCTTATTCTAAAAACATATTTTGCTAACACCACACCAGTTTTAAATAGGCATGTTACTGCGTTTGGCAAAACTAGACAGTGCAGGAGGAGTTTTAAAGGGACTGATTTTTTTTGTCAAATCTGGGCCTACTGTGTTAAAAAATACTGTTTGTTTCAGATAACTAATAATAATTAATATTGTTTTCCCTTGCAGTTAACGGTAATGCCTAAGGAAAGTGCTGTAATGATCGTAATGGATCATGTAGGCTAGTGCTGTAATGATCGTAATGGATCATGTAGGCTAGTGCTGTAATGATCGTAATGGATCATGTAGGCTAGTGCTGTAATGATCGTAATGGATCATGTAGGCTAGTTTGTCACTATGTTCTGCTGGTGGGAGTAATGAGCACAATGTGATTGGGTTCTCTTCTGATCTCTAGTCTGTTTCTCCCCATAAGACAAGTTTATATTTTGTAGCAGACTTTTTCACACCCCCTGGCAACATGCTGCGAACCCCGGGGGTCCCTGGACCCCAGTTTGAGAACCAATGAGCTACAGGATTAAAGTCACTTAGAAAACAACTCTCCTGAAACACATAATAAACGTAGTACTTCTGTGCTTGAGTTCGACAAATCTACACTCCAACCCCATGCAGAAAAGTGCATGTCGGCTGTGTGAGAGCATTAGCCTCGGGTCACTGTAGCCTAGAACCACAACAAAACACCCGAGGTAGCCTACAACACAAGTATATAAACCTTTCACAGGTTATCCCCCCCCCCCCGCCCCAACACCCACCCCCCGACACACACACACACACACACACAGTACCAGTGTTTTGGGGAGCGCTTGGCGTCGGGGCAGCAGTAGGCCGCTGTAGAGTAGAGCTGCACAGAAGCACAGCGTCACCATCAGGCTAAGAGCAGACAGCACACACACAAGCACCCACACTACAGGACAGACCGGGGGGGGGGGGGGGGGGGGGGGCAGAGGAGAGGAAACAGGTTATTTGGTGAATTGGTGTGTGTGTGGGTGTCAAGTCAAGTCAAGTCAAGTGAGTTTTATTGTCATTTCAACCATATATAGTGTACACACGGTATCTAGTCTATAGTCTATCTATGTATCTATATCTATATCTCTATATATAGTGAGACAAAACATTTCACCATGGATTCAAGTGGTGCTACATTCAAGATATATAAAAGACATTTGAGACAGCCTACATTTAGGGGGTCATGTCTGAATAAAATGGAGTTCTGAAAAAATGTCCTTGTTCCATAAATTATTACTCTTGGAGTTTTCATGCTACATCTCTGAAACATTCAGGAACTATTCTGCTGGAGCAGACATCTTTAAATTTTGAGATTCTTGTTTCACAGTTGCACATTTGCTGAGTAATGCTTTGCAGCAAATGGCAAGAAAATTATATGATACATTTTTTTTCTATCTATTTCAGACTACCATATCTTGTAGATGAATTACATCGGATCTGCAGTATTCCTGTGCATTACACACAAGTTATTGTACTTTCTTTACAAATTGGTAGATGTGTGGTATAAATCAAATCTTTTGAGTTGTAAGACATTAAAGATAACGCAGATAAATTAAGACCTGTACTTTAAGTACATTTCCCCAAGGTATGACAAAGTAAACCATGAAGACAATGACACCACCACAAAACCCATGTTTTATTTTGTATATTCTCAAAATATGGGATTGGTACCTTTAGCCAAACCACATAAATTACTATATCAAAGATGGGTTTCATGGTCTTGGTGATTGTTTTTCCTGTCTTGTTTGCTAGGTGTCTTTGTTTATTTGGTCCCTTGGTTACTATGCCCTGCTTTGTTTACACAGACATGTGATCCTGGAACTAGTTTCTGCCCCTCCCTTCATTCAGCAATTAGGTTTTTCATTGGATACTTTGTGTCTGCCTCTTCCCCGTCCATAAAGATATTTGCTAACTGACGAGGAGAGAGACTGATCAGCCTACAATTCCCCAGACTTGAGCAAAGCACAGCAGAACCTTAGACCTCCAACATGAAGTGAAGTATATCCAGAATAATGTTACAGCTATGTGTAGTGGAGGGGTAGTGGAAGAGATGACAGATCCTGACATGAACGTGGCTAAATCCTCTTCTTCTTCTTCTTCTTCTTCTTCTTCTTCTTATTATTATTATTAATTAGGGTCTGTTTGATGTCAGAACCGCTTCTTTGGTAAGGCTAAAAACTGAAGTGGGTAAAGGTGGAGACACAGTTCAGTGAGAGGAGGGGCTGTGGCACAAGGAACAAAAGCACATAAACAAAACAACACATGGTTTGCCACACCCCACACCTTGAAAGCTCGGTTTGACAGACTATTTTATGCAGTTTGCTTTTGGGTACGAATTTAAAATGGTAGACTTTGTCATACCTAGAGAAAAAAAACTTAATTTTTGAATCCAACTTTATCTTTCTCAATTTTAAAGTGCCATAAATCAAAAGTTTTTTTTTCTTTCTGAAACATTCTTTCATTTCAAGAATGCACTATACACTAACTGAAGTGTAATATATTGAATTATAACGGATCCCAGATGCTTCAGTGTGGAAACATTCTCATCAAAAGTTGCCATTTTGTCTTTATGCCATTTCAAGTAATCCACTTTGGCTGGGAATACAGTGCCTGGGAATGTCTAGTGTCTGGGAATATCTAGTGTCTGGGAATGTCTAGTGCCTGGGAATGTCTAGTGTCCAGCATGAAGTATGTGAGAGTAAAGGACAACAAAATTTAACAAAGTTAAAAAACATTTTTTTCCATGATCATGACCCTGTTTTTTAGGGCCCAATATCTCAGATACTAAAGTAGATAGAAGGTTAAAATTGTGCACAATTGCTGATGGGTACAATGGCATTGGGCACCTAAAGTATGAAGCGTCAGGCGTAATGCATTTGTTGATTTCACACAGAATGACCCACATGTGTGTTTGTTGTAGCACCCTTTGCAGGTAGCCGCAGTAGCCTATCACCCTGATCTCCTATCACACAGCAAAACACCCAAATTATACTATAAATGTAATAAACAATCTTCATCATGCATTTAACCTTTCCTTAATCAACCCAAGAGGGGTCGATATATTTAGCCACTATATATTTCAGCAAAGGATTATGGGGCTCTTCCTCCAAGACATCAATTAGAATTGTTTGAATTTAAATGTTTTGAGTTGATTCAGAATTAGCTGCTACTTACCTATGGTGAGAATTCAGCTGAGAAATAGTGGTTTAACTCAACAATGGGGTATGTGTCCTTATTAAGGTTGATATATCAGTGGAATGAGTATTGTAAAAAAACATGAAAAAGGTTTAAAAATTCTAAAATTGCTTTTTGATGCTTCAGTGTGTTGCAGAGGATCATGGGAGTTAAGGAACACTCCAAACTTTTGAGGTAAAATTCAGCTTTTGAGTTGGTGTGAAAGCCATTTATTTTTGGGAAAATGTACTTTAACTTTTTGAATTGAAAAATGTAAATGCTAGTGGTAACAGGTTTCCACAAGAATATTATGTTCATCAGAACTGTTCATTCAGAGAATGTGCATGCATGCACAGTGGGGTTTGTGTGTGTGTGTATGTCTGTGTGTGTACCTGAATTTACAGATTTAGGGCTTGTATAAGCACAGTGGGGTTGCGATGGCATAGTGATGTGGTTGGTAACCATGGCAACAGTCACACAGTACTCCGCCTCCGGCTCCAGGTAATCAATCACAGTCTCTCCTAAACGGACCCTCAAACTGAACTAGAAGAGAAAGAAACACAAATATGCTTCTAAATGTGTGTGTGTGCGTGTATGTGTGTATGTTTGTGCGCATGTGTGTGTGCATCTGTGTGTGTGTGTGTGTGTGTATGTTTGTGCGCATGTGTGCATGTTTGTGTGCATCTGTGTGTGTGTGTGTGTGTGTGTGTGTTTTCATGTTCTTCTCAAAGCAGACCTATTTCCTCGAACACTCAATTGTTCCAGGATAAAGGCGGAAACCACAAAGCTCTCAGTCTCGCCTGCTTGCTCGCTGTGTGTGTGTGTGTGTGTGTGTGTGTGTGTAGTGTGTTTCCCATGGTGTGAATATGTGTCTGACAGTTTTTACCAGAAAAGGCTACTTGCATATGTGTAAGCAGATGATATGAACATCAATCACAGTGACCTAAATACATAACTCGTTTTTTTGCAAGAAAGACAACACACACACACACACACACGCATTGAAAGGGAATGTTCAACAACCAGGACTCACTCTGTTTGAAAGCTGTGTGTGTGTGTGTGTGTGTGTGTGTGTGTGTGTGTGTGTGTAACTCCCTCTCAAGCACGTAGACGCAAGTGGTTCTCTTTAACAGGTTCTTTGTCCAAACAACAAACGGTGAAAACTAACCACACATAAAATACACAGTATTAAAATGACATCAGCCAAAGCTAATACAGAACTGAAGTATCTCAAACGAAAAATAAATAGACAAGGACTCCAAAGAGACTTTACCTCTTTGGCTGTGTGCGTAATGAAAGAAAGTTAGACTTGTTATGTTCAGTTCTGTTCCTTGAATACTACTAAGTACATGAAGGAACAGCTTTACTTGAGGTTTCACTAAGGGCATCTTCATACTGCTGAACAGGCGCTTGTCTCTTCTCCATCTAACGTCTGACATATTAGTCACATACGTCACAGATACACATCAAAAAAATATACATTAAAATCAATATTAATTTCAAAATAAGATTTGCACACAAAACACTGACACAAATGCTTGCAACTGTTACAGTGTGTGTGTTTCCTCTTCTCTGTCTCAGCTGTGTGTGACATGAGCATAGGTACTTGATGGTGTCCTGTGTGTGTGTGTGTGTGTGTTACCTCTGCTTTGTCTCTGCTGCGTGTGACTTGAGCGTCGACTGTCCTGTAAAGGTAGTTGATGGTGTTCTGGTGACACCGCTCTCTACAGGCTGGAGGACTGATGTGCATCTTGAGGCAAGAACCACAGCCAGTCACCTGCAACACTGGGGGACCCAGCACAGCTGCACACACACACATAGTGTCACACACATACACACACATACCAACCATACACACAGATACATACACACTCATGAGATGACTATGAGATAACGTGAGATGAGATGAATTAATATAAATATTAATTGGGAGTTGGCACTGAGGGTGGGATGTGGAACATGCACACGTGTGTGTGTGTGTCTGAGTGTGTGTGTGTGTGTGTGTGAGAGAGAGAGACTCAATATCTATGACTGGAATGAAGAGCTGAGAGCTTGTCCAGTTTGAGGTGGTGTTTGATGTGTATGCTTGTGTGTGTGTGTGTGTGTGTGTATGAGTGTGTGTGTGCGTGCGTGTGTGAGTGTGTGTAGGAGAAACTCACTATCTATGACTGGAATGAAGAGCTGAGAGTTTGTCCAATTTGAGGTGGTGTTGGATGTGTAGGCTTGCACACGGAGCGCGTAGGTGTTATACGGATCTAGGAACGACGTCAGGTCACATGACTCCCCAGAGCCCAAATCCACACAGCCAGGCACATCCAGCCAGGATCCACTGGCAGGGAAGAGAGGTAGAGAGGGGGAAGGGGAGACAGAAAAGAGAGGGAGAGAAATGGGATATGGAGATGAAACCCTCCATCACTACAGACTTGTGGCCTTGACTTCAGTCCCCATGAAGTCCTTTGAACACCTGGCGCTGACCCACCTCAAAAACATCACAGGCCATCAGCTGGACCCCCGCAGTCAGTGGATGATGCCGTGAACATGGAGCTGCACTTCATCCAGCAATACCTGGAGCAGCCAGGGACCTATGCCAGGATCATACCCAAAGTCCTCACCGCCAAACTCTCTTAGCTCACTGCATCTCCTGCTATCTGTCAGTGGATCTCCAGCTTCCTGACTGACAGGAGACTCACATCTGGAACACAGACAGCCAGCACTGGTGCACCACAGGGGTGTGTCCTCTGCCCTCTGCTCTTCTCCCTCTGCACTAATGACTGGACCTCCAAGGACCCAGCTGTCAAACTGTCAAACTCAAATTTGCAGACAACACCACTGTCATGGGGCTCATCCAGGATGGTGACGAGTCTGGCGCTCTAAGCTGGCGCTCTGGTGCAGTCAAAACAACCTAGAGCTCTAGAACACTCTACGGTCTGTGGAGATGGTTGTGGGCTTTAGGAAGGACACAGTGCCGACCCTCTCACTATATCCAACAGCCCAGTGTCAAATGTGGACTTCAAGTTTCTGGGATCCATCATTTCCCAGGATCTGAGGTGGGAGTCAACATCTCCATCCCTAAAAACGCCCAGCAGAGGATGTACTTCCTATGGCAACTGCAGAAGCAAGGCCTAGCACAAGAGCTGTCGGCCACCATCTACTGTGCTGCTGCCATTGAATCCATCCTCTGCACATCCATCACCATCTGGTTTGGGGCAGCCACAAAACAGGATACATGCAGACTACAGTGCACAATTCAGACAGCTGAAAAAAATCATTGGTGCCCCCTGTCCTCCCGCCAGGACTTGTACTCTGGTAGGACAAGGAAGAACATCATCAAAGCCCCCACACACCCTGCACACACTCTCTTCAATCTCCTCCCCTCTGGCAGGCGCTACAGGTCCTGTGCACAAAAACAACCAGACACAAGAACAGCTTCTTTCCCACTGCCATCACTCTCCTGAACTGTAGATAAGTTGGGCCGTCACCACCTTGGCCATTCAGCCACTTCTCCTATACATGACAGACTCTTATCCATCCCTCCATACGCATCTTGCACACCACTTTTGCACTACTGAAGTGAGCCCATGTATACGTGTGTGTGTGTGTGTGTGTGTGTGTGTGTGTTTATCTGTCCTGATTGCTCTGCGCTCTGAAATGAGTGTGTGTGTGTGTTTATCTGTGTAACCTGTCCTGATTGGTTAACACTCTGAAACAAGCGGATGTGTGTGTGTGTGTGTGTGCGTGTGTCTGTGTGAAATATCCTGATTGCTTTGCACTCTGAAATGAGCGGATGTATGGATGTGTGTGTGTGTGTGTGTGTGTGTGTGAGAGAGAGAGAGAGAGAGAGAGAGAGATAGAGTGTGCATGTGTTACCTGTCCTGATTGCTCTGCCATCTGAGGCAAGTGGGTGCGTGTGTGTAACTGTGTGTAAGTGTTTGTGTGTAAGTGTTTGTGTGTGTGTGTGTGTGTGTGTGTGTGTGTGTTACCTGTCCTGACTGCTTTGCACTCTGAAGTGAGTGGATGTGGGTGTGCCATTGCCTGGCAACCAGGTGAGTTTGTGTTCCAGGTTAAAAGACAGGATAGAGACATTTACAGGAGAGGGAAGAGAAACCACTGCAAAGAGAACACACACACACACACACACACACCATTCTCTGTTTAAATTGACAACCTACACATTATTCAAAACACAAATCACATTACTATTGCCCAGTAATGATCATTCATACTATAGGCTGCCTGCGTGAATATCTGATTTGACTGATCATTCAGATTACTGGGCTGTCATTATGTCCATGTTGATCATTCATACTATAGGCTGCCTGCATGAATATCTGATTTGACTGATCATTCAGATTACTGGGCTGTCATTATGTCCATGTTGATCATTCATACTATAGGCTGCCTGCGTGAATATCTGATTTGACTGATCATTCAGATTACTGGGCTGTCATTATGTCCATGTTGATCATTCATACTATAGGCTGCCTGCATGAATATCTGATTTGAAAGAAAGAAAATCTCCAGACCCTTAAAAAAATGAATTCTCTAGAGTTCCGAAAGATGCTGCCATTGTTTAAATATTTCTTTCATGTTTGAAAAATGCTTTGGATTTGAACTGCTGATTTTAGTTAGAGGATAGTGGTCCGTATAGAGAGAGAAAGGGAGAGAGAGAGAGAGAGGCAGGTACCTCATACTGAGAGCTGACTAAGCATTTACTGGGAAAATGAAACACACACACACACACACACTTTCTTAATATTAGTTTGATATTGTTTGACCTTTTGACTTTAAGAAGTGATAATCTGAACACTAACAGAAGATCCCAGTAACAGACACACACACACACACAAACCCAATAATATCAACACAATTTATTCACACACACACACACACACACAAACCCAATAATATCAACACATAATTTATTCACACACACACACACACACACACACAATAATATCAACACATAATTTATTCACACACACACACACACACACACAAACCCAATAATATCAACACATAATTTATTCACACACACACACACACACACAAAGGAATGTGCATCAAAGGAACTGAGAAAATCTAATCTCCATACAAAAGTGTTTTGGCAAAACACACACACACACACATAAACATATACCTTCATCCGTAAGTGTGTCATCGAAAAACAGACGCGCGCACACACACACACACAGACTCACTAAAATACACTAAATCAACAAACAAAACATATACTGCCATAAGTGTGCCACCAAAACCAGACGCACACACACACACACATACACGCATACACACAGGGTCCCAGGGCATACCAGTGTGTGTGAGAAGAATCTGCAGGCTCCATATGACTGCTGTCCAGGAGAGGATCGTCTGCATGGCTGGACTTTCCAACGCAACTTGTGTGTGCTTTCCGCAAGGATCTGAGTGCTCTACACTGTACCGTTCTGTCTCATGCATCTATTGTAAAGAGTGCGTGTGTGTGTGTGTGTGGTTGTATGCACTTATGTCAGAGGAAGTGAAGGTGTGTGTGCAGATTTGGATGAGATGTTATCAGTGTCACAGCCCAAGTTGTCTTGTCAGCTGTAAATGTAAAACCTGTGTGTGTGTGTGTCTGTGTGCGTTGTGTGTCTGTGTGTATATGTGAGTGTTCTGCAGATGGAGACTCTAAGTTTCTTTTTCTCCACAAGTCCCTCCCTATCTAAACCAGAGACTCTCAGCCACACTTTGTGCATTTACACACACAACTTACGACTCACACACAGGACACACATCGACAGAGCAGACACCCAGATGCTTTTATCTCGATTGTTCCAACTGAGACAGTAAGTAGTGAGTTCTATGTGTGTGTGTGTGTGTGTGTCGACTGAATAGCCCTCACTAACCAGCATGTCTCCTGTGCTGTACACACACAACTCACAACACACAGAGCTGATACCCAGATACTTTTATCATTGTTGTTCCAACTGAGTTTTGATTAAATAGCCCTCACTAACCAGCATGTGTGTCCTGTGCGGGCTTTCTGAATAGGCTCCTGTTGCTAGTAGACTACACTAGTCTGGTGCCACTAAGTTAGCATTAATATCTATAAATGAACACTGAGTTTGCATTGACATTTACAAATAAACGCTAAGTTTGCATTGACATTTATAAATAAACGTGCTATTTTTTTATTGCGTTTAATATGCATGCCATCACTTTTGCACAGTAGATAGTGTAGCCCACTCTGCCAGAACAGTCATCATTAAGAGTGAATACTTACAGCTTCATACATGCCTGACTTTCTAGGCTGCCTAAAGGTATTTCGATCATAGGTCATGGCTGTAGACTGCCCAACACTGTCATAGGTCATGGCTGTAGACTGCCCAACACTGTCATAGGTCATGGCTGTAGACTGCCCAACACTGTCATAGGTCATGGCTGTAGACTGCCCAACACTGTCGGACATTCAAAAGAACCCACCAGGGGGCGTGACTAAAGCGCTTCTGGCCAAAGGTCAATTACCAATGGATTTTATCGAATGACTCCGACAAAATAGACTTAAATGGTAATCAACAGGCGGTGACAGCAGAGTTGAGCGCTGGTGTGTGGGGTTGTACTGACAGCAGAGTTGAGCGCTGGTGTGTGGGGTTGTACTGACAGCAGAGTTGAGCGCTGGTGTGTGGGGTTGTACTGACAGCAGAGTTGAGCGCTGGTGTGTGGGGTTGTACTGACAGCAGAGTTGAGCGCTGGTGTGTGGGGTTGTACTGACAGCAGAGTTGAGCGCTGGTGTGTGGGGTTGTACTGACAGCAGAGTTAAGCGCTGGTGTGTGGGGTTGTACTGACAGCAGAGTTAAGCGCTGGTGTGTGGGGTTGTACTGACAGCAGAGTTGAGCGCTGGTGTGTGGGGTTGTACTGACAACAGAGTTGAGCGCTGGTGTGTGGGGTTGTACTGACAACAGAGTTGAGCGCTGGTGTGTGGGGTTGTACTGACAGCAGAGTTGAGCGCTGGTGTGTGGGGTTGTACTGACAACAGTTAAGCGCTGGTGTGTGGGGTTGTACTGACAGCAGAGTTGAGCGCTGGTGTGTGGGGTTGTACTGACAGCAGAGTTGAGCGCTGGTGTGTGGGGTTGTACTGACAGCAGAGTTGAGCGCTGGTGTGTGGGGTTGTACTGACAACAGAGTTGAGCGCTGGTGTGTGGGGTTGTACTGACAACAGAGTTGAGCGCTGGTGTGTGGGGTTGTACTGACAGCAGAGTTGAGCGCTGGTGTGTGGGGTTGTACTGACAACAGTTAAGCGCTGGTTCTTTCTATTCCATTCTAACAATGGAATAGAATGTTGGAAGCACAGTGCACTGCACTTAATCTGAGCCGGTGTGGGGAGGCCTTCAGACTCTCAGTTCTACTGAATACCCAGTTCTCGAGCAGATTGAAGTGTTAGACTCTCGGTTCTATGCGATACCTGGTTCTCCATTACCAATCCTAATGATTACTCAGTTAAATTACAATGATCATTTTTGTTTGACTGTTTATCATAGTGAATAGTGAAACAATATAACATGTAGCATCTAAGAAGTAATTTATGTAGTCTCACACACACACACGTTCACCTGCTGACAGGTCATGTGATCCACACAAACACAGATACGTCAAGCAGATTAAGAAACATACAAAAATTTAGTAACAGAATAAAATACAAACATTTTGTAACAGAACAAAATCACACAAATATATTTTTTACACTTAAGCTTCAGGAGATCTCTACACTAACAAACCACTTACTTACTGTTCCACCTGTGTGTGTGTGCCATGGTTATGTAACGCTATTGGAACAAGTTACTCTTCCACCTGTGTGTGTGTGTGCCATGGTTATGTAACGCTATTGGAACAGAATTGGAACAAGTTACTCTTCCACCTGTGTGTGTGTGCCATGGTTATGTAACGCTATTGGAACAGAATTGGAACAAGTTACTCTTCCACCTGTGTGTGTGTGCCATGGTTATGTAACGCTATTGTAACAGAATTGGAACAAGTTACTCTTCCACCTGTGTGTGTGTGCCATGGTTATGTAACGCTATTGTAACAGAATTGGAACAAGTTACTCTTCCACCTGTGTGTGTGTGCCATGGTTATGTAACGGTATTGGAACAGAATTGGAACAAGTTACTGTTCCACCTGTGTGTGTGTGCCATGGTTATGTAACGGTATTGGAACAGAATTGGAACAAGTTACTGTTCCACCTGTGTGTGTGTGCCATGGTTATGTAACGGTATTGGAACAGAATTGGAACAAGTTGGTGGAATTCTGAAAAAGGTATAATAGGTTTAATACTCAACGTGGTGTATGTGAGTGTGAGTGTGTGTGTGTGTGTGTGTGTGTGTGTCTGCGTCTGTGTGCACTGTATACTAGGGATGCAATGGTTCCCGGTTTCGTAATGAACGATACACCCCCTATGGTTCAATGTGCAGACGTGAATTGTGGTATTTCAGTTCATCATTAAAATATCAAACTTGTTCATCATGCAGCAAGCCCTCACAAATGGCCCCCGACACATCAGGACCTCTGCATTTCCCTTCAACCAATCAGCAAATGGCCCCCGACACGTCAGGACCTCTGCATTTCCCTTCAACCAATCAGCAAATGGCCCCCCGACACGTCAGGACCTCTGCATTTCCCTTCAACCAATCAGCAAATGGCCCCCCGACACGTCAGGACCTCTGCATTTCCCTTCAACCAATCAGCTTCATGCAAGAAGTGGTCCAGTGGGAGAGAGAGCAGCTCAGCTGAAGGTGGCCTTTTGTTAGCGAAGACCAAGGCAAAGAGGGACTCAGAAAGGCACTGCAGTGAGCTCTGGAATAATTGCTATGGAAGACTTTTGTGGGAAAATGAAATGCAAAACTTTCCAATTCTATGAAATATCAATAAAAGAAATTGAATCAAATTGGCTGACATCTCATCCCAAACTGGTAGTTGATAATGGACTCTTAGCAGACCTACAGAGACCAGGCACAGCCATTAAAAACACATTTTATAACTTCCTCTTGGGAAATACCAGAGCCCTACTGTTACTGTGGCCCCAAGAGTGTAATGCGTACTGTTACTGTGGCCCCAAGAATGTAATGCGTACTGTTACTGTGGCCCCAAGAATGTAATGCGTACTGTTACTGTGGCCCCAAGAATGTAATGCGTACTGTTACTGTGGCCCCAAGAGGTAATGGTATGTACTGTGCAAGTGTAATGTGTACTGAAGCGTGTACACTGTACCGTTGCATCTCTGCTGTATACCATGGTTATGTGACAGGAATTGTAACAAGTTTGTGGTGCTTCAGAAAGGTAGAATTCATTTAATACTCAATGGTGTGTGTTTAACTTCTGAGTTGTAGAGTATTCTAGCTCCGTCTCATATAGCCAGAACACTCTTCCTCCTCCTCCTCTTCTTCTTCTTCTTCACTAGAGGAGTGTGTCGTGTCTCCCCCAGGCGTGTGTGTGAGAGTGTATGTGTCTCTGACCTCACACACATCCTCTGTCCTCTCCTCTTTCGCTTTCTTTCCTCCCAGAGTCACAGAGAAAAGATTCACTTCTCTCTCTTCCTCCTCCTCTTCTTTCTTCATCTCCCCATCTCTATCTCCCAGAGTCACAGAGAAAAAATCCACCTCTCTCTCTTCCTCCTCCTCTTCTTTCTTCATCTCCCCATCTCTATCTCCCAAAGTCACAGAGAAAAAATCCACCTCTCTCTCCTCCTCCTCTTCTTTCTTCATCTCCCCATCTCTATCTCCCAGCATCACAGAGAAAAGATCCACCTCTCTCTCCTCCTCTTCCTCCTTTCTCTCCATCCCTCCGTCTCCTTTGGACCG
>PYXC01001934.1:377500-417500 GCA_015244755.2 Tenualosa ilisha | reverse complement strand
CCAGCCAAACAAGCCATACATCACGACATCAGTATCAAGATCGACTCCCTGTCTGTTTCTCCCACCAAAGTGGCAGGAAACCTAGGTGTCATGATCGATGACCAGCTGACCTTTGCAGATCACGTTGCCTCTGTGGCTCGGTCGTGCCGTTTTTCCCTATTCAACATAAGGAAGATCAGGCCGTACCAAACCCAACATGCAACCCACGTCCTGATCCAGAATGCAGCTGCTAATCTGGTCTTTAACCAGCCAAAAAGGGCACGTCACACCTCTGTTCATTGCACTTCACTGGTTACCCTGGGCTGCTCGCATTAAATTCAAGGCACTTATGGTGGCCTACAGGGTGAATGATGGCTCTGCTCCCATCTACTTGAATTCTCTCCTGAAGCCGTATGTCACCCGACGACCGCTTTGCTCCTCTAAGGAACGTTTTCTAGCACGGCCAACACCTTGTGCAGGTCAATCCAGACTCTTCTCATATCTGGTTCCGTGCTGGTGGAATGATCTCCCAAGTGCTACCAGATCAACTGATACCCTCTCCACCTTCAAGAAACTCGTGAAGACCCAGCTCTTCCAAGAATATCTCCTGGCGTAATTTTTGAGAATGCACTTAATAATTTAATTTCTCGACACCGTGTTACACTATTGCACTTTCAACTTAAAATAGTGCAGATTCTATGTTAGCAATATGCACTCCTTGTTAGTTCTTTCATTGTGTTGTAGCTTGAATGTTATCCTCTTTTGGAAGTCGCTTTGGATAAAAGCGTCTGCTAAATGCCTAAATGTAAATGTAATGCATTCACTTCCTTTAGGCAACCTGAATAAATCTTAATAAATCTCTACTCTGACCACAGGGTGGCAGTAGTGCACTAGCTCTGCTGCTCTGGGCTCTGTTTAATGGGTAATGGGTTTAATGGCTGATAATCAACACCCTAATAAAGTTGTCTTATTGAGTGCTTGGACATTGTGATGTAGTGAACTGTGCTTTCTGGCCGCAACGCCTACGCCTGCGCCAATGAACTGATTGCAGGGTGCAGGTGTCTCACTCACTCTTAAGGGCCTGTTAAGGGTGTGTGTGTGATTGTGTGTCTGACTCCTCCTTCGATCACTTGCAAACAAACTTACAGTGGATTCTGAGTTAACAGACTAGCATCAAAGCAATCAAGCCAATCTGTGATAGCCTATGCTGCAAAAACAAAAAAAGGCAACAAAAGATTTTCAGAAAGCTCAGACTTTCAACCCACCCACCCAAACAAAATGCAATTTTATTGCATACATTTCCAAGAGGAGTGAATCTACTCGGCCTTGGCTCACGCACAAGTGAAGCGTTCATCAGAAAACGAATCAAACCCGCAGTGCAGTCCATGGACATGATAAATGTCTACGATACGACAATAAATTTCTAATCATGAAAAGTCACTGACTCTTCAGTTTAAATTTCAGTGTAAATGAATTCTAACATTAGTTGATGAACAGTAGAGACAGAGTAGGCCGGCTGTGGCTGGAGAGTTTGCTGCTGCTGTTTGGATAGCTAGCATGCTAACATAGGCTATATCTGAGGGTCGTGTTTCCAAATTATTATTGGAAACAAACTATTGGAAACAAGCGTTCCATGTGTGTAACGAACTAACTTCAAAACGGCAAAAAAACGATTTAGCGTTTATGCGATAATGTCTTGTTTGTCTCAAATTGTAGACCACTACATTCAGCGATAATCACAAAAAGAAACTACGAAAATGATGCAGTCAATCATTTTTATCCCACTGATGCTTGTTTGAGCAAGTGTGTGTGTGTGTGTGTGTGTGTGTGTGTGTGTGTGTGTTCTCACCAGTATGCTGGGTAGTAGTGGCCTTAAGCAGAGGAATCCAGAGTAAACCAGGACTGGAACACTGGCCACACACATCACCACCAATACACACACCATCCCGGATACCAGCGCATCTGCAACAACAACACAGGAGATCACACACTCACACACACACATCATCATCATCACCACCACCACCAATACACACACACCATGCTGGACAGTGGACACAACCTCATCTGCAACAAGGTAGATCAGACAGACAGACGCACAAACACACACCACCACCACACACACCATGCTGGACACCACTGTATGTGCAACAACAAGACAGGAGATCACACATACACACACATACGCTCACACACACACACACACACACTATCACCACCACCACCAATACAAAAACCACGCTGTACACCACTGTATCTGTAACAACATCAGAAGAGGTCAAAGCATGCGCGTGCACGCACACACACACATGCACACACACACACACGCACATACACACCTCTTACCTGTATTGAAGTAAGTGGATGCTGTGATGCACTGTGGCTTGCTCTGGGTGTGTGTGTGTTCACTGATGCTGACAGATACACAGTATTCTCTCCCAGGAACCACATCCGTTAGATTGTACCCACTAATACCTGCGTCTACAGTCACTAGGTGCTTTAAACACACACACACACACGCACGCACGCACACATACACACACACACACTTAGGATTAGAACTCTATAGGTATAAACTCACAGCAGGATTTAACTCAACAATTACAATGTGTTGAGATGGTCATCATAGGAAAACAAACACACACACACACACACACACACACACACACACACACACACAATCACCAACTCTCTCACTCACACACACACAAACACATGCACATCCGTCAGATTGTGTCCATCAATACCTGCATCTACAGTGACTAGGTGCTGTAAACACACACACACGCACGCTTACTTTTCTCCCACGCTGGGTAGATATGTTGAGTTTGTACTTGTAGTTCCTGTAGAGGTCTGTCAGCCAATCAGCCGGGGGCTGGAGGCGGGTGCACAGCAGTGATTGGTTACAAAAGGAGAGGGACACCAGCGGGGGCTCAGGTTTAACTATGGCATGCACAGAGGGACAAACAAAAATGGCATACAAATATTAAAGGTGCTCTACCACACAAAAGCATTTGTGCCTGTTGTTTTTGAAATATGATCTAGGTCTGTACGAATTATATGGTGCATGTGAAAATGTAACTCCATCTTCACTGTCTGCAACAGCCAACTGAAAGTAATAAACAAAGAAATCAGAGCAATCCAAAAAGTTGATCAAGTTTATGCAAGATAGACCAAGCTTGAGCCATCGACAGACGGCACTGCATTATCGCCCATTTGATTAGTGCCCGCCCCACAAAATCCTAACTATGCCAGATCGCTGAATATCCCTGATATAAAGATAACAGGCAAAACAGCAACATCTCCTTTTTAGTATGCTGCATTACAGGAGGTTAGGGACAAACAGCTGCAGTGAATTTTTGGAGAAGTCTCTTATTATTTCTGTGTCCAGCGCATTTCAAAAAAAGAATAACTTGTCAACTTTGGCGAATACAATGGGTTTCGTAAGTTTGAACCTGTGGTTGTAACGGTAACCTAGCTATAACCAAAGCAGTTATTTGGCTAATTTGACTAGTGCAAAACCCTACACTACAAGCTTAACGCTGCAACGCGTCTGTTTCCAGTCTCCAAGTAATTGGTGGATGTGTGTATTATAGTCTAATTCTTCATTCATTTCTTGTGAAATGTAACATTCCAACACTTTTAGTTCTTCATCTCTTGCAATTCTGACATTAGCAAACTAATGTAAAGAGCCTATTCGACATGCCTTGCAACGCTGACAAGCTACAGCAGTGAATCAGAGCACAGCACATTATCATGGCCGGAAAAACAAGGCATTTGTTAAGGTCTCCTTGGACAATTTTCAGCCCAACCTAAATTACATACCATCTTTGGAGACCTCGGACAACAATTTGAAATACCATATAGATGTATGACAGGGCACCATTACTAACCCACCTCACACTCACACTGATAAATGCCAGTGCTTTACTGTACTGTACTCACTGTACTGTACTGTGAGTGACCCCACTTACTATGCACTGTTGAGAAATGAGGACCCTGGTGATGATATCACTTACTATCTTCCCTAGGCATGAATGCTGATAGGTTGATGTATGATCATGTCACTTACTGTCTTCCCAGGGCATGTATCCTGATAGGCTGGTGTGTGATGGCATCACTTACTGTCTTTACTTGGAATGAATGCTGATAGGCTACTGTGTGATGACATCACTTTAGCGCTGGCAGGTGCTAAGGTGAGGGAGTCCAGGTGTGCTGTCACGTTGGTGTAGTAAGTCTCCTCAATGCTGGAGAACACCTCTGTAACGTCACACTCCAGTGGGGCAAACACCGCCTCACACCCCACAACACTCATCCAGAGGGGGCTAGTGCTGAACACAGTGTGTGTGAGACAGGTGTGTGTGTGTGTGTGTGTGTGTGTGTGTGTGTGTGTGTGTGTGTTTAGGAAGTTGGAGTAGGAGAAAAGCACAGAATAATGTTTTATTATCTATAACAAACTCACTCACCCACACAATAAGGCATGTGTCAACGGCGAAAATACGCGTGGCTGTATGCAGTAGCCTACCTGAGCGCGCATGTCTGGACGCTGTAGCGGACACCTGCGGGAGCGCCCGGACCCGCCTCCCAGTGCACCACATACCGGTGACGGCGCAGGGAGATTCTCACGTTGACCGGCGACACAAGGCTACTCTGGTGACCGGAGACTACGTGTGACAGCATAAACACAGACACATCAGTGCCATACAGACATAGAGAGAGAGAGAGAGAATGCAAGGTCGAGATTAATGTTATTCTTTCTGACCGTAGGCCTATGATGCAAAACTCACCTGACGGCACCCGATCGACCGCTACCAGCAGCATCCACATCAGTACAATCATAATACGTGTCGGCACATGGACCGGCTAGGCCCATGGACCGGGAAGGCGCGGTGGACCGAAGGACACGGACACATCTGAAGCCACCGAGCGGGAACACGGGAACAGTCTCCTTGTCTTGCACGGGATCTGTCTGACAGCTGCTAACATTAGCCAGCTAACATTAACTTAGCTGTCAGCCGCCTTTAGTTACACTAACTACTTAACCGGAAATCTCGCATATTCTTTATCCTCGACATGCACCAACAGAGCACAATCCGTAAAAATAAGACGACTAAACAAGTTGGGTTTACTGTTTGACAGGTTACACTAGCTAACTTGGTATGTAAACAATTAATGTCACGTTAGATTGCGAAATTGATCAGATATGAAATGCTCTGCATTTATGGTTGGTCAGAATAGAAACAACAGATCGGAGAAATCATTTCATTATCATGTACTCGGTTTCTTACAGATGGTTTGGTCGTGCCGAATACTCCAAGTAGCCGACCGTTAGATCGCTTTAATCCACTTTCTAATCAAGGCGCGTTCTCTCGTCTCGCGCACTCTGACTTTCCTTGCGAACGAACGGGAAATC
Source organism: Tenualosa ilisha (assembly GCA_015244755.2). Lineage (NCBI taxonomy): Eukaryota > Metazoa > Chordata > Actinopteri > Clupeiformes > Clupeidae > Tenualosa > Tenualosa ilisha. The sequence goes on along the minus strand of PYXC01001934.1, from coordinate 412,108 downwards.
ACGTGACTTTCAGTCGCAGGGGTCTGGCTCACTTCGGGACACCATAAAAACACGGCTTTTCGCCCAGATGGACGTGGTTTAGGTAGGACGTGGCAGTGTACGTTTTCCATGACAGTCTGTGCACTCACCTGCAGTGCGGTGCCCGTGCCGCCCGCTTATGTAATTACATTTGTGCCTCTCTTATGAGCGAGCAGTAGAACAATATTGAGCACAGAAAAAACTCGAACAACTCGAGCACAAAAAAAACAGGAATCAATATGTATGTGCAATAACATCAACCTTTCATTCGGTTTCACTCTACGCGCTCACATAAACTGCTACTCAGCTCGCTCTAGAGCTCTCTCTCATTTTCGCTCAACTTCACTTACTGTCGAAAACGTTACATTTGTGCCACAATTGTCAGCCAATCAGAAAATTTGATTGACGGGCTAACTGTCCAATCAGGACGCTAATAATAGTGGCTTCTAAGAAAAATGTGACTTTTGAACTGTCATCTGCAATGAGTGGCTTCTTTTACCATGGTGGATGGACGGGTAACTCTAGCCTTGCCCAAGCCCTACACTAAAAATATGACGATCGGCAATGGATCTAACAGCATGTCATACACCGACAAAAGTAAATAAATGCATCAGTAATGCTGGCTTGTTGCTGTAATATTTGTTGTGCTAACACAACTAGTGTTAGCTCGTCTAAATTCAGGTAAAGGCTAATCACAAATACCGTCACTTAGCACTGTTTATTATTAATAACTGACATCATTACTGATAATAAATGTTGACAATGTATCATAAAACAATGTGCCAAACCAAGCATACATATATGTGACATTTAACAACCTTAGTGTTAGGGAAGAAACTCTTACTTCTGATGTTATTAGCATTGTCGCTAGCTAGCAATTATTGCCATATCATAGATGACGCCAGCTATTCAAGATAATTTTCAGCAACTAGCAAGTGCTGGACAGTGTTCTTATCACACTAACCAGCCGTGAACATTTGACCAGAAGTGAAGTAAAGAAGAACAGAAACAGTATAGACTGTTAAAGTGAACTTACAAGTCACGTAATCTAACTTACTGTGACTGTAACTAACTAGGTTGCTGTGAGTATGTCTCTTGAACGTCACTTTCTTTTACCTAGACCTGATGTTGACGTTTAGCATGGTGAAAATGTTATTCATTAAATAAATAGTAAGTTTAGTATGTATTGCAAGGGCTTACATATTCGCCTTCAAAGTAACATTTGGATTTGTTTAAAAGGACTATTGACAGGAAACAAAGCTAGGCTTTCCATCCTAGACTTCAGCAATGAGAATTTACCTCCCCTGAATTTTTTGATTGGTTGACAATTGTGGCACAAATTTAACTCCATCTACAGTTTGTAAGGGAGCTGAGAGAGCGAGAGCGAGCAAGATCTCCGGAGTGAGCGTGCTGCGCACGGAGGAACAGTTTATGTGAGCGCATAGAGTTAACTTAATAAAAGTGGGCTGTTATTGCACATACATATTGATCTTAGCAAACATGCAAAGACATTTGTGGAGCACAGAATAGCTTACTGTTTGCTCATTTACAAATTATTCGCGCTTAAGTTTATTTTTTCCTGAAAATATAATTTGTGTGCTTGCTCCATTTTTTCTGCGCTTAAATTGTTCTACTGCTCATTCATAAAAGAGGCACAAATGCAATTCCATACGCGCACCCTTTCGTTCTTGTGTAGCGTTGGCCTGCAGTTTGTGTGAGATGCCGAAGCAGTAACCGTACGGATGAAGACGGAGGTATGCCGTTATAAAGTAGACAGCGTCAGTGTCCCACCGATCGACCAAAATAACCTTGTAATGTCACTCAAGCAGATACTTACAAAACTCGCATCCTGTCTAAAGATCATTTGGTTCAGACCGGTGCCCGTAAGCCCCACTCACACTGCCTGCACATGAGCATTCCTATCTACTCTCAGCTCTTTTTAGCTTTGACAAAACGTAGTGAACGTTCATTTCTCAGGGGAGAGTGGCTCAGTGGAGAAAAAGAATTATTGTTGGATTTTACTCTGGCTGGCAGTAAGGGTCGGGGGCCTGAATGCATTTTAGCGTTTTAACATGTCTGAAGTTGCTAGCTTACATTTTACGAAGTTACACTCAGGTTGCCCTAGATTAGAAATGTAGACGCACCCTTGCAGTAGCAAATAGTTTTGCTCAGCGGGCATGTCTAGTCACGCACACTGCGTGTCGAACATTTCATTGCGTTCAACAGATGAGAGCAAACATCTGGGAACTTTGTTATTACGACGCGGTTAACGCCCCTTGGCAGAGTAAAGAAAATTCAAGCTCACCGCTCATGTGGATGGGAATGAGGGCTAGCAGTTACACTGAACACCTCCTATTTAATTCACTGTGCATTAAACTATTTGATAAATGATGTTTTAAAAGACATGCTTCCACATAACTGATTGGTGCTGAGAATATGTACATTAGCTGCAAATTCGTCGGCTAACTCCCGTATTTGCTAACATTTAGCATTAGCTCCATGCTAAATCATGGAGCTAGCATCATCTCCTGTGTCACGTTATTGCCTTGTAAAAAAACTTTTATGTGAGACGATGCTGAGAGATGACACAAATAAAGCAACTGATAGTGACTTTCTGTCGCACAGGAGGGAATTTTCTGTACTTTCTTGATAGTGCTCCGTCAGACTTTGGGAGTCCAGGTATGTTAGCGTCATATATACATAATAAAATAACTAATATTTAAAGTAATTTAAACACAGTGCTTAAGAGAATGGTCACGTTTCACCGACAGAAGATTTTGGTCTGTGCCATATGTCAGAATTATTGTTGCTACACGTACTAGAGAAGTTACCGTGTTTGGGTTCGTCAACTTAACGTGACTACATGGGCTAGGAGTGTGCACAGAAGATACTGGATCTAACTGAAAATGTAAAATTCGGCCTGAACGCCTGTCACTGAGATCGTTGCGATCTCCACTTCTTTTACTGTTTTTACTGCAAAACAAAGTGGACAATATATTGAAGAATGAAAAGCAAGAGTCTTTGTCACACAGACAACATATGCATATCACATGAAACTGCGTGACCTGAGCTTTCCAATGGCGTTAAATGGAGTTTCTTTATCAATCTTTAAAACTACCCTCGACTTTTCAAATGCTTATCCCAACATCACCCTAGCTCCTTCATCCTCCTAACCTCCTACAGAGAAGGAGCTTCTTATATTAATCTACATAAAACTTTACTAACTAAATTAACTTTAACTAATATAACTATTTGTCAATTTGAAGTGAGCTCAGTCTCCGTTATATGTGGGAGAAAGGAGAAATATGTCGACTGGTATGGTTGTGAATCAAAATACTCCATTCTTTACAAAGCAAAAGAATCACTTGGTTTTGGTCATAGCTGTAAATCTCACATTGAGTCAGCATTGTAAATACTACGATTAATTCATATATTTTGCCAATGTGTCACTTCAAACACTAAAGCAGCCACTTCGAGATGCAAGTTTGTTACAGTTGCAAGCCTACGAAAACGCGCTCCATGAACACGCACCGACTGAGTGACGCAGGACGTAAAGCCCCCGGGTGCATTGTATGGCCCTTTCCGGAAAGGGCCATACATACAATGAGATGGCATGGCATGGCATGGCATGGAATGGCATAGCCGAACTTGGCAGCACTTTGGAATTCTATTTCTTATTGTTCTCTGAGCTCCATCAAAACGGTTGATCAGCTTCATCTGGGCTGAACTAGGTCTGTTACTGAATGCACTTGCATGCCTCCTGCTCCTCAGTTCTCTGAATTATCCATTTCATGTTTTTCTGCTTTAATTTTTTTTTTTAAATCCACTTTTATCTATTAATTTTACTTAATGTTGAAGTTTTTGGGTTGGTACTTTACAAAAATTTCCTACCCACTATTGTCTCTAAATAATCAACTGTATTATTATTATTACACAATTTTACAATTTTACATTGCTTCTGCTTCTACAGGTTCTTGAAAGTACAAGACAGAACGTGTTGACAGCAGCTATTGACTGCTGGGCGAACCAGGAGAATGAGTTTATCCCTGGAGGCGGCTGGTTTCCCGACATCCAAACAATAAGCTATTTGAGCAAGTATGCACGTCAGTGGAAAAGTCCCGGCCTGGAAGAGAAAATAAAAAATGCCTTTACTTTCACATCCCCGAGTCGAGTCGTGACTCATAATGTGCTTACACAATGAAGTGAAACTAAACATGAACTATTCTGTTAAAAACACTGGTCATGTCGCAGAACAGGCTGCCAATTTAAAAAAACAGAAAGAAAGAAAAGGAAAAAGAGTATGCGCGTTTTTACGTGTCTACTTACTACATTTATATAATAATAATAATAATAATAATAACTAAACTATTATACTATAAGACAAATGCACATTGTCTGGTCATGGTGGTCTCACCATCATTGAGACAGGTATGGATGGTTGGTTGGGCCTTTGAATGCCCAACCCATGATGTTTGCATTGACAGCACTATATATGGCAGAGCACATCAATTGTATGCCTATGGCTGCAAGTAGCAGTTGACAGGATTGATCATTATGCATATTGATTTGTATGCTTGAGAATCAAATACCAAGGATGTAGAATGTCTTGCATTTACAAAATGTCTACAGCAAATATCACAATATTACAGAATTTACTTACAAATGCTGTGAAACTACTCTTTGGTTACACTAATAACTGGCACCATTGTTGATATAAAAAACCCCTCAGGCCTATGTGTCAATATGTTGGTGAGTTCCTGAATAGTCATATTCCTCCATATTATGCTCAGCTCCTAGAGGCTGCCCATGATCATGTGAAAAGGAAAACGATAAAGGAAAAAATCTTTGTCCTCTCGCTAACTAGCAACGAGGGACTCAGGCGATGTAGAACAAAAATTTAAATGAGTGGCCCTGATACATAATAGGGAACAGAGGATACAGTAATGAGGCTAGCAAACAAATCAAGTGAGGGAGGAATACAGACACAGTCATCCAGAGCACATGGCTATATAAATAAAGCAGTACACGTTAGGTGTAAACAAACACCTATGTCAACCATGAAAATATGACAATCACCATAGCTATGTTTGAAGCCATGAAAATAATCTAAAAATGAGGAACGGGAACACATTCCTATGACGAAACATTTGTCTTTCTCAGAAAACCGTAGTTCATTTCAAGAATCTTTATGTTGTACATAAAACCAGATAAAAGTCAACTAGAAATCATAACTAGGGTCCTATCTAAGCATAATAAACATTACACCCTTACCCAGAGAAATTCCTTTCTTTGGTGAGGCAAATTTGCCTATGCAGATATATTTCAATGGTTTGGAGTACAGCTCTGAGATTAGGCAGGACAGCAGATCACAGACATGAGTATGGATGTGATTTTTTTTTTTTTTTTTTCCAAAAAATCCATGACACGAACTGGAAAAATGTCTGGAAATGAGATGGCATGGCATGGCATGGCATGGCCGAACTTGGCAGCACTTTGGAATTCTATTTCTTATTGTTCTCTGAGCTCCATCAAAACGGTTGATCAGCTTCATCTGGGCTGAACTAGGTCTGTTACTGAATGCACTTGCATGCCTCCTGCTCCTCAGTTCTCTGAATTATCCATTTCATGTTTTTCTGCTTTAATTTTTTTTTTTAAAATCCACTTTTATCTATTAATTTTACTTAATGTTGAAGTTTTTGGGTTGGTACTTTACAAAAATTTCCTACCCACTATTGTCTCTAAATAATCAACTGTATTATTATTATTACACTATTTTCCATTAAACTAATTAACTACTTTAGCCTTTTATGTAACTAAAGTTGTTTTATTAATTAGATCACTTTATATTAGTGTGGTTGTTGAAGCAAAGAGACTATGCTTCCTGCTCTCAAATCATCTTCATTATTTATTCAATGTGCTTCCACCTTTATTAATTTATTGATTACCTGTCCACTATTTTCCACTTTTATCTATTTATTTATTTTATCTCTTGATTTAATCTGAACTTTAAAGGGCACTTATACAGAAATGCAAAGAAATGTACAGGAACATTTTTGTTTGTCTTTTGAACTCGACTTTTCCAGCCAGCATGAGCCACTCGATTGGGTGAAACGTCAACACTGAGCAAAGAGGCGATACATCAGGAAAGCCAAAAGAATCAGTAAGGACTCCAGGCATCCAAGTCATGCACTGTTCCAGCTGCTACCATCTGGCATCAATATTGTAGACTTAAGGTTTGGACCACCAGACTCCAGAACAGTTTTTTCCACCAAGCGACAAGGCTTATGAACACTAAACAATGACAGCCTGAACCTGTCAGCCTTTTCACCACTTTCCATCCTTTCCCTTTAGGGGCTTAGGCATTAGGGGTGTATTGGCATTCTATCTGTATCTCTCTGGTGTGAACACTTCAAGACACACACACACACACACACACACTACCCCCCACTCCACTCTTTCTCTGTCTCAGTTGCAGCCGTCATGTATACAGTCTGGGAGAAAGTACCTTTCTATATGTTTGATATGTTCATATACACTGAGACTGAATATATTGCAGTACCATTTTTATAAGACCCATCACAAACAAATAGACAAAACATAATAGAATATTGTATTTCACATACATTTAAATACAACACTCACCACACACACACTATCCGGTCATGTACCTTAAACAGTCCTGTTTCACACACACACACACACACACACACACACACACACACACTCCACAATCGGGTCATGTACCTCAAACAGTCCTGTTTCTCACACACACACACACACACACTCCACTATCGGGTCATGGACCTCAAACAGTCCTGTTTCACACACACACACACACACACACTCCACTATCGGGTCATGGACCTCAAACAGTCCTGTTTCACACACACACACACACACTCACACACACTCCACTATCGGGTCATGGACCTCAAACAGTCCTGTTTCACACACACACACACACACACACACACACACACACACACACACACACACTCCACTATCGGGTCATGGACCTCAAACAGTCCTGTTTCACACACACACACACACTCCACTATCGGGTCATGGACCTCAAACAGTCCTGTTTCACACACACACACACTCCACTATCGGGTCATGTAGCCTGAACAGTCCTCCTCTTCCTCTTCCTCCTCATCTGTGGCACTGTTTGTGTGGACAGAGCCTGTTTGTGTTGCTAGGTAACCAGTGTGTCTGCTGCCTCCATCTGACCCTTCGGAACCCGTCTCCGCTGTCTGTGTCTGCTTAGGCTCCTGTGTGTGAGGATGTGTGTGAGAGGATGTGTGTGAGTATGGATTAGTATGGAATCTCACCTGTCCCAGCAGGGGTAGCTGTGTGTGTGAGGGGGTGCTTGGAATGAGAGTGTGTATGTGGCCTGTACGTAAGGGTGTGAGACTATGTGTGAAGACAGGAGTGTGTGTGTGGGTTTGGTCTCGTAGTTCTGTCCATGGTTGTTTATCTGTCCATTTGTGTGCGTCAGTGAGTGTGTGTTCATCTGTGCGCCTGTGTGTGTGTGTGTTTTGTACGTTCAGCAGAGGCTGGTCCTCTCTGGCGATGTCATCCGTCTCCTCCTCCTTCTGCTCCACTGCTTGTTGCAGACCTCCCAGGCGGACAGAGAAAAGGTCCACATCCCCCAGAGGGTCTGACTCCTCTCTCTCTCTCCTCTCCTCTCTTTCTCCATCCTCCTCCTTCACCCCCTCTCCACCTCTCTTTTCCTCTTCCTCTCTCCACTCCTCCCTCTCTTCATCCCTCTCCCCCTTCTCTCCTCTCTCATCCCTCTCTTGGGCCCTCACCTCTTCCCCTCCTCCATCTCTCTTCATCTCTCTCTCCATCTTCTCCTCCATTTCTCCAGCGCTCCTCTTGTCCTTCTTGTCTTCCCTTTCTCTCTCTCCCTCTATTTCTCTCTCTCCCTTTCTTCTCTCCCTGCTATAGGCCTGTGTGTTGTCTGGGCTCAGTGGGGTTACAGGGTCACGACTCTTGACCTCTGACCCATGACCCTGCAGCTGCTCCATGTTCTCACTGGGACTACAACTCCCATGGTACCATGCTGCTGCTGCCACATCTGGCCCCAGTGCATCCTGGGAAGACACAGAGGAAGCGGAGGGTGCAACGAGCCGGTCCATGTACGCACAATCGCCCTGGGCATTCTCCTCTTCCTCCTCCTCCTCTTCGCTCTCAGAGCCATGTGGCGGGTGCTTCTGCGAGGGAGTGTGTCTTCTCTGGGCCCGCAAAACACACTCGGGGCTCACACACACCGTGTCAATCTGAACCAGCTCTGGAGACAGGACGAACCCCCTCACCAGAAATATCTGAGAGAGAGGGAGAGAGAGGGGGGGTGATGCAGTTCATGCCAAAATACAAGTGTTAGGGATGTGCATGTCTGGCAGAAATGCTATTCGATAATCGCTGAGAATTATTAGAATATTATTCGAAAATGCTACGTAAATCAAATTCAACGCTTAACAACATGACATGTAGCTTACAGCGGAGCAACAATACATTTAGCTTTGGAGTATCATTACATAGCTACATCAGAGCATCATTACACAGCTACATCAGAGCATCATTACACAGCTACATCAGAGCATCATTACACAGCTACATCAGAGCATCATTACACAGCTACATCAGAGCTCGCCCGCTGCCTGACTTTGTAGGAGGAGACAGTTTCATGCCATTGCTTTTTGTATGAGCAATCAACATAACACAGTTCAACAGAATCTTACATAACACACACACACTCTCTCTCTCTCTCACTCACACACACACTCTCTCTCTCTCTCTCTCTCACACACACACACACAGCAGAGCTCAGAGGACAGCAAAAAACTATGAATGAGGCAGCAGGATAAGATAGAGAAAAACAGGAAGAGTATGTAAGGAGAAGGAGAGAGGAAAGGAAGAATGAAGACAGAAGAGAAAACAAGAAGAGAGGACATGATGAGATGACAAGACAAGGAAAGAGAATAGAGGAAAAGAAAGAAAAGAAGAGAGGAAAGGAGAAGAGATGTGAAGAGAGGAGGGCACAAGTGGAGAGAGGAGAGCAGAAGAAGAAAGGAAAAGAGATGAAAGTAGAGAGAAAAAGGGAAAGAGGAGGAGGAGGCAGAAAGGATAGCAGAGGAGGAGGGGAGAGGGGGCAGAAAGGAGAGGAGGGGAGAGGGGGAGGCAGAGATGAGAGTAGAGGAGGAGAAGAGAAGAGGAGAAGGTGGAGAGGAGAGGAGAGCAGGAGATGAGGAGAAGAGATGTGAAAAGAGTAGGAAAGAGGAGGAGAAGGAAGGAAAAGAAAGGAAAGGAGAGGAGAGGGGAGGAGGAGACGAGTAGAGAAGAGAGAGAAGGAGATTAGAGGAGAGCAGAAGAGTATCTGACCAGGCTTTGGAGAGTAGAGGAGAGGATGAGAAGAGTGAGTGTGTGTATGTGTGTGTGCGTGTGTGAGCATCTCACCAGGCTTTGGAGAGTAGAGGAGAGGATGAGAAGAGTGAGTGTGTGTGTGTGAGTGTGTGTGGGTGTACCTTACCAGGCTTTGGAGAGTAGAGTAGAGGAAGAGAAGAGAGTGTGTGTGTGTGAGCATCTCACCAGGCTTTGGAGAGTAGAGGAGAGTAAGATATAAGGAATGTGTGTGTATGTGAGTGTGTGTGGGTGTACCTCACTAGGCTTTGGAGAGTAGAGTAGAGGAAGAGAAGAGAGTGTGTGTGTGTGTGTGAGCATCTCACCAGGCTTTGGATAATAGAGGAGAGCAAGATATAAGGAGTGTGTGTGTGTGTGTGTGTGTGTGTGTGTGTGTGATTATCTCACCAGGCTTTGGAGAGTAGAGGAGAGCAAGATATAAGGAGTGTGTGTGTGTGTGTGTGTGTGTGTGTGTGATTATCTCACCAGGCTTTGGGGCAGTTGGAGCTTTGACCTGCAGATGGCACCAGTGTAACAGAGAGTACCGAACAGGAGCATCAACAACACTCCTGCACACACTGTCCCCGCAGACCACACAATCAGATACAGCCCTACACACACACACACACACACACACAATATGAACACAAATACCACATATCAACATACTGCATAGAAAACACAAGGACACAAATACAAATCAGAGATATGTGTGTGTGTGTGTGTGCGCGCATGAGCATTTTTGTGTGTACTGTGTGTTTGTGTGTATGTGTGTGTCTGTGTGTATATGTTTGTGTACACGTATTTCACTTAGCTTACCCTCTGGCTGGGTGGCAGGACTTGTCCAAGTGCACAACCAATCAGAGGCGAGCACATGCTTAAATACGGTGGAGGTGAGCTCCACCCTAAGACAGTAACGCACACCTGGAGCCAGGTGACTGATTGTAGTATTGCTAGCCTTTGACTGAAGGGAATTCACCTACACACACACACACACACACAAGCACACACAGACACGCACACAGACACACACATACAGACACGCACACACACACCGAAACACAAAAGAACAGCCAATCAAAATACAGTGGGGGAAAGCCAGTGGCTGAAAGCGTCAGATGATTGCGGGTCGTTTCTAAACTTACCTGCTCATCATCACTGGTGTGTGTGTGTGTGTGTGTGTGTGTTCACCTTGTCCTCACTGTCTTTCCTCCATGAGATCTTGTACGTCAGTGACTTTCTCAAGACTTGGAATTGTTGAGGGTCAATGCCATCTCCGTGGGACAGACGGATGTTAACCACTAAGCAATCTCCACAGCCCTCTACATGCACTACAGGTGGACCCAGCTCCGCTAACAAAGAGAGAGAGAGGGGAAAAGTTTACTGTGTGTGTGTGTGTATGTGTGTGACTATCTTACTGTACTGCTAAATGGTTTGAATGTGGTTTGAGTAAGGAGTGATGTGGTGTGTGTGTGTGTGTCAGTATCTTAGTCTTAAATGGTTCGAATGTGGTTCAGGCAGGGTGTGACGTGTGTGTGTGTGTGTGTATCTTACTCTTAAATGGTTTGAAAGTGTTTCAGGCAGGGTGTGATTGTGTGTATGTGTTTGGGCAGGGCGTGATGTGTGTGTGTGTGTGTGTGAGTATCTTACTCTTAAATGGTTTGAATGTGGTTCGGGAAGGGCGTGATGTATATGTGTGTGAATATCTTACTCTTACATGGTCTGAATGTGGTTTGGGCAGGGCGTGGTGTGTGTGTGTGTGTGTGTGTGAGTATCTTACTTTCAAGTGGTTTGAATGTGGTTTGGGAAGGGCGCGATGTGTGTGTGTGTGTGTATGTGTGTGAGTATCATACTTTTAAATGGTCTGAATGTGGTTTGGGCAGGGCGTGATGTGTGTGTGTGTGTGTGTGTGTGTGAGTATCTTACTTTCAAGTGGTTTAAATGTGGTTTGGGCAGGGCGTGATTGTGTGTGTGTGTGTGTGTGAGTGTGAGTATCTTACTTTCAAATGGTCTGAATGTGGTTTGGGCAGGGCGTGATGTGTGTGTGTGTGTGTGTGTGTGAGTATCTTACTTTCAAATGGTCTGAATGTGGTTTGGGCAGGGCGTGATGTGTGTGTGTGTGTGTGTGTGTGTGTGTGAGTATCTTACTTTCAAATGGTCTGAATGTGGTTTGGGCAGGGCGTGATGTGTGTGTGTGTGTGTGTGTGTGTGTGTGTGAGTATCTTACTTTCAAATGGTCTGAATGTGGTTTGGGCAGGGCGTGATGTGTGTGTGTGTGTGTGTGTGTGTGTGTGTGTGTGAGAGTATCTTACTTTCAAGTGGTTTAAATGTGGTTTGGGCAGGGTGTGATGTGTGTGAGTGTGTGTGTGTGTGTGAGTATCTTACTTTCAAATGGTCTGAATGTGGTTTGGGCAGGGTGTGATGTGTGTGTGTGTGTGTGTGTGTGTGAGTATCTTACTTTCAAATGGTCTGAATGTGGTTTGGGCAGGGCGTGATGTGTGTGTGTGTGTGTGTGTGTGTGTGTGTGTGTGTGTGAGTATCTTACTTTCAAATGGTCTGAATGTGGTTTGGGCAGGGTGTGATATGTGTGTGTGTGTGTGTGTGTGTGTGTGTGTGTGAGTATCTTACTTTCAAATGGTCTGAATGTGGTTTGGGCAGGGCGTGATGTGTGTGTGTGTGTGTGTGTGAGTATCTTACTTTCAAATGGTCTGAATGTGGTTTGGGCAGGGCGTGATGTGTGTGTGTGTGTGTGTGTGTGTGTGTGAGAGTATCTTACTTTCAAATGGTCTGAATGTGGTTTGGGCAGGGTGTGATGTGTGTGTGTGGTGTGTGTGTGTGTGTGTGTGTGTGTGTGTGTGAGTATCTTACTTTCAAATGGTCTGAATGTGGTTTGGGCAGGGCGTGATGTGTGTGTGTGTGTGTGTGTGTGTGTGTGTGTGTGTGTGTGAGTATCTTACTTTCAAATGGTCTAAATGTGGTTTGGGCAGGGCGTGATGTGTGTGTGTGTGTGTGTGTATGTGTGTGTGTGTGAGTATCTCACTTTCAAATGGTCTGAATGTGGTTTGGGCAGGGCATGATGTGTGTGTGTGTGTGTGTGTGAGTATCTTACTTTCAAATGGTCTGAATGTGGTTTGGGCAGGGCGTGATGTGTGTGTGTGTGTGTGTGTATGTGTGTGAGTATCTTACTTTCAAATGGTCTGAATGTGGTTTGGGCAGGGCGTGATGTGTGTGTGTGTGTGTGTATGTGTGTGAGTATCTTACTTTCAAATGGTCTGAATGTGGTTTGGGCAGGGCGTGATGTGTGTGTGTGTGTGTGTGTGTATGTGTGTGAGTATCTTACTTTCAAATGGTCTGAATGTGGTTTGGGCAGGGCGTGATGTGTGTGTGTGTGTGTGTGTATGTGTGTGAGTATCTTACTTTCAAATGGTCTGAATGTGGTTTGGGCAGGGCGTGATGTGTGTGTGTGTGTGTGTGTATGTGTGTGAGTATCTTACTTTCAAATGGTCTGAATGTGGTTTGGGCAGGGCGTGATGTGTGTGTGTGTGTGTGTGTATGTGTGTGAGTATCTTACTTTCAAATGGTCTGAATGTGGTTTGGGCAGGGCGTGATGTGTGTGTGTGTGTGTGTGTGTGTATGTGTGTGAGTATCTTACTTTCAAATGGTCTGAATGTGGTTTGGGCAGGGCGTGATGTGTGTGTGTGTGTGTGTGTGTGTGTATGTGTGTGAGTATCTTACTTTCAAATGGTCTGAATGTGGTTTGGGCAGGGCGTGATGTGTGTGTGTGTGTGACGGCCTTCACAGAGAAACTGTATTCAGAATAGATGTCCTTTTTCATAGCAGCAGACACGCTCAGACTCGTCTCCTTGGTGACATTCAACAGAACATATTCTCTATTCCTGGAAGGGGAAACAAACAAACAAACAAATAAACAATAAATAACAAACAAACAAATAAATAACAAGCAAAAATAATAATAAGTAGCTCTGAAAGCCACCTCACCAAGTGCTATACATACAGACACACACACACACACACACACACACACAAAACAAACCAATAAAGTAGCTCCCAAAGCCACCACACAAGGTGTGACACACACACACACACACACTGGACTACATCATGTGAATGACTATTTATTCTGTTTGGCAGTGGACTATGTTATGTGCAGGGGTGCCGCCAGGGGGGGTAGTTAGGATGAGTCCAAGGGCCCCGCACTGACATGGGGCCCCGGAGAACATTTGAATATTAGAATCAACGTTTGAGGGGGCCAAAATGTCTAGTGGCCCCCCTGATTATGTGTAAGTTTAAGAATACTATACTGATCCCCCTAATACTGAAACTCATTTAGCATTGTGTGCCATCTGTGCATTGTGTAATCTTTGTGCAAAATTGTGAGTTAGTGACACACACACAGGCACACACACACAAACACACACACAACCCCTCGTCACACTGGAACCCGCTACATTCCGAGGACTGAAACTGAATTCATTGCGGGTGGAGCAGTGTGAAAGCGAGGCGTATTATCTGCCTGTGTTAGGAGAGGAGTTAGGAGAGTTGCGCAGGGTAGCCAGCAGGGGGAGCTCTACAAGGCCATATATCAATAAGGTTAGACCACTTTCAGTGGATCTTTCGAAAACACAAACAAATCTCTTTGCTAAGCGATCTACTGATCTGTAGCTTATGCCTGTATGACTGAAATACAGGTAATGGTGGACTTAAGATGAATGTGGATTATTGATAAAGCTGGACCATTTAACGTTACGGTAAGGTAATGTTAAACAATTGTTTGTCTACTGCCAGTGTTGTTAGCAAAATGACATTATGGTAACATTATGTGTGCTAGTTGTCCGAGCGTTACCCCCGGTGTGTGTGTGTGTGTGCATATCTGTGTGTGCGTGTGTGTGTGTGCATATCTGTGTGTGTGTGTGTGTGTGTGCATATCTGTGTGTGTGTGTGTGTGTGTGTGTGGTGTGTGTGTGCATATCTGTGTGTGTGTGCATATGTGTGTGTGTGTGTATATCTGTGTGTGTGTGTGTGTGTGCATATCTGTGTGTGTGTGTGTGTGTGTGTGTGTGTGTGTCTTACTCCAACTTCTTGAAAACGTGGTACTCGGTCCCCGGTGGGGCTCCCTCTGCTGGGTGCCAGTGGAGTGTGTGGTGGAAATTGTGGGATTTCACAGTCAGATTGGTGGGAGGCAGGAGAGCTGGAGAGGACAGACACACACACACGCATACACACAGGTTACACGCACGCACGCACACACACACACACAGGTGTATTTCGGGTGCAAGATAAGAGAGAAGGAGAGAAAGAGAAAGAAGGGAAAATATTACTAATGGGAAACCTTAACACACGGACTGGAAATAACCCAGATTATGACTCGTGCAGACTAAAATATATTCCAGCTCTACAACAAAACATTTTTGTGAATAGACATAGACAGACCTTTGGTAATATTTTGCACAAGCGTTACAAAGAACATCTGCAACAAAGCTTTGGGCCTGTATGTTGCTAATGGCAGAACAAGGGGGCATTTTTCTGGGGAATTTCACCTGCTCCTCATGCGTAGGCAGCAGTGTTGTGCACTAGTCTATCACCTTAGACCCAAACCAAATGGCCATCACCTAGACCAAAAAAAAAAAAAAAAAAATCACCTTAGACCTAAACCAAACGGACCATCACCTTAGACCCAAACCAAATGGACCATCACCTTAGACCCAAACCAAATGGACCATCACCTTCGACAAAAATGGATTATCACCTTAGACCCAAACCAAATGAACCATCACCTTAGACCCAAACCAAACAGACCATCACCTTAGACCCAAACCAAACAGACCATCACCTTAGACAAAAAATGAATTATCACCTTAGACCCAAACCAAATGGACCATCACCTTAGACCCAAACCAAACAGACCATCACCTTAGACCCAAACCAAATGGACCATCACCTTAGACCCAAACCAAATGGACCATCGCCTTAGACCCAAACCAAACAGACCATCGCCTTAGACCCAAACCAAACGGACCATCACCTTAGACCCAAACCAAACGGACCATCACCTTAGACCCAAACCAAATGGGCCATCACCTTAGACAAAAATGGATTATCACCTTAGACCCAAACCAAATGGTCCATCACCTTAGACCCAAACCAAATGGACCATCACCTTCGACAAAAATGGATTATCACCTTAGACCCAAACCAAATGAGCCATCACCTTAGACAAAAATGAATTATCACCTTAGACCCAAACCAAATGGACCATCACCTTCGACAAAAATGGATTATCACCTTAGACCCAAACCAAATGAGCCATCACCTTAGACAAAAATGAATTATCACCTTAGACCCAAACCAAATGGACCATCACCTTAGACCCAAACCAAACAGACCATCACCTTAGACCCAAACCAAACAGACCATCACCTTAGACCCAAACCAAACAGACCATCGCCTTAGACCCAAACCAAATGGACCATCGCCTTAGACCCAAACCAAATGGACCATCGCCTTAGACCCAAACCAAATGGACCATCACCTTAAACCCAAACCAAATGGACCATCGCCTTAGACCCAAACCAAACAGACCATCACCTTAGACCCAAACCAAATGAACCATCACCTTAGACCCAAACCACATGAGTTATTTAATGGTAATGCCTCAGCTGCATCTGTCAGAGCAGTCACTTTACAATCAGCCTTAAGAAAAATGTAGAAAGCCCAAAATCAACATCACCCCATTATCAAAATCAACTACATCCATTCCCAATAACATATATATGGAACAATGACAATTTACAACAGTACAAAAACCCAACGAAACTGCATCACTGTGGAAAACATGATATATTCATTCCTATTCACCAGATTAGAAAAAAATGAAGAAAAAATCAACCAAGCTGCAGAAACACTAACAGCCATATTCTCTATGGCAGCCAAAAATTCATTAAATAAAGTCAAACATTTAGTTGATAATAAAAGAAAAAACTAAAATTCTGATCCAAACAAAAACACGTGGTTTGATAAAGACTCCCAATCACTTAGAAAAGAATTAAGATCATGTTCAAATAGAAAACACAGACCCTGCAAAAAAGCTGAGCATATCAAAAGCCAATAACATAAAAACATACAGAGTGCACTTGATTCATTCAAAATTAATTTGGGGATTCATGAATAAACCAAAACAAAACAAAAAAAAGAAAATGTCATCCCATTGGTCAATGGCAGAACATGGACTGAACATCTTGAAAATCAAAACAGTCAACTAAATCCTAAACAAAAAGCCTTAAAAGAAAAAGAAAAAAGAAGAAGGTGAAAAGGACGCTTTAAGCCACTGGACTGACTATGTTATAACATTACATGAATTGATGCTTTACGCCACTGGACTGACTATGTTATAACATTACATGAATTGATGCTTTACGCCACTGGACTGTGTTATAACATTATATGAATTGATGCTTTACGCCACTGGACTGTGTTATAACATTATATGAATTGAATGGCAAATGAAAAACTCTCAAGAACAAAAGATCATCATGTGGCACAGACAGCATCTACCACCAAAAGCTGAAGCACACTCAACACACCGAAACTAAAAGAGGCCATCTTGAAACTGTTCAGTTTGATATTGTCATCAGGCCATTTTCCAGACCAATGGAAAGTCAGGAAAATGATTCTGCGGCACCCTCAACAACAGATTAACACATTTCATCAAAACAATTACATTCTTAATTCATCCCAACATAACAGAAAGACAGATCATATATATACTCTACATACACTTATAGAAGAACATGTACAGAAAGTTAAAAAAGGGAAAATATTTGACTGCTTCTTAGACTTTAGCAATGATTCTGTTTAGCATGAGGGTCTTATACTAAACTTATAGATTGGATGAACGGAATTGGTGGTAAAACCAATGACATAAATAAGGACATGTTTAAAAACATCAGATGCTGTGTCAAAATAAATAACAAACAAACCAATTATTTTAATTAGACCAAAGGCATTAGATAAGGCTATTACCTGAGCCCGACATTATTTAATTTTTATATTAATGATTTAGCTACCAAACTCGAAACATCTCCATATCCAGGGCTTAAAATTTGGATAGAGAAATTAGATGTCTGCTCTGTGCCAATGATCTGCTCTTACTCTCTCCAAGTGCAGAAGGGCTTCAGTGAATACAGCCAAACATGGGCCCTTCCAATTAATGGACAAATCTAAAATAGTATATTATAGTATTCCAAAGAAAACACTCTAAGGTAAACAGCAAAATTAATTTCACTATTGGCAATCAAGTACTGAAACAAGTTAAAGAATACTGCTACCTAGGACTGATTCTATCATATACAGGACAATTTGACAGCGCAATCAAAGATTTGACTGAAAAAGCAAGAAAAACATACTACATGCTGGGGAAAACATCAATTTAGCCCCCAATAAAATAGTGGTTAAAGATTTTTGATTCTGTGATAAAACCTATGCTATTATATGGGAGGAACATTTGAGGCTCCAAATTCAAAGCAAATGATGAAGCATGGGGAAAAAGCCTACCTGAAAGATTTCATTTAAATTTTGTAAAAATATTTTAGGACTCTAACTCTGAGCTTGGAAGATCCCCTTGATATTCAAAAGATTCAACCTAAAGATTCAACATTCAAAAATACCACCTAAACAATAGTGATTCAAGCACTGCTTCAAAGTTAAAACATTTTGAAAAGGGCCTAAAGAAGAGTATGTAGACGACTGGAAAGACAAAATTAAATAGATAAATTAAATTGTTACAAAGTAATACGAAAAAATTATAAATTGGCACCATATCTAATTCAAACTAAAAGTCATCACTAAAGAAAACTATTAACCAAGTACAGGCTAAGTGATCATAGCCTCACCATTGAGAAGGGGAGACATAGACAAACATGAGTGGCTCAGGAGGAGAGAATATGCAAACACTGCAGTAATGGAGCAATAGAGGATGAGGCCCATTTTCTCATAGAACGTCCCAAATACCAACACTAAAAGAAACATACTACAGCAAAATAGAAAACATTAGTCCTGGATTTATTCATTTAGAAAACAAACTGGAATTACCTTTCCTCTGAGGGGAAGTTAATAAACTTACACAACTAGCTTAGAGTCCTGACACATTTTGAGAGAAGACTATCAACTAATAATCCATTAGTGCTTTTGATTTGATCTGTTTGTCAGTTAGTTTTATTATCTTTTATTCCTTGTATTCATTATTAGAATTTACTTTAGGAAATGGTTTAAGTTTTATTTTCTTCGATGTATTTACTATTTCTACTATGCTTTGGCAATGTTGTATTTATTTTATTATTTGTCTTAATGATTTGGCAATGTTGTATTTACATTCACGCCAATGAAGTATATTGAAATTGAAAATTGGAAGAAAAGTAAAAGGAGAGGAGAAAGGGAAGTTGATGAGAGAGGAGAGGGGAGGAGAGGAGGGGAAATGACAGGAGGAGAAAGGAGAGTGGAGGAGAGGAGAAGAATTGAGAGAGAAAACAGTGGAGGAGAGGAGAAAGAGGAAAACTGATGAGAGAGGAGAAAGAAGAAAGAAGAGAGAGAGGAGGAGAGGAGAAGAGAATGAAGAGGAGGAGAGGAGAACAGGTTCGGAGAGGAGAGGAGGAGAAGAGAGGTGAGGAGAGAAGAAGAGAGGGAAGGAGAGAGGAGAAGAGAGGAAAGGCAAGGAGAGAGGAGACAAGACAAGAAGAGAAGAAAAGAGGAGAGAAGGAGAGAGGAGAGGAGACTGACCGTATGTCCAGGGCACCATTAACACAACCAGCAGAAGTTGGGGCTTCATCATGTCAGAGGGGAGATCCCCCCGCACTGGAACACTTCTCACCTCACATCTGCAACCTGACACACGCACAGAGAGAGAGAGAGAGAGAAAGGAGGGAACTGAGACTAGACATAAGCCTGGTACCTTCACAGCCCACACAAACCAGACCACCGGAAAAAAAGACATTTCAAGTGAAAAGTGTCGCTATTTGCCTTTTTTCCGCTGCTATTGTTCCTGAACTGAAGAAGGACCGGATGAGTCATGAACTCAACCACACGACACAAAGTCCACCAGGGGCCGGCCCGCCTGACTAGCGGTAAACAACCCGCACAGCCTCGGAGCCCGGCTCACACTCAGACCCGGACCAGCATTCACATGACTGCTTCAACCCACAACAATGAAAACAGTATAGTTTTAGTCTGGACTGAGGACTTCCTGTTGCCATAGCCTAGATGACTTTATGCAGCTTGTGGCTATTCTAGAGCCAGCCTGACGTTTCGGGAGAGAACGACATGGGGGTTCAAAGTTTAAATGCATTCCATAGGGCAAAGACACCTTATCGGTAAATATTTATGATGAGCGGACGACGCCCTAGAGTTTTATAAGGGCGAACTCAGTCACGGAACAAACTGCAGTCATAGAAGTTTGTTCAAAACACAAATACAACCATAAGGTCGATTAACCAGTTAGTGTATGCTATTTAAAAACGTCAAAAGTGGAGAATGCCGCTGGTCAACGTACTTATTCTGTTAAATATATACAGCGGGGACTTGTTTCACTTTAACGTTACCTTCATTCTGCCCGTCGGTAGGATCTTCTCTCGTAGCCTAAATAAAGTCTAACGTTACAGCAGCAGGCTGACTGACCTGGACGTCAGCAGGGTGGAGGAAACAAAACTACCACACTGCGCCGTCTGTCAACTCGATTTCTGCAAAATGTCAAAAACAGGCTAAATCGTTATATTCACTGTACTCCCAACACTCCTCTACCGATCAGTGCGATCTGGAAGAAACAACTCGCTTTCTAAACGTCATTCTCACCTATCACGTGACGATGCATTTCCTTCCAAACGAGCGCTCGTGGTGAATTACAGTGGTAGGCCCACATAGAAGAACGCTAGGGGGCGCACAACACACAAGCTGCCACAATAATCGGGTGCAGTTTTTCAACGCGTTTTATCCGTGTGGTTAGGCTTTCGTGACTCGTTTCTAATTTTTAGATAAAGAAAAATGTTTGACATAATAGGCTACTCTAAGGACTTAACTTACTCTAGTGAAAAAAACAAGTTAATCAAAAATAATAGAATTTTTTTCACCCCCAAAATAATACACACTTTATTAAATGTCATCTTGCAGACACTCACAGTAACACTAATGACATGATATTTTGTCTGATAATGATAATAACTCATGATATGTTATCTAAATTTGTTTGGGTCAGTATAAGGCAAGACAAGGCAATTTCTTTCTATGGTGCATTTCAAACTCAATGTGTTTCACACAAATACAGTAAATCTTTTGTTTTTATGGTGGCAACTGTGTTCCAGTCTTGTTCGAATCAGCTTCTGCCAAAGTGTAAATGCACCAACATATCAAGATAACCATAGCATTGACCTTATAGTAACAAGTACTAAGTACTTACAAGTACTAAATACTAACTGGAGTACAAACAGAACATCTTACAATCTTACCTCAACATCCTACACTAACTGACCACTACTTAATAACTCTAAAAATTACATTAGACTAGATTAGATTAGATTATGTAGCACCTAACTCGATTTACTACTACACTCGAAGCGTAACTGCTAAAACTACAAATGACTTCATAGCAAAAATTCCTTCTCTTCTTGACCCTCTATTAGCTCAATATCCATTGCAAGGCTCTGGCCCAAGCCCAGCTCAAGACCAATTAACTGAGAATGTTTTAGTGAATGCACTACACTCTACATTTAACTCCACTGCACCACTTCAAAAGAAAACAAGAAAAAACTGCCCCATGGTATACACAGACTCGCTCACTGAAACAAGCTGCACATAGACTTGAAATGAACTAGTATGCCACTAGAGGCATTAAGCCTTGCTTGGAAAGATATCTTAAATGAGTATAAGAAAGCACTTAATGTTAAATAATCATATTATTCCTCGCTTATAAACAATAATAATAATTCCTTTTCACAATAGCCTAACAAAAAATAACTCTTAGCAGCTTTGACTTTTTTTAATGGCAAAACTGAATCTATAAGACTTAAAACTAAACAACTCCCTTTGTTCAAAAGGTCAGCTGTAATGTTGTAATTGTGGGCAACTTGACCTACCTGAGAGCTGCGCAGACCCAAGTGTTTAGTTTCCAGTACGTTCGCGTAGCCAGCAGGGGGGGTACAGTTACCGCGAAGTGGAAGGAGTTGAGCAGGTTAAGGAGATTGGGAGTATTTCTCCTGTGTATCACATCAGGACCTCGGAGTCCTATGTGACATTCCCAAGTTATATGTGTGCGTGTTGGAATTGAAGTAAGTGCCCAACTCATGTTAATTCTGTCAATCGTGTTTAGCTTATTTATGTACACATAGTCAACCTGATATTCATCTCAGTGTGCATGTAGCGGTTTCTTTTCCTAACGAACTTCATGTCTATGTCTGTAGAATTATTTACGCCCATTTTCATGTAAGAAAGACAGTTAAGTTTCATGCAAACTTTAAGTAAGTCTGTGTATTGAGTAATTTAAGGAAGATGTCCATGTCACTGAAATCGGGTAATGTGTGTGTGTGTGCGCGATGCCTGCATGTGCTGTAAGCCACGAGGCCTTCACGTGTCTGCCTGTACATGTGTAATGACTGCACCGTGCGTGTACTTCGTTTCTGTTAGCTGTATGCTTCATGCCTGAATGGTTTAATGCAAGAATGGTGCATTTATCCATGATAAGGATAAGGCTGTACATATTTATTATTCTTATTTCTGTGTGTTACAGAACCACACAACTGAGAATTAAAGAAGTTTATTGAGATTTGTATTGCCTGCCTCCTTCAAGTTGGACAACATCCAGACATCATTCCCAGTTCTGACCGACTGGCTGTAGCGCTTCAATCTAATTCGAGCCATAGTAACATACAGTCCTTACAGTATAAGTTTCTCCAATTCACCCTTGTAACCACCAACCCAGTTGAACCCCATGTGATGGTTACAACAAGTTCCAGTCGCCCTGTAGCATACCTTGATTCATTTACACCTACCAGTTTTTCAGAAATTATGAGTTGAAGTTGCTCTAGGAGAGACTGGCCCTGAACAATTGATAGTTGACAAAATTGTAAGTCGCTTTGGATAAAAAGCGTCTGATAAATGTAAATGTAAAATCATTTCTGCCACTTTTACAATATTGCAGTGTAAAGCACAAAAGACAACTGATATTACCACAAACAAACTATACTCATTGCACTGTATGGTATTTCCCATGCTGACATGTGTCCTCAAGAAACAAATTAATTTTATTTAATCCCCCAAGAGCAAGCACCAAGACGCCTTCATGGTTTTGTAATTCTTTCTCTCTCTCTGACACCCTTTCCAGAGTCCCACTACTGACCCCCCCCCCCCCATGCACATTGTTGAATAATCTTTTATTGCCCAATTTCTATTTATTGTCACCCCCGATCCTCTGAACAGACAGATCATGATAGGTTTGATCCTGATAAGTGATGCAGCGTTAAAGGAGAACCGGAGGCTAAAGCTAACTGACAGGCCGGCGGCTAAAGCTGGCTAATGAACCAGAAGCTAAAGCTAGCTAACCCACCGGCAGCTAAAGCCAGCTAACTAGCCGGCAGCTAAAGGTAGCAGGGTTCAAACGCATCCTGGAAAACCTGGAAAGCCTTCTGTAGTCATGGAAAACACCTGGAAATTGATTCAAAGTTAAAATCTCCTTGAAAAAAACTATGTTGTCCTGGAAAAACTTAGCCCCCCCTCATTCAGATAGTATACAGTAAACACCTTTATCCCCCCTCATTCAGATAGCATACAGTAAACACCTTTAGCCCCCTCAGGCAGATAGTATACAGTAAACACCTTTAGCCCCCTCAGGCAGATAGTATACAGTATACACCTTTAGCCCCCTCATTCAGATAGCATACAGTAAACACCTTTAGCCCCCCTCATTCAGATAGTATACAGTATACACTTTGGTTCTTATTTTGTACTGTATCCTGAACCCCTATGAGGACAATTGAGTGCTGATGAGCTATTTTCAAAAAGTGTGATGTCTTTTCAACTGAAACTGCATGAAAAAAGGGATTTAGCTTTCAGAATCTCAAAAAAAAATATTTCAAAAGTTTCCCTTACTTTTTGAATGTCAAGGATGTGGGTGCAATGGAGCATTGCTATGGCAGACTACGTTTCTTGTTCTTTTTCCTACTGACAGCTCTTTGTGACTTCAAACAATAGGACCATTGAATAAACATTGCTAGAATTCTCCTTTAATACTCATTCATTAACACTGCATGTTAATTGATTATCAATAACACACATGTTGGTGTTAATCATGTATTTGTTATTGTTTCTCAGCCACACTGAATTCATGACAGTTGAACCATTTGATAATCCATGAAGAAATAGTACATGGTCTGTCAAACATTTTTGTCATTCCCCTTCAGAAATCCACATTAAATTCATGAGCCCCACAGCGTGCCTTCAGAGACATTTTGTACAGAGGATGAGACTCCACAACTCTCCTTATTATATACAGATCAGTTTTCTTCTTATATAAATAGGATACTACAACACAAAGGCCTCAGAGTGAGCAGGACTGGCAGGTTAATTAATCAGATCAGACCTGCTCTAGCCTAGCATGAGCCTAGCATGGACCTAGCATGAGCCTAGCATGGACCTAGCCTGGGCCTGGCATGGACCTAGCCTGGGCAAGTCTCAACGGTCTTTGGTCTTGGTCTCGCTGTCATGGTCTCATTCTCTCATATCAACATAGTGGTCGGGAGACATGGAGCCAACAATATCCATGACACACATCGTAACGCTCGATAATGATGCAACAATACTGTTATTTCGCCTTTAGCACCCTTCAAATGCATCCAATCGATGACGTATTTTGTTGATTCAGACATTGGTGCTCATCCAATCAGAATACGCAAGTGTAGTGCCAGCATTAAACTTTAGATCCAGCATCACAGTGAGCAGTAAGCCTAGTCAGTCAGTTACAGAAATAATGTCAGCAGTAGTAGCCTAGTCAGTCAGTTACAGAAATAATGTCAGCAGTAGTAGTCTAGTCAGTCAGTTACAGTAATAATGTCAGCAGTAGTAGCCTAGTCAGTCAGTTACAGAAATAATGTCAGCAGTAGTAGTCTAGTCAGTCAGTTACAGTAATAATAATGTCAGCAGTAGTAGCCTAGTCAGTCAGTTACAGTAATACTAATGTCAGCAGTAGTAGTCTAGTCAGTCAGTTACAGTAATAATAATGTCAGCAGTAGTAGCCTAGTCAGTCAGTTACAGTAATACTAATGTCAGCAGTAGTAGCCTAGTCAGTCAGTTACAGTAATAATAATGTCAGCAGTAGTAGCCTAGTCAGTCAGTTACAGAAATAATGTCAGCAGTAGTAGCCTAGTCAGTCAGTTACAGTAATAATAATGTCAGCACTAGTTGTCAGACTCAGACAGGCGGAGGCAGCAGATAAACACTAGAGTCTTTATTAAAGCAAAGAACAAAGGGGTAACAAAAGTCGCGTCCGTTACTATAACGGAGGAACGGAAAAGAACAACGCTCAGAGGTTCGGGAAAAACTAACACACAGGAGTTACAGGAGTCAAACACAAAAGTACTAATTTCAAAGATCAAGATACACGGAGAGGGACAATATTAACTGGGGAGTCTAGGCTTACGCGAATGGAGATACGGGAGATCACGGGAGACGAGGGAAGCACACGAACATGCAGGAAACAAGGTAACATCGACGAGACCAGACACCAAGTGAAGCAGGAGGGGGGCTTAAGTAGTGTGGAGACCAGGTGACACCAATTAGAACTCAGGTGAAGGTGATCGTGCTTGAGGAGGTGAGTGCAAACGAGGAGATGAGCTGTGAGACCGTGGCGTTGAGTGAGGGGGCGTGGCCGTGACCAGGTCCGATGCGGACCTGACACTAGTAGCCTAGTCAGTCAGTTACAGTAATAATAATGTCAGCACTAGTAGCCTAGTCAGTCAGTTACAGTAATAATAATGTCAGCAGTAGTAGCCTAGTCAGTCAGTTACAGTAATAATAATGTCAGCAGTAGTAGTCTAGTCAGTCAGTTACAGAAATAATGTCAGCAGTAGTAGTCTAGTCAGTCAGTTACAGAAATAATGTCAGCGAATTCTTCAGTCATAAAGTTTGAATTCAAAGACCACAAAGAGTTTGTATTGGTATGTAGTATTTGTAGTTTGCATTTGATTAATGTCACGACTGTGCATGTCTCGTGCATTGTTTGATTTCAGTATTTGACTTCAAATGGTGTAGTTTGACTAAATTGACCATTAACTTTTAAATCACATCTGCATATCACGCTCTGGCATTGATCACATCTGTATATCACGCTCTGGCATTGTTAACATCTGCATATCACGCTCTGGCATTGATCACATCTGCATATCACGCTCTGTTGACTTAACAGGCCTAAACCATTTCAGGGAAGTTGATATCATACAGTGTAACTTGGCTAGTCCTACTACAATGAGACATGAAGCAATTTCAAGTTTATAATTGTGTATCCTCAATTTGATGTTACAATTTCATCTACAAATTAAGTATAATTGAAATCAGTTACATATTTCCCATTAGACAATTGTTGGAGGTGTTAGCTTATTTGTCAGATTACTTTGGGACCAGTCAACAGCACACAAAAGTTAAGGAGTCTCAATCCTCCAATAGTGCAGTAACAACCGTCATGCAATTGCTACACATAGTTTATCTCACCCAGTCTGTGCAAACATTCACAGTAAGTGAGCTCACAGTCACACACGACATGCTCTGTCTCTGTATTGTTCTGCCTGTAGTTGAAATAATACCTTCTAATGTATATTGAATGTAAACTGTGACTGAACCTCTGACCTCAGTGTGCTGCTCTTCTTAAATTATTATGAGTTATTCTGTGACTTCAACACTCCTTTTTTTTTCTTCGGTCTCGGCCTTGGTTTCATCTCAACTTAGTCTTGGTCTTGTCTTGTTGCGGTGGCAACCTCTGTTGTCAGGTCGCAAAGTGGTAGAACCCTACTGTATCGGATCCATACATAGAACCATAGAACTGGAGAATGTCTAGTTCCCATGTCTAGAACCATAGAATGCCTAGCTCTCATGCCTAGAACCATAGAATGCCTAGCTCTCATGTCTAGAACCATAGAATGCCTAGTTCTCATGTCTAGAACCATAGAATGCCTAGTTCTCATGTCTAGAACCAGAGGATGTCTAGTTCTCATGTCTAGAACCAGAAGATGTCTAGTTCTCATGTCTAGAACCAGAGGATGTCTAGTTCTCATGTCTAAAACTGGAGGATGTCTAGTTCTCATATCTATAACTGGAGTTAACCTAGTTAGTTCCAGAACTAGAGAATTGTCTCTTGTGACATCTGGAATTTCCATGTGCTTAGTCTGTTAGTCAGTGTTTATTTTATTTCATTTTTGGGATGTCAGTGTGCTTATATGTGTTAATACTGCATGTTTTATGTGTCTGTATGGATCTGTATGTTGAAACGTTTTTTCAACTTATTTGTTGCCGCTGGAAGAGATAATGTGTCTCCATGGGACATGCCTGGAAGAAGAGATAATGTGTCTCCATGGGACATCCCTGGAAGAAGAGATAATGTGTCTCCATGGGACATCCCTGGAAGAAGAGATAATGTGTCTCCATGGGACATCCCTGGAAGAAGAGATAATGTGTCTCCATGCGACATCCCTGGTAAAATAAAGGACACAAAAAAGAATGCTCTTTTGCAGGTTCTCATGTCTAAAACTGGAGAATACTAAGATGTCATCTCAAGGAAAGCTAAAGACATAGCAGCAGTATGCATACGCATACGCGTGTAGTTTATTGCTTTGGTACGTGTGACATGTCTGCCCCCATGTGTCTTCAACCTGTAACTGCAGATGAGCTTTTAGGCATTGCTGGAGTCGGGGCACACCTCTCAGACCACAGTCAGACTCTCTCTCTCCCTGTCTCTCCCTCTCTGTGAGTTTATGTCAATCTCTCTCTTTCCCTTTCTCCCCCCTCTCTCTCCCTCTCTGTGAGTATATGTCAATCTCTCTCTCTCCTTTTCTTTGAGTCTATGTCAGTTTCTCTCTCTTTCCCTCTCTCTCTCTCTCTGAGTCTATGTCAATCTCTGTCTCTCTCTCTCTGTCAGCCTTTGTCAATCTCTCTCTCTCTCTCTCTGAGTCTATGTCAATCTCTCTTTCCCTCTCCCTCTCTGTGAGTCTATGTCAATCGCTCTCTCTCTCTCTCCCCATTTGTCTTTCCTATCATCTGATATCTGATTTTAGTGCAGTAATGTAATACATCACAACTGCATGAGAGAGATAGAAAGTGTGTGTGTGTGCTAAACGTGATCAGACTAAACTGCTGTGAGTCAGAAGTGTGTGTGTGTGTGTGTGTGTGTGCTAAACATGATCAGACTAAACTGCTGTGAGTCAGAAGTGTGTGTGTGTGTGTGTGTGCTAAACATGATCAGACTAAACTGCTGTGAGTCAGAAGTGTGTGTGTGTGTGCTAAACATGATCAGACTAAACTGCT
Source organism: Tenualosa ilisha (assembly GCA_015244755.2). Taxonomy (NCBI): domain Eukaryota; kingdom Metazoa; phylum Chordata; class Actinopteri; order Clupeiformes; family Clupeidae; genus Tenualosa; species Tenualosa ilisha. The sequence continues at coordinate 384,124 of PYXC01001934.1, read as the reverse complement.
GTGAGTCAGAAGTGTGTGTGTGTGTGCTAAACATGATCAGACTAAACTGCTGTGAGTCAGAAGTGTGTGTGTGTGTGTATGCTAAACATGATCAGACTAAACTGCTGTGAGTCAGAAGTGTGTGTGTGTGTGTATGCTAAACATGATCAGACTAAACTGCTGTGCAAATGTGTGTGCTTTTCTGTGCATGTGCGTGCGTGTTTGTGTGTGAATGTTTCTTTGTGTGTGTGTGTGTGTGTGTGAGAGAGAGTGAATGCATGTATGTTTCTTTTTGTGTGTGTGTGTGTGTGTGTATGTTTCTTTATGTGTGTGTGTGCAGGTGTATATATTTCTTTATGTGTGTTTGTGCAGGTGTAAATGTTTCCTTATGTGTGTGTGTGTTTGTGTGTGTGTGTGTGTGTGTGTACTAGTAGACAAACGTGAGCAGACGGGGCTGCTGTGTGTCAAGGGTGTGTGGTGTGTGCATAAGTGTGTGTGGCAGTGTGAGCTGCTGAAAGTGCTGCATGAGTGTGTGCGAGTGTGTGTGTGTGGTGCTGGTGATGATGCTGTATGCTCTGAGTGCGCTCTCTCCTCTGAGGGTGTCTGTGTCCAGCAGCACCAGGTGAGGCTCAGCCACGCTGGCGGCCATGTTGGATGGGGGCAGCGGCTCCAGCAGGAGACTCTGGGGACTCTGGCGCCACAGCTCCCCCTGGTGGCCAGAGGTGGAGGAGAGGAGCTGCAGCCTATGCAGACCCAGCAGGAGGAGAGGAGGACTGGAGGAAGGAGGGGGAGGGAGGGGAGCGCACACACACACACGCAGATCCCACACCTCAACACCGCTCAGCCAGTCCCACAGCAGCCACGGGTCACGCACCTGCAACACACACACACGCGCACACACACACACATTTGAATTCTTTCATCTGGGTCACAGGTTAAGAATTACAGATCCACACACTGGTTAGAAGTATGTCACAGAATTAGGTAGGTCTGGTGTTATGTGCAGTTTCTGGGTGTACATGGCCCCTTTGTGTCCAGATGGACAGACTCTCTACACTAGCAGAGATGGAGCAATACTGCATGTAGCTCACACAGTTGCAGCCCACTTAAAACAGGTGTGTGCACATACACACACACACACACACACACACACTTAATACTGTATGTGGCTTACTTAGCTCACACAGTTGCAGCCCACTTAAAACAGGTGTGTGCACACACACACACACACACACACACTTAATACTGCATGTGGCTTACTTTACCCCTTAAAACAGGTGTGTGCACATGCCCAAGACTCCCCAGTCCAAGGCCAATGACTCTGCACTGAAAAGCCAAGTTTGGAATGCAAGTGACTAATCCTTCAACAGTTTAGAGTTAAAACAAAAACAGCATCCTATTTTAATGACAGTCCCAGTTTGAATGTTCCCCTCTCTAATGGTGTCTGGTGTGTATGGCATGTTGTGTTCATGTGGACCACAGAGTGTGTGTGTGTTTTTGTGACATGTGTCTCGTGTGTTTTTAACACCTTGTGACACCAGGTCCACTCGTCTGTCGTGTTGTGTATGTAAAGGCCTCTGTAGAAGTTGCATCCATTCAGGACATGTGCAGTACATGTGCATACACACACACACACACACACACACACGCACGCACACATACACACTCATTGAACACATAACAAACCCCCTGTCCTACCACACACATACACACAAGCACATGCTCATGCACGTGCACGTGGACACAAACACACTCACACACACAGAGTAACCCTACTCGCCCATACAGTGAGTGTTGTGTAGGAGGTGTAATTGTGGCATTGTCCAGGAGGGGTCAGTAATGTTTGGCAGCTGCACACACACACACACACACACACACACACACCCTATACTCACCCATACAGAGAGTGTGTAGTGTGGTGTGAGATGTAGTTGTGCAGTTGACCAATAAGAGTCAATAGTGTTTGGCAGCTGCACACACACACACACACACAATTTACTTATGTCGCGTGGTCACCATTTTGAAATAAATTTGCACAAAAACGAGGCTGAGGTGGTGGGGGCGGGGAGGGGAGAAGTGTGATCACTGGAGTGACTGAAGTGACCAGAGGGACTGAATGGTAGAGCTCATCACATAATTCCACACCAGCGCCAGCTACATCATCTACTAGCAGGAGTACTTAAGATAGATAGATAAGGTGTAAGGTTAGAATGGTTACAAGGGTTAGTAAGGTCAGAATGGTTAGAAGGGTTAGAAAGATCAGAGTGGTTAGAATGTTTGAGGATTACCACTGTTATAACCATTCTCTCGGTGAACGCAATAAAGACTTGGTTGAACAAGACAAACTTCTCTGCATTTTGGATTTTTCCAAGAAACTTCTCCACACTAACCAACTGACAGTAATCATAATTCAACACCATTAGCGGTAAGCTAACCAACTGACAAAAAAAAAAAAAAAATGAATATCATAATTCAACACCATTAGCGGTAAGCTAACCAACTGACAGTAGTCATAATTCAACACCATCAGCGGTAAGATAACCAACTGACAGTAATCATAATTCAACACCATTAGCGGTAAGCTAACCAACTGACAGTAGTCATAATTCAACACCATCAGCGGTAAGCTAACCAACTGACAGTAGGAACAACTTATCTTTACTACCTTATCTTTCCAGTCACCTATCATGCATTAAACTACATTTTACATTTCTACATTTATCTGTGAGAATGTCTCAGACCAATCAGAAATTTGGCAGAAAGTAGAAGTAATAGAAGTTTAAAATACACTCTTCTGACAGCCTTCTGTAGATCTTAAATAATCTGCCAAAGAAACTAGTTTATTACTAAAATCTTTTTTTAAAAAATGACAGTGTCCCAGTAAAAAGGCCTTGTGATGCCCGTGTATACGACCAACTCTACACGACACGTTGGTTCAAAACTCTACACGACACGTTGGGTCAAAACTCTACACGACACGTTGGTTCAAAACTCTACACGACACGTTGGTTCAAAACTCTACACGACACGTTGGTTCAAAACTCTACACGACACGTTGGTTCAAAACTTAAAGTGATCAGAAGTAGGCCTATACACTATACATTTTTCTATACATTTTCTACTTTCATTTAGGCCTGGTATTTTCTACCATTTAGGCCTGGTATTTTCTACCATTCAGGCCTGGTATTTTCTACCATTTAGGCCTGGTATTTTCTACCATTTAGGCGTGGTTTTTTCCACCATTCAGGCCTGGTATTTTCTACCATTCAGGCCTGGTATTTTCTACCATTCAGGCCTGGTATTTTCTACCATTTAGGCCTGGTATTTTCTACCATTTAGGCGTGGTATTTTCTACCATTTAGGCGTGGTATTTTCTACCATTTAGGCGTGGTATTTTCTACCATTCAGGCCTGGTATTTTCTACCATTCAGGCCTGGTATTTTCCACCATTCAGGCCTGGTATTTTCTACCATTCAGGCCTGGTATTTTCCACCATTCAGGCCTGGTATTTTCTACCATTCAGGCCTGGTATTTTCTACCATTCAGGCCTGGTATTTTCTACCATTCAGGCCTGGTATTTTCTACCATTCAGGCCTGGTATTTTCTACCATTCAGGCCTGGTATTTTCTACCATTCAGGCCTGGTATTTTCCAAGAGTGCTCTGGAAGTGTGGAGTAAAATGCTAATGAAAAGCTGGTGTATACTTTATTACGTTTGGAAATCATGATTCCATTCTGCCATTTCCTTTTGTTTCTCACTCAGCACCAAACAGGTTTCAGAGGCTGTGCCTGATCACGACTACATGATGGAGTCCCTGACAGTTGAGGAACAACTTGAAGCTGCTTGTCTTGAAAAAGAAAATGAATTCTTGAATTCTTTTGTCTCCAACGCTTCCAATGGGAGCCTCAGTTAATCATGTTTTATACTGGATTCAATGACTGTAACACATTGAAAGTTATCCACATAGATTCAGTGACTGTAACACACTGAAAGTGATCCTCTTAGCTTTGAAGCCCACAGTCAAGTCAGCAGTTAGTTGGAGTCAAATGCAGAGGCTGATTTATTCAGAACACATTGTGAGACCAGGGTTCCATGCACAACACTTATGCCTGTTTGATCAGTTCTTCCAGTTTCTTTGTCATGTGTGCCAGGGGTTTGTTTTGCTGACGACTTAGCTGTGCGTTTTAATGTATCAAAAACCACAGTAAGTAGAACCTGTACAACATGGGCTAACTACTTATACTTCATGCTTGGCACTCTGCCAGTATGGCCACGTAGAAAGGCAATGGCTGAAATGATGCCACCGTCCTTTAAGAGAACATTCTCCAGACATGGGTGGTGTACTGTGAGACTGTACTGAGATCCATATTCAGACAGGAAGCTCAAAGGTTCTCAACCCAACCACGTACTCCTATTATTAGGGTACCACAATCCTGAAGTCTTTGAGTGGAATTACTCCTGTTGGCTCCTGTATCAGTGTAGTCAGCAATCTCTGTCCATCTCTGATAAAGAAATAAGCAGGGAGTCTGGCATTCCCAAACTCTTTGAGCCAAGAGACAAACTTCTGGTGGATAAGGGGTTTCCTATCAAAGACCTTCTTGATTTGTCATCCCAGCATTCTTAAGACCAAGTGGGCAGTTCTCCAATGAGGAAATTACATACACACAGGAGATTGCTTGCTTGAGAACACATGTTGAGAAGCCAATCAGGCATATAAAAGAATACCATATATTTAAAGAATACCATATATCTGATGGTAATATGCCACATTCACTGTGTGGAACAGTTAGCCAGCTAGGCACTGTCTGTGCTCTCCTTGCCAACTTTCAGAGACTAATCCTCTAATTCTGTGTCCACTACTGTAGCTTTGAGACTAATCTTTTAATTCTGTGTCCACTAATCCTCTAATTCTGTGTCGACTACTGTAACATTGAGACTAATCTAATTCTGTGTCAACTACTGTAACATTGAGAGTAATCTTCCAATTCTGTGTCCACTAAGCCTCTAATTCTGTGTCAACTACTGTAACATTGAGACTAATCTAATTCTGTGTCAACTACTGTAACATTGAGAGTAATCTTCCAATTCTGTGTCCACTAATCCTCTAATTCTGTGTCCACTACTGTAACATTGAGACTAATCTAATTCTGTGTCCACTACTGTAACATTGAGACTAATCTAATTCTGTGTCAACTACTGTAACATTGAGACTAATCTAATTCTGTGTCAACTACTGTAACATTGAGAGTAATCTTCCAATTCTGTGTCCACTAATCCTCTAATTCTGTGTTCACTACTGTAACATTGAGACTAATCTAATTCTGTGTCAACTACTGTAACATTGAGAGTAATCCAATTCTGTGTCCACTACTGTAGCTTTGGTTGACCCGTCGGGTGAGGAGAATCGCCCCCTGTTCTTTCTCCCACACATGCCATGTACACACACACACACCTTTACATTTTTCAATTTTGTCTGGGTTTTTGCTCTTTCCGTTCATGTGCTTGGTCACACACACACACACACACACACACACTAGTGAGGTGCTTTGTCACACACACACACTAGTGAGGTGCTTGGTCTCACACACACACACACACAGCCTACAATGAACTTGGAGCGACACTATCACCCGAGTCTCGTTTTCACGTTTAGAATGTTAGGGTGTGACATAAGCGAATCCTCACCCATACAGAGAGTGTGGTCTGGGAGGTGTAATTGTGGGGTCGTGCAGTAGGGAACCGTAGTGTTTGGCAGCTGCACACACACACACACCCTATACTCACCCATACAGAGAGTGTGGTCTGGGAGGTGTAATTGTGGCGTTGTCCAGTAGGGGTCAGTAGTGTGTGGCAGCTGCACAGCAGATTGGCAAGTGCCTCATCACAGTCAGACACCGTCTGAGCACAGCTGCAGCTGCGGACACTGTTGCCGTGGTACACGCTGCGGAAGAGGAGCGTGCTGTTGCTGTTGACGCCGGGCTCCGCCCACACGAGCCTCAGGCCCACTAGCAGTGTTGTGGCGACGGCCCATAGCAACCGCAGCCATAAGCATGGCAAGGCCATCACCATAGCGATCTGGCACACTGAGATCAACTTACATTCTGGGGCGGGGCTACCCTCACTGGGTCTGTCTGAAAAAGAGAATACACACACACACCCACACACACACCAACACACACATTCAGTTATTGTCTCTGCCTGACAAAAGATCATGTTTGAACAAAGCCAAAAACAAAACCAGAGTAACGCTGAGAGACAGGAAGAGAAAGGAGAGAGGAAGGAAGAGGAAGGAGAGAGGGAGGAAGAGGAAGGAGAGAGGGAGGTTTGTGTGAAAGAGAGAAAGGGAGGAGTCCTGCAGGCACTCGGACAGGCCAGACAGGAAGAGGAAGGAGAGTGTGTGTGTGTGTGTGGTTGTGTGTGTGTGTGTGTGAGTGTGTGTGTGTGAGTGTGTGTGAGTGAGTGTGAATGTGTGTGTGTGTGAGTGTGTGTGTCTGTCTGTGTGTGTGTGTGTGTGTCTGTGTATGTGTGTGAGTGTGAGTGTGTGTGTGTGTGTGTGTGTTGTGTATGTGTGTGTGTGTGTGTGTCTGTGTATGTGTGTGTGTGAGTGTGTGTGTGTGTCTGTATGTGTGAGTGTGTGTGTGTGTG